>OY288280.1:16077170-16408670 GCA_958450335.1 Hibiscus tridactylites | reverse complement strand
ACTGAGCTAAAGGTTTTTGGAGAAATCATACCGGAAGACAAGCTTGTCCGGAAGCTACTCTATTCACTTCCTGAGTCTTGGGGTGGGAAGAGAACCGCTATCATTGAAGCTAAGAATTTGAAAACTTTGAAGCTAAGAATTTGAAAACTTTGAAGCTTGATGAGCTTGTGGGTTCTCTCCTTACTCATGAGATCATGAAGCAAGGAAGGGAAGATGAGAAGAAGAAAGAAGAGAAAAGGGTAGAGAGGCTTAAGGTTGAGAAGAAGAAGAAGATGGGAATAGCTCTCAAGGCTAAAGCTTCACAACATGAAGAGAGCTCATCTAGTGAGGAGGATGAACTCGAAGAATTGGCTATGATAGCCAAACGATTCTCACGTTTTATGAGGTCCAACCGGGGAAGAAAAATCCAAAGAAAAATGGACTTCAAAAGCAAGAACAAAGAAGAAGGAAGGGATCCTATCATTTGCTTTGAGTGCAAACAACCCGGCCACATACGTTCGGAGTGCCCTCAACTCAAGAAGAAGGGCTTTGAGATGAAGAAGAAGCTCAAAGCCAAGCTTGCTACTTGGAGTGATGAGGAGTCATCGGAAGATGACGAACAAGAAATGGTTAATCTTTGCCTCATGGCACTTGAGGAAGATTCCTCCATGGTAACCTCTAACTCATCTACTTTAGATTTTTCATATGAAGAATTGAATGATGCATATGATGAGTTACAAGAGGTCTATGATGAATTAGTTGAGAAATATAAAGAGTCGGTCATTAGGAACAAAAAGATTATTTTGGAACTAAATGAGAAAAATGACTCACTCACTCAAGCTAATTCAAAATTTGAGAAAAAGATATTAGGATTAAAAGATGAACTAAAATTCTTTCAAGATGAAAAGGTTGATCTTAATAATATTTTATCTCAATGTAATAGTGAACACCAAAAGGTGTTGGTTGAGCTAAATGAGCTCAAAAAGTCTTTGAAAAATGTTGGTAGTGTCAAGCATGAAATAGGTGAATCCTCTAGAACACACCAACCTAAGAAAAAGACTAACTACTACAAACAATGTAGCTATCCTAGACATAGTAGAGCTAAAAGAATTAGAAGTGTATGGGTTCCTAAGGAACTTGTAAAATCTAATAATATTATTGCTATGTCATCTTGGATTCCTAAGGGAACCAAGGTTTTGGGAGCTAACACTCATGGACCCAAAATGATTTGGGTACCAAAAACAAAAGCTTAATATCTTTGTTTGTAGGGGGAGCATTGCTACAAGGCCAAAGCACAAAGTCAAAACTCATGGTACCTTGATAGTGGATGCTCAAGACATATGACCGGAGACAATAGTAGATTCATGGATCTAAATCCAAAAAGTGGAGGAGTAGTAACATTTGGTGACAACTCCAAAGGCCACATTAAAGGTATTGGCTCCATAGGTAATCACTCTACTATTCTCATTGAAAATGTCTTATATGTCGATGGTCTTAAACACAATTTATTGAGCATAAGTCAATTGTGTGATAAAGGATTTAATGTTTTATTTGATAAAAATGGATGCAAAATTGTAGACATTAAATCTAATAATATTATGCTCATAGGTCATCTCATAGGGAACATATACATGGTGCATCTAGATGACATTCATACATCTAATGCATGCTTAGTTGCACAAAATGAAAATGATGCATGATTGTGGCATAGGAAACTAGGACATGCTAGCATAAGTGTTTTAGAAAAACTAGTCTCCCTTAATCTAGTTAGAGGTTTACCCAAGATAAAATTCTCAAATGATAAAATTTGTGATGCATGCTCAAAGGGTAAACAACATAGATCTTCCTTTAAATCCATTAATGATGTTTCTACTAGTAGATGTTTACAACTTATCCATATGGATTTATTTGGGCCAATTAGGACTATGAGCTTGGGTGGTAAGTCTTATGCTTTTGTAGTTGTTGATGATTTTTCTAGATTTACTTGGGTTCTATTTTTAAGTACTAAAGATGAGGCTTTGGAAAAATTCATCACATTTTCAAAATTAATCCAAAATGATCTTGAACTTAAAATTTCACATATTAGAAGTGATCATGGAACCGAGTTTCAAAATTTGGGGTTTGAAGATTTTTTAAATGAAAATGGTATTAGCCATAATTTTTCGACTCCTCGAACTCCTCAACAAAATGGGGTAGTTGAGAGGAAAAATAGAACTTTACAAGAAATGGCTAGAACTATGCTTTGTGAAAACAATTTACCTAAATATTTTTGGGCGGAAGCCACAAACACCGCTTGCTATATTGTAAATCGACTAATGATTAGGCCAATTTTAAAGAAAACACCTTATGAGATTTTAAAATCTAAAAAGCCTAACATTAGCTATTTTCACCCTTTTAGTTGCAAGTGTTTTGTTTTAAATAATGGAAAAGACAACTTAGGTAAATTTGATGCAAAAAGTGATGAAGCTATTTTTATAGGTTACTCTTTAACCTCTAAAGCCTGTCGAGTATTTAACAAAAGAACTTTAGTAGTAGAAGAATCTATTCATGTTGTATTCGATGATAACCTCCTTCCTAGGAAGGATTCTTGTGATGATGATTATGTAGGAATCATAAATGCCTTTGATGGAGGACAAACTTCAAAGGAGGATGAGATTCCAACAAAAGAAGAGGACACACAAGATCCACCTCTTGAAGCCTTGAAGGACTTGGCTCTTGAGGAAAAGGAAGTGAGCTACCCAAGGGAGTTGAACTATGTCAAAGATGGTGAAATCTTGAGTGATCCATCCAAGGGGGTAACCACTCGATCTTCTCTTAGATTAATGAATCATGTTGCATTTATCTCATGCATAGAGCCTAAGAATATTAAAGAAGCATTGAAAGATGACTTTTGGATTATGGCTATGCAAGAAGAGTTAAATCAATTTGAGAGAAGTAACGTTTGGACATTAGTTGATAGGCCTAGTAATCAATCTACAATAGGAACTAAATGGGTCTTTAGGAACAAGCTAGATGAGAGTGGTAACATTGTAAGAAATAAAGCTAGACTAGTAGCACAAGCTAGACTAGTAGCTAGAATGGAAGCCATTAGGATGTTGCTTGCATATGCATGTTATCATAATTTCAAGCTTTTTCAAATGGATGTTAAAAGCGCATTTTTAAATGGTTTTATAAATGAAGAAGTGTATGTGGAACAACCACCGGGTTTTGAAGACTCAAAATTTCCAAATCATGTTTTCAAACTTACCAAAGCACTTTATGGTTTAAAACAAGCTCCTAGAGCTTGGTATGAAAGACTTTCAAACTTTTTAATTGAAAAAGGATTTGAAAAAGGTAAGGTGGACACTACACTTTTTATAAAAATGTATAAAAATGACATCTTAGTAGTTCAAATTTATGTTGATGATAATATTTTTGGTTCTACTAATGAATGTCATTGTCAAGAGTTTGCTAAGTTAATGCAAGGTGAATTTGAGATGAGCATGATGAGGGAGCTCTCATTCTTTTTGGGACTCCAAATAAAGCAAAAGAAGGATGGCACCTTCATCAACCAAGCAAAATACATAAAGGATATGCTCAAGAAGTTTGGCTTGGAGAATGCAAAGCCTCAAGCCACTCCTATGAGCTCATTTACAAAGCTTGACAAAGATGAAGGAGGTAAGTGTGTTGACTCTAAGCTTTATCGTTCTATGATTGGATCATTGCTTTACCTTACCGCAAGTAGACCGGATATCTTATTTAGTGTTTGCTTGTGTGCTAGGTTTCAAGCTAGTCCTAGAGAGTCTCACCTTATAGCCGTTAAGAGAATCTTTAGGTACCTTAGAGATACTCCTTGTTTAGGTCTTTGGTACCCTAGAGACTCTACCTTCAACCTTCATGCTTACTCGGATGCGGGTTATGGGGGTTGCAAAATCGATAGGAAAAGTACTTCGGGAACTTGTCAATTCTTAGGTAGTATGCTCATATCTTGGTTCTCTAAGAAACAAAATAGTGTAGCCTTATCTACCACCGAAGCCGAGTACATATCCTTAGGGAGTTGTTGTGCTCAAGTCCTTTGGATGAAGCAACAACTCTTAGATTATGGAATTAAAGTTGAAACCATACCCCTAAAATGTGACAACACTAGTGCAATATGTCTAACAAAAAATCCCATCAAACACTCTAGAACCAAACACATAGAAATAAGGCATCATTTCATTAGAGATCATGTCCTTAAGGAATATGTGGTTATAGAGTATGTAGACACCTTAAATCAATTAGCAGACATATTTACAAAACCTTTAGACAAAGAGCGTTTTTGGTCCCTTAGGAGAGAGTTAGGTTTAGCTAACCTATCTTGACCTTTTAGGACCTCTTTTGTGCTTAAATTTGCTTGATCTTGTGAAATGCCATGTTTATGTGTTTAGACTCCTAATTTCATCCATGCCTATAGTTAGGGGGAGTATGCTTCTATTAAAATATGCTTAGAACTGTTCATTCATCATTTGCATACTTTTAGGAGATGTTAAGTTCGAGCCTTTGGTTGTTCTTAGAACCAAATATGCATTTCTGGGCATACAGTATCGATACGGATCTACGCGTATCGATACGTGTTCTTCATTCAGTTTCCCAGAATTTACTTCGCTTCACAGGTATCAATACGATTGAACTCGTATCGATACGGGTCATTTCGATACGGACCACTCCGTTTCGATACGACTCTCCAACGAGCATTTTTGCGGAAATGACAATTCTACCCTCGTATCGATACACCCTCAAGCGTATCGATACTCGATTGCGCAGACAGCTTTAAATTTGGCTTTTAATGAGTTCAACTTTTACCAAAATTAAAACTCTTCAAAACCTAAAAACCCTAGCCGTTTTTGCCTATAAAAAGGCACTTCCTCCTTCATATTTTTCACACCTCAACTCAAATCTAAAAGAGTTTTTGAATCAAGCAAGGCTTTAAGCTCTCTCTCTCATCTATTGTGCTAGAATTTTCTTCAATCTTCCAAAGTTTCTATCAAGGTAAAATTTCCTTCTTTTTTTAATTTTTTTGTTTTGTTTTTGTTATTTTTTTTAAATCTTTTGTTCTTCAAAATTTTTCTTCTAATTTTTCTTAAATTTTTTTCTTGGTTTTTACTCAAAATTGAAGAAATCCTTCTTGCTTAATTTTTCTTTTAGATCATGGCATCAAAGGAACCATCGAGGAAGCGTACAAGGGTTTCTCAAACCGGTGAATTATCCACTCTTGGAGCGATTGCTCGTCCGAACTACTCTACCATCTATGAGCAATCATTTGAAACCAACACGGGTCTAACTCATTTTCGTCAATATGAAAATTATAAGATTCGTGCCGAAAGGGTAATATCCGTTCCTTTTCTCGACTCCGAGCATTTTAAGTTTGAATATCTTCCTTTATTTCATCGATGGAACTTCATGGATTTCATCTCTATTCCCGATTTTTATTATCGCCTTTTGGTTTTGATTTTCTACTCTAATGCCAAATGTATTAGTCGTAATGGGGAAGTTGTTGCCATTAGCTCTTATCTTATGGGGAAGAAAATCATCCTTGATGTCAAATCCATTGTGAGGTTTTCAAGTTAAAGGATGAAGGCATTGATAATGCGCATGCTTTGGGGCATGTTCTTAGTGGATCCGTCACCGCCCTAAATGCTCAAGACCGGATCTTACATTTGATGGTGTCTTGGTGGTTTCGTCCCTTCGGAGGAAAATATTCCACCATCCGTCAAGTGGATGATTTTTGGATCCGTGAGCGAAAGCGCCCAAATCTTGCTTGACTCATGTTCGCAGAGATCGTCTACATTGTGCAAAACCGTCACACATCTCTCGTCACCTCCTTTACATATGGTACGGCTTTGAGTTATTTCTTTATTAAAAAGGATATTGATTGCTCTTTTGACTACCCAACTCCTCTCACCGATCCCATTGATGAGCGATCTCTTGCTCGGGCAAAGTTCCACTATTTTAATGGTGAATGGGTACGTCTTGTCGAGTTACCACCCGAGGCTGCCGCCGTATTTGAAGAGCCTCAAGCTCCTCAAGCTCCTCAAGTCCCACAACCCTCCATGGATGCTCTCATGACTTATCTCAATGAGTAATTTACCGGGTTGCGCACGTACATGAATACTCGTCTTACTTCCCTTGAGACTACTTTTGATACAAGGATGACGGGTATGGAGAATCGCCTCACATCCCTTAGAAGCGGGCACAATTCTTTGAATATTTTCATCGCCGCTTTCCATGATGAGTGGCGCAATAGCATGCGGGATAATGAGCCAATGGGAGTTGATGATGAAGATGATGAAGACGAAGAAGACGATGCCTAGACGTTTCTTCTTGCATCTCATGCATATCATTTAGGATTTTCTATTTTATTCACCTTTGCTTTATGTTCTTAGGACTAAGTTTATTATTAAACCTATGCTTTGATTTTTCTGCTTTTGTTTAGATTTTAAGTATGATGCTATGATGAATAAAATTAATGTTGCTTATTTATACCTTTGCCTTCTTTATGCACTTAATTGTCTCAAGATTTTTTTTGATCTAACAAAAGGGGGGGGGAGAAACTAACTCACACTTCAAATATTTTGATTTTAACTCAAAGGTTACCAAGCTTATATTAAGGGGGAGTTAACTTTGTAAAGTTTTTCAAAAATGTCAAAAATTTTAAGTTTTAGTTTTGTTATATCAAAAAGGGGAGATTGTAAAACTTATGTTTGATTTTGATATAATTAGATCTTTAAGGATCAATTTGAAAAACTTAAAATTGTTTTTGAAAGTCCCTTAATAATTTTAAAACACCAACTCTTTGAAACTGATTTGAAAAACTCAAACTCAAAATATTTTCTAAGTGTTCCAAGGCCAAACCATTGAAAAATGTTCAGGTGTATCGATACACTCCCAAGCGTATTGATACCTTTTTGCCAAACTTGGTTACTGTTGGAACACGTATCGATATGGCAAACCCGCGTATCGATACGCCCCTGTGTTAAAATCTAAAGAGTTTGAATGGCGTACCGATACGGCAAACCCTCGTATCGATACGGCCTTAATAAATTTTAAATATAAGTCGGTTTAAATAATATGACCGTTGGTGTCAGTTGGTTGGTAACCAAACTTTAAAAGGTCGTTGACCCGTATCGATACGCCTAACCCCCGTACCGATACGGATATCGATAGTGAGCTAAGTTGAGAAAAAGGTATCGATACGACCTTTACCGTTTCGATACCCCGTACCGATACGCTTACGCGCGTATCGATACCCCTTATTTATTGCACACAACGACTCTTTCTTTTCTGAGACAGGTATCGATACACCTCCCCGCGTACCGATACGCATAGCTACAGAAGTGCATTTATGGTGGTAAGAGAGGGTTCCAACGGCTCCATTTATGTTCCCAACCACCCAAACGGCTAGAAATCAATGAGGAGGTATAAAAGAGACATCCAAAAGCTACAACAACAACTATTGATCTTCAAGAAAACATCTATTCATCAAATCCAAGCAATTGTGAAAAAATCCCATATTGTCTAGAAACCCCAATTGTAATTTTCATTCTTATCTTGTTCAATTGGGTTGAGTGCTTGTAATTGGGCTATCATTTGTATTGAGAGATACTCTATTAGCCAACAAATTTCTTTGTTATCTTGTTGTGAGGATTGGGTAGAAAATTCAACCGAAATTGTAAGGGTTGCCTCCTTAGCCTAGAAAAGGGGAAGAGCAATTAGTGGAATTGTTGCAAATCCTTAGTGAAGCTAAGGTAGTGGATGTAGAGTTCATTTGGAACTTGAACCACTCTAAAATCCCTTGTCTATCTTTTTAATTTGCAATTTCCACCACAAAAACTTTAAAAATCCAATTCACCCCCCTCTTGGTTTATATCGATCTTTCGATCCACTCAACATAGAGGAGTGGCAGCTTTCAATTCCATCAGACTGTAGAGATTCTACTGCGTCCATCCTTTCCCTCGGACCTTGACATCCTTGTTGATTTCTGGTACATTATTTCCTCGACAGAGTGTGGTGATGAGATAAGGGAATACTAAGGGGCCTGAAGGTCGGAGAGCACACTTGATGATTCCGTCTCGGATGTAGCGGATGACGTTGATTTGCCTCTCATTGAGAATGGAGTGGACGAGAGCCAATCTCTGCCGGTCGACAGTGGTGTTGTGAGAGGTGGGAATGAGGCGTTTCTTGACAAAATGGTTCCACAGCTTGGCTTGTGGGGTAAGTTGGGTCCTCCTCACAGTCCATCAGTGCTTCGGGTCATCGTTCCACTCCGTGCCCTTCTTTGTCACTTTTGCCAAGACAGCGTCATAGTCTGCCGGTGACAGACTATTCACGAACCTCCGGTAGGCATCCTCATTCTTGCTCACGTACAGCCCATATAGCGTGTTGATGTACGCCGGCTCAAAGGAGATTTCTTTGCCTCGGACTGTCACTATCGTGGCATCCTTATTGGTGACGGTAACGTAGAATTCACGAACGAGGGTTACGTTCATTTCCTCGGGCTAGGCAGCAAACTTCTACCACTTGACTGCTTGTATCTTCTTGGCGATAAAGCCTTCTAGCCCTAGCTCTCCCGTCTATTGGGTATAAATAAACCCTCGTTCTTCCCACATTTCCCTCTTCTGGAAAGAACCATAGGACATCTTTGCTGAGTTTGTGGATGCGAATCGGTTGCGTATGCCGCTGTGGCTTGGTGTTGACACTACCACTACAACAAATTTATCAATATGTGACAAATTTTCTATATGACGTAGTGAATAACGTCACAAAACATACTATAAATGCGACGATTATTTGTTTTCGTCACATTTAGTTATTGATGGTATATTTTTTATGACAATTTTAAAAAATATCATTAATTTTCGTCATTATATGTTTGGAGCCAAAATTTCCCTCCCAAAAAAATTTGGTGGGAAACCTATCAATGACGTTTAGACCAAATGATGACGTTGTAAAAATGTCGCAAAAGAAATGTAAGCATTAGTGACGAATTATTATTATGACGATTCGATTTGATTTAGTGACGTTAACATTTTGTCACCAAATAAATTTTATTCGTGACAATTTGATTCATTGTGTTTTATAAGATATAAAAAGTGACGTTTTAATTGTGCCATAAAACATAGATTTAACGTGACGAAAGTTATCTTTTGTCACTCATTGTTATATCTCTTTTCTTTTATATGACGATTTAAAAGACATTGTGAGATTGTATCACATTGCTCTATTGTGACACATGGATTTTTTTCTTTCAAAAAGAATATTAAGGTTAACGGTCCAAGTTGGTTAAATGGTTAAATTACTTTTTTCCTAAGTTTTAGGGGTTAATTGGGCGGAAAAAAATTAAGAGGCTCGATTGATATTTTACGAAAGTTTGGGGGCTTATTAAACTCTTAACCCTAATGAAAATAATAATTCCACCAACACAAAGAACCATGGTGAAAGCTAGACAATGATCCTCGTTGAAATTTAAAATTTACCCATTTCATTCATTAAAAGGGTACTCCTACAAATAATTATAATTGATCTCAACAGAAGTTTGACAGTAATCATCATAATCATTATCGTAACAAAACATTGCCCCATTTAATTTAAAAACTAATGAAATCATAAAAAAATTACATGCTACGATGTACAAAAATAAATAACCAATTTATATGTTTACAAAAATTTTAATTAAAATAAAACAATTTTTTTAAATTTTTGACAACATAAATTTTAGTAAAGTAAATATTTTTACAACATAAAATTATGGCAGTACTCCTACAGTAATTTTCGAACTATGTTTATTTTTAATTAAGACTTTTTTTATTAATATATATTTTCAAACTATGTCTATTTTTATGTATTAGGGTAAAACTCAACCTAAAATTATAAACTTTCTTTCTCTGCTACTATTATTTCCCATTTGCCGCCACTCTTTCTTTCCCATAAACTCTCCCATGTTGCTCCACTCTTTCATGGAAGACCAATCACCATTATCTCATCCACCATCAACGTCATCATTATGTA
Source organism: Hibiscus tridactylites (assembly GCA_958450335.1). Classification (NCBI taxonomy): domain Eukaryota; kingdom Viridiplantae; phylum Streptophyta; class Magnoliopsida; order Malvales; family Malvaceae; genus Hibiscus; species Hibiscus tridactylites. The sequence continues at coordinate 16,398,668 of OY288280.1, read as the reverse complement.
TATAATCTAACTGGTTAGACCCACCTTCGTCGCCACTTCTGTAAAGGTGACCCCTACTCTCTTATTCTTCCAATTTTAGTTTTTATTGCATCTTATATTTGTTTTAATAATACTAAAAACATTAAATTTAAATTACAATGGTTGAATTTGTTGGTTTGTTGTGCGTTGCAAAGATGCCAAACTTGTTGTGGATGTTAGGAATGAACCGATTTAATCCTTTTGCTTCAACTCGGGTTTGTTTCAATCCTTTTGTATTTTTAATTCATTTTTAATTATTATTATTATTATTATTATTATTATTATTTGGCTTAAAAAAATGAGAACATTGTCTATGTTTTCGTTGCAAATGATGCCAACTGCTTTTATTTACATATGAGTAAATCATTTTTTGTTTGCTACATTTGTTATTTTTACATTTAAAATTTCCTTCATCATTGTTATGCATACTTAGTAGAAAATTCTAGACTTTACAATAACTATGTCGCAATTTCATCTTATTAGCTTCCTCAATGGCCATGATGATGCTCTTACAATTCTAATTTTAGAGGGAGGCTAATTCAATCTTTTTGTGTAAATACATGATGTAATATCGGTCTTTTTTAGCTAATGACAAATGAATAGAATCTTCTTAAGAATTACATTGATATCAGCATGACCCTTTGTTAATGGAAATCTTTAATGAGAGGCGGTGCTCAATCAGGTACCAACTCAAGTTCATGTATCTGATCATATTAATAGATTTATTCTTGCATGTTTTGTAAAACACAACTTGGGAAAGATATATGTTATGTTGAATCTGTATAAGTATGTGATTATACCATGTAAATTTGATCAAGACTTATAATAATTTCACTCTATTCCTTGAAAAAAGAACACATTGAAGCTTTTGAGAATTATAACAACAATAACTATGAGATAAATAAGGTAGTGACTCCTTAAAAAAATTAAATGCTTTAGTTTATGAAGTGTATATTTGTAAAATTTAGTGTTATATATATTATAGTTTTGATGTGTATGCAGGTTTTGATAATGAAAAGAAGTCTATGGTTGAATCCCCTTGACCTGTGCTCTTGATACCCCTTTGACCTGTGCTCTTACACCGTTTTGAATCTCCATCTACTAGTTGCAATTCCTAACGACCAGGTCATAGCATCCACTTGTCGTCGTCCGTCTTGTGGGACTTTGTTGTCTCAAAATTGTATCCCTTTGTTGACTGTCTCCGCTGCCGACTATCTTTAGTGCGTTGACTTTCTCTTTAGTTTATGTTTGTTTTTTCTATGTGCTTTTTGTTGCTAGTAATACTTCTAGTTAACTTTTTCTTTTTGTATTTACCAGGGTTCATAATGGTGGCCGACGATAGCAGTAACCAAGAGGAATAGCATAGAGCCTTACCGGCTAGATTTTGGCATTTTAGTAGGGAGGGATTAAATTGTAATGATTTTATAATTTTAGACCTTTAGTGTAATTTGTAAAAAAAATATTAACTTTTATTGTAGTTTGTAAAAAGTATAGGCTTTTATTGTAATTTATACAAAGCATTGACATTTATTATAATTTATGCAAAGCTTTGGCTTTTATTATAATTTATGTGAGTTTTGAACTTTTTATAATTTATAAAAAACACTGGTAATTATTATAATTTATAAAAGTTTATACCTTCATTGTAATTTTTTTATTTTTTTAAATATTACAATTTCTAATAAATAAATTATGATAAAAATAATTATTAATAAAAATATTTTATAATTTGGTGAAATAATTAGTAACTAATGATGATATTTTTTTGTCATTTATACAATAAAATTATTATATTATTAGTGACGATACGAATGATTAATGACACTTTTTATTATTATTTGTTGACGTAATTTGCTGTCACTGAATACAAATTATTATGTGACGTTATGCATTAGCGTCACTATATGTTTAACAATACATGACGAAAAGCGATACATCATCACAATTGACATTTAGCGACACACCTAGGGTGATGTTCGCCGTGACGTCAACTTTTACGTCATAAAATACAAAAAGTGACGTAAATGTAAGTTTTAGTGACAATATTTTAGATGTCACTAATAAGTAAATTTGTTGTAGTGGTGGCAGAGGTGGAGGCAGCGATGCGTTGTGTGTTTCTGCTGGCCATTGCAAGTAACTGTAGCAAAATGAAAAAGAAATTTTCTGAGATCTACGACAGAGGAAGCAAGTTGAGAGAATGAAAATAAGATGAAAAATGAAAAGGGAGTGGGGGTTTATATAAAACGGGGTTTTTCTGCCCGTTGGGATGGTAACGGTAGGCGCGAATAACGGGGCCAGCTGTTACGCAGTTTCTGATGTGTTTGTCATGCGTTTCTGTGTCTGTTGCACGTCTGTTACGCGTTTGCATGTCTGTCGCGACAACTCCGGGACAGGCTGTCTTCTCCGCGTTTGTCGCGACAGCTGGTGACAGGTTGTGACGACAGACGTGTCCGTTGGGTTTTTTGGGCTATTATGAATGCGTTGGGCTGGTTCATTCCTCCTCCTTGCTTTGCTTCCTTTTTCCCTAAAAATAATTAAATAAATAAACTAAATTAAATCTTAGTTTCTAAAATAAATAAATAAATATCTTAATTCATAATAAATAAATAATTTAAATAAAATAAAACTAAGTTAAATTTGGGATGCCTTGAGGGGCATCTTCTAAAGTAACTACTTCCTGCATCCTTGGGGCTTCAGTCCCCTGATAATGCTTGAGCCTTTGTCAATTGACCTTGAACTGGTGCCCATTATTCAATGATTTGATTGTAATGGCACTACGAGGGAAAACTTGGACAACCTGGAAAGGACCAGACCACCTAGATTTAAGCTTTCCTGGGAAAAGCTTCAACCTAGAGATGAACAACAACCCCTGCTGCCCTGGGCAGAACTGTCGTGGCAGCAGCTTCCTGTCGTGCCACTTCTTGGTTTTGTCCTTATAGATCTTGGCATTGTCGTAGGCCATTGCTCGAATTTCCTTAATCTCATTCAAGTCTAGTAGCCTTTTCTGTTCTGCCTTATCCTAGTCAATATTTACTACCTGATAGCCCAGTAAAATCTTTGTTCTATCTCAACAGGTAAATGACAGGTTTTCCCATAGATGAGTCAATAGGGTGACATCCCCAATGGTGTCTTGAACGTTGTTCTATAGGCCCAAAGTGCATCATTGAGATGTAGAGACCAATCCTTTCAAGTGGGTTTAACCATCTTCTCTAGTATGTTCTTTACTTCTCTGTTGGATATCTTGGTCTGCCCCTTGGTTTGAGGGCGGTATGCTGTTGCAATTCGGTGCTTTACTCCGTATTTCCTTAATGCAGCAGCAATCACCCTGTTATCGAAGTGTCTCCCCTCATCACTAATTATCGCTCTTAGAATGCCAAATCTAGAGAAGATGTTCTTGTGAAGAAATCTTTACACAGTCTTGGCATCGTTCTTCTAAGTGGTGATTGCTTCTACCCACTTTGACACATAGTCCACTACCAGTAGGATGTACAAATTCCCACAAGATGCTGGGATTGGTCCCATAAAGTCGATTCTCCATACATCGAAGATTTCGACCTCTAGTATGTTCTGCAGTGGCATCTCATGCCTTCTTGATATGGTCCCAGTCCTTTGGCACTTGTCACAACTCTTGTAGAAATCTTGTGCATCCTTGAACAGTGTGGGCCAATAGAGACCGGATTGCAGAACCTTGACAACGGTTTTGTTTCCCCTAGGTGTCTTCCATAAGGGGAAGCATGACAGTGGTGAAGCACAGCTTTCTGTTCGTCCCGTGGTACCCATCTCCTGATAATCTGATCTGTACAATGTTTGAAAAGAAGAGGTTCGTCCCAATAATAATATTTTGCATCATTTTGGAACGCCTTCCTTGCTTGGTAATTAAGCTCAGGACGTAATAACCCACTTACAATGTAATTAACAATGTCAGCATACCAAGGGGTTTCAGAAAGCTTACATGCCACCATGGCTGTCGCGGCAGTGCTGGTGGCAGCAAACAACTGCTCATCTGGGAAGGTCTCCAATATGTTAGTCTTGTCTGTTGATTGACTCCTTCCTGTCTCCAGCCTTGACAAGTGGTCTGCTACTTGGTTCTATGTTCCCTTTTTATCCTTGATGGCAATGTCAAATTCTTACAGCAGCAGAATCCAACGTATCAATCTAGGTTTTGCATCCTTTTTCGTGAACAGATACTTCAGTGCTGAATGGTCTGTATGGACCACCACCTTTGTTCCAAGTATATACGGACGGAACTTGTCGATTGAAAACACCACTGCTAATAATCCCTTCTTTGTCTTGGTGTAGTTGATTTGGGCATCATTCATTGTTTTGTTGGCATAGTAAATAACATGGAAGAGCTTATCCTTCCTTTGCCCTAATGCTGCCTCGACAATGTAATAACTAGCATCACACATTATTTCAAATGGCAAACTCCAGTCTAGTGGATGTACGATCGGGGCTGTTACCAGCTTCTCCTTTAGTATTCTGAATGCCCCCGTACATTCAATATTAAAAATCAAAGGGGTGATTCTATTCCAAAAAGTGGCAAAAGGGCTTGGTAATCTTCGAAAAATTGGCTATAAATCGTCGATAAAACCCTACATGCCCTAAGAAACTTTGAATCCCTTTGACTGTGGTGGGTGGCGGCAGCTTTTCAATGACCTCTATTTTGGCTTTGTCCACCTCTATGCCGCGGCAGCTCACCTTATGGCCCAATACTATACCTTCATCCACCATGAAGTGCCATTTTCCCAGTTCAAAATGAAGTTCGCCTCTTCGCGTCTCTCAAGAACCTTCTGTAATTTGCCTAAACAATCCTCGAAGTTGTCTCCAAAGACAGAAAAGTCATCCATGAAAATCTCTAGGAAATCCTCCACCATGTCGAAGAATATTGCCGTCATGCACCGTTGGAAGGTTGCTGGTGCATTGCAGAGCCCAAATGGCATTCTTCGAAAGGAATAGGTGTCGTACGGGCATGTGAAGGTAGTTTTCTCTTGGTCCTCCGGTGCGATTTCTATTTGGTTATAACCTGAGTAACCATCAAGAAAACATTAGTAAGGTTTCCCCACTAATCTATCAAGCATTTGATCAATAAAAGGTAATGGGAAGTGGTCCTTCCGGGTAGCTTTATTAAGCTTCCGGTAGTCCATACAAACCCTCCAACTAGTCACAGTCCTGGTTGAGATTAGTTCGTTTTCTTTGTTGGTTACTACAATTATGCCTCCCTTTTTGGGCACACGCTGCACCAGGCTCACCCACTTGCTATCCGAGATGGCGTATATGATTCCAGCGTCTAGCTACTTGATAATTTCTTTCCTCACCACCTCTCTCATAGCCTCGTTCAATCGTCTTTGGGCATCAATGGTTGGCTTATGATCATCTTCCAAGAGAATCTTGTGCATCCATAACGCCGGACTGATGCCTTGGATATCATCTATAGTCCATCCGATGGCCTTCTTATGCTGCTGTAGCATTTTGATTAACCGTTGCTCCTGTTCCTGCATTAACTTGGAAGAGATGATTACATGCAACGTATCATTTAACCTAAGAAAAACATATTTAAGTTGCCCTGGCAGGGTTTAAGGTCTAGAACATGTGGCTTTTCAATGGAAGGCTTGTGGATTACATATTCATTCGAGGTATAATTTAAAGGCTCGAAGAACTTATCTGGACGTGTGCCTATCCAATTTACCTCCTCAGGACCTTCACTGTCAGATGTTTCTGTGTTTGAGGAGTCACTGTCGTCGTTGCTGCCGTGACAATCTTCTGGGTGACTGCAGTGGCAGTGACCAAACTGTCTGTCGTGGCAGTTCGACCTGATGCAGGGTTGGTCAAGGACTACATCAGAGATTGCCTTGCACTCTTCTTCTGCATCAGCCTGTTTTATTGCGTGGAGAACATTGAGTTTGATTTGCTGATCATTCACTATCATGGTCAGTTCTCCTTTCTCAACATCGATTACAGTTCTGCCTGTGGCTAGGAAGGGTCGCCCTAGGATGATAGGTGCGTTTTCATCTGCTTCACAGTCTAAAATAAGAAAGTCAGCAGGAAAAATAAATTTATCCACTCTTACTAGAATATCTTCGATCTTCCCTTCTGGTGGTACGTAAGAGCGTTCTGCCAGCTGCAACATGAGTGTCGTGAGCCTTGCTTGTCCAATACCTAGTTTCTGAAATACATATTTGGGCACTAGATTTATGCTAGCACCAAGATCACAAAGTGCCTTACCTACGAACTTATCGCCAATTATGCACGGTAAGATGAAGCTCCCCGGATCCTTCTTCTTTTGGGGTGGATGCTTGTGCAAAATTGTCATACATCCTTTTTTTTCATCTTTACTGTCTCGAATTCCCCAAGTCTGGACCTTTTAGACATTGCATCCTTGAGAAACTTAGCATATCCAGGCATCTGCTTGATGGCCTCTAGCAGCGGTATGTTAATGTGTACCTGCTTAAATATATCATAAATCTTCTTAAGCTGGTATTCTTGTTTCTGTTTCTATAACTGCTGTGGAAAAAAGAGGTGGAGGACAATAATCTTCAAGGCGTCCTTCACATGGAATTCGGATCTGAGAAGGCTTAGGTTCTTCAGCATCTTCTGCTTGCTCCTTTGTCCCTTCTTCTGTCGTGGTAGGTGTGTCGACAACATGTTGTCTCTCCTCTGTCGGGGCTGTGTTCACGGCAGGTGTTTCTGGGGTCGAATCCTCACTCGGTATGTTCTTCATCTCTGGCCCTTGTAACTGTTTCCCACTCCTAGTTGTGATTGCTTTACACTGCTCATGTATGGGTTTTCTAGTGACCTCAGTATCACTAGGGAATCCTCCGTTCTGCCTCTGTTTGATATACCGTGATACTTGGCCCATTTGTGTCTCCAGAGATTTTAGGGTAGCCTCATGGTTTGTCATCCTCATCTTTGTCTTGTCCATGAATGACTCAATTTTGTTGATAAAGTGATCCATGTTCACCATGTATGCTCTCGTCTGTGACATAAAAGTTTCGAAGGTTTGTTCCAGTATACTAGGTGCTACTGCCGGCTGCTGTTGTAGCTGCTGCTGTGGCTGCTGTCGCGAAAAAATTCTAGGTACCCCTTGCTTTTGGTTGTTCTGCACTGGAGGATTCAGTTCGTTGTTCGGATTGCTCCAGGAAATTTTGGATCCTACCTCTAGTTGGGATTGTAATTGTTGGAATCATAATTTCTTGGCTTGTTATAGTTCCCAACATACATCCCTTCTTCCAGCTGTAAAGGACAGTCTTTTGAACTATGGTTCCCACTACAGGTTTGACATACTTCTTCTGCAGAATATACAACTTTAGAATCTTTCCGCTGCAGATTTTCGACTTTCTTTGTGAGGTATGCAACCTGTGATTTCATTGAATTATCAGCTTCATAATCCTTTACAGATATTCCTCGTTTGCCCCCTCTCCTAGCTGTAGAAAATTGCTCATCATTCTTTGCTAACTTTTTCAACACTACCATTGCCTCGTCTGGTTTTTTATCCAGTAATAGCCCATTTGCTGTTAAATCTATTCTTAGTCGAGTGTGTGCATTGGAAGCGTTGTAGAATTTGACAACCTGATTCCACACAGGGAATCCATGCATCGAGCAATTCCGTAAAAGTGTTGTAAATCTGTCCCACGCCTCGTGCATTGGTTCGTCTTCTTCTTGTTGAAAAGTAGCAATCTCGTTAGGCAATCTTTCAGATAAATGAGAAGGATTAAAACGAGAAAGGAATTCACGAGAGAGATCTGCCCAAGTTCTTATTGAACCCGACGTTAATTTATTCCACCAAGTTTTAGATCTATTTCTCCATGAATGGGGAAATAGCCGGAGCCTCAGTACTTCCGGATTTATTCCTGGCAGTTTGAACGATCCACGTATTTCTTGGAACGTTTTAAGATGTTCTCGGGTATCCTTAGTTGCAGAACCACTAAACTGGCCAGCGGAATTTATCATGCTGAACATGACAGGTTTCAGCTCGAAGTTTTCAGCTTCCACGTCTGGCAAGGTGGTTTCCAGTTCAACATGGTCATTGACCATGTAGTCTCGACAGGCCTGCCGTGCGGCAGCGGCAGCGGGTCGTTCGTTCCGGGCATCTTAGGGAGGATCAACAATAACTCTCTGGTTATTGTTGTTTGGGTCATCTATCCCGTCGTTTTGCCTTCTGTTCACCATTGCTTCTAGTATCTCCTCAAGATAGTTGTTTCTTGTTATCAAGAGTCGGGCTTGGTTCCTGATTTGGTACGTGCGTTCGATTTCTGGGTCTAGTTCGTACTCAGGTTCTTTACCTCGTCTAGATCTTCGCATAAGTAAATAAGAAACCTTGTGAAAAGCATGGGGTAAATAACACCACTAAAAATAAAAAGAAAAAGGAAAAAAAGTGCAACAATAAAAAGGGTAAAGATATGTTGCCAGTTGTTGCGTGTAAAAGAGTCTATCGCAATTGTAGTGCAAGTGTACACGACGCAAGTAGTAAAGTGATACGAAGTATCGGATATCGTGTCCACAGGGACTGAGCTAACCCTTTTTTTCGCTATCTGCACAAGGGAAAAAGAGTAGATTAAGATATTTGTCACGAAAATAATGAAGTAAACGTAAATAAAAGAATAAAGATATCAAGATAGAGAGAATGGGCTGGTATTGAATTGCTCAGTAGTGCAGGTATTGCAGATTTTAGGAAATCCAGTTCTGTCGTCGTGTCCGTCGCGGACAGCACCTGTCACGGCGGTAGTCCGTTGATTGTCGCGGCAGCAAACACTCAACTCAGTACTTTCAAGTTTGGCAAAAACCCCAGATCTGCCTTGGCCTATCCCTAGGTCCAAGTCTGTCGATGATCACGTATTGATGATACCTTCCGGCGTGAATCGAAGGATGAACACCGATGTGTATGAATTCTTCTTTAGCCACTTAACCTCGCCCTATCCCTAGGCACGAGATAGTTCAACTATAAACTAGAGAACTTGCTCTTATTTCTTTCGTATACTTAACTCTCCCGATGCTAAGTAAATAGATAACCTCACAATGCTCTCCCGATGCTCTTGCAAGATATTAATAACCAAAACAAGAGAACTTGAAGTTTATTTTATTGAACTGAAAATTCCTAAAACAAAACAACCCTTGCAACTACTTTACAAATCAACCCGTGGCCCTAGGGGGAATTTAGAACATGTCGAGGGCAGGAAAACGATAGGGGTTTTGGGTTATCGGTTATGGGGTTTTCGGCTATATATCTCCCTCTAGGTTAAAATATATGCCCTTATATAAGCTTTGGGCTCAAGTTATCTAAGTTAACAAGGATTACAACTTTAATTAAAAGTATGATTCTAATAAAGACTTAATCTTCAAGGAATCTACTTTCCAGCCGTCCTCCTTGTTTCTTGGGATTTTCTCTCCTTGAGCTTTGGGCTTGACATATCTTTTGATCCGGGGCTTGGAAAAATATATGGTTTTCACACGACAGACGAACATAATTTTCTCTATCTATCGAGGTCCACTTTCCTTTTTCTCCACTAACTTGCTGTCGTCCTCTGCTGTCACGGCAGCACCATGGCAGCATCGTCCTCTTTGTCTGCTTGTTCAGTTCAGCTCTTCTGCTTATCTGCCCTGCGCCCGCCTTCACCGTCTACGACGGCGGCAACCTGCCAAAAACAACCATTTTTAGTAGAATCTGTGCCTTTTATATATTTGTGATGTTTTGCTGTAAACTAACCTAAATGCAATGAAATGATGCTTGAATGCAACAGAAATATGGGTTAAAAAGGGTGTAAATAATATAACTTTTACACACTCAACACACCCCCAAACTCAAGTTTTTGCTTGCCCTCAAGCAACTAAGACCTAAAAGAAAAATGAAATATTTTTGTTTTGGCTTTCAAATAGTGAACTTTTCCTTACCCGTCGTTCGTTCTCTGTGACGGTAGCAACCTGTCGGATAATTTAGGATATGTCCGAAATCTCCCTATACTTCTCGTGCAGTGTGTGCATGCTTGTGAACAGTTATACGCTAAGACTCTCTTAGTTTCACCAGAATATTCAACTTCTTAACTCGAATTTTTCTACCAAAGTTTATTTTTGAAGGCACATTTTCATGCTTCTTTGATTTTTTTTACTCGATTTCTAAAGTTTTACTAGAGCCAGTTTTAGGCACCTCCAGTTAGCTTCCTAGAGTCAGTTTCGGGCACCTCTAGGTTTTTTAGTCTTCTTTTGCTAAACTTCTTTCCTAGAGCCAGTGTTAGGCACCTCTAGGGGCTATTCAAGTACTAAGCTTCCTATTCTAGCTTGGCTAAAAGAAATCTAAGCAGTATAACAGTCACAATGGTGTTTAAGTTTTCAGAAATATAGAAAGGCTCTAAACTTCTCCTTAAACTGTCCTAAAGATGTTGCCACGACAGAGCTGTCATGACAGGTGAGATCAATTCACAGTTTTAAGCCAAAATTTTCAGTTTTTTGAAGAGAACTTAAATAAGACACATCAATTAATTAAGATGTACTAAGACTCCATTAAAATGAAGGGTTGCCACCCCAAACTCGAGGGTTGCATTGCCCTCAATGCAAATGACAAAAATAAAAATGAAGGCAGTACATCACAAAATATAGATAAAGCAGGCAACAATAAGAAGAAAATAAAAGACTTAAATTTTAAGCACTGTCTTCACTACTGCTGCTGAGGCGGATCTGGCGGCGGGTTCTGGTTCGCGGGGCGGGCTGGGGTGGTTGTTGTACAACCTGAATATCAGAGCTGCTGCCAATGCTGTCACTGCTGCTGCTGGCCCTTGGCAGAGTTTTCTTATCTGTCATTCTTTTCTGCCTCTTTACCGGTGTAAATTCCTTCAACAGGTTCCTCTGAATAGAGAGTTCAACGTCACTATCTGCCCAGACGGAGGAGGAAGAGAACCCAGCAACAAAGAAAACAAGGTCATCCGAGGGCACTCGTCGCTTTGTTCCTCGAGAATATGTTTCGACATGGGTGTTGTCGGCTGCCATCAGGGCAGGTGATGGTATGGAGGCGGCAGATGGTGTTTGTGGGGTTTCAGCATGTGTAGGTGTGTGGGCAGGGGTGGGGACAGTGAAGTAGTGGGCGGGGAAGGTGGGAAAGACAACATTAGGGAAATTTAAAGTATTGTGAATGAAATTTACCGTGGATGCGGCAAAGTCCTTGATGAATGTCATGAGGCCCAGCTGTCTGTCCTTCATCCTTTGAATAGCAGCAAGGATTTGATGGGATGGGTCTGTCGGGGTAGCAGCTGCGGCATGTTCAGGGTTTGGCTGTTCTGACGATTCAGCTGGGGCGGCAGCGGGGTTGAAAGAGGAGAGCGGAGTTGCCACTGTCAGCTCCATGAGGCTGATGATATTTTTGTCTGTCCAACCCCGTCCTTTTACTATACAGTCGTTGTCGGCTTCCGGCACGGCAGAACAACGGCAGAGGGATGTGATGAGGTAGGGAAGGCATATGAGGGCCGTCGATCTGTGCTGGTCAACGGTGGTGTGATGTGATGACGACAGGATCCTTTTCTTGATAAAGACATTCCACAGTTGTGCCTCCGGCAGCAGCTGCCCTGTCTTCACAGTGTGGGGATTTTTGCGGCTTGTGTTCCATTCAGTCCCTTCTTCTGTCACTTCTGCCATGACAGCGTCATAGGCAACATCATCTTTTTTCCCCGGACAGTTACTGCTGTCGCCGTCTTGCTGCCGATGGCAGCATAGAATTCCCTTACCAGCGTTTCGTTCATCTCTGCTGGTTGCTCCGCAAATGATTCCCATAAAAGTGCTCTAATCGTCCTTGCAATGAAAGGTTTGAGGCCCAGATTAACTGCCCTTGGAGTGTAAATAAAGCCTCTTTCTTCCCATAAATCTCTAGTAGCAAAGGATTGTGGGGTAGGTGCTGCCGGTGAAGAGGTTGAGGCAGCACTGCGACGGGTTCTTCTGGAAGACATGTTAGTTGCAGGGGTTGTTGAAAGTAAAATAAAGCAAATGAAAACTAAAGGGGAGAGCAAGTGAGAAAAGCAGAAGTGAATGAAAATGAAAATGAAACAGGGTTTTATAGAAGAGAGGTTGCTGCCCATTGAAGTTGTAACAGCAGGCGTGAATAACAAGGCGACTATTGAGCTTTAGCGTGTGTGACGCGTCTGACACGCGTTTCTGCATCTGTTACGCGTTTCCGCGTCTGTCGTGACAGTCTGGCGACAGCCTGTCTTTTCCGTGTCTGTCGCGGCAGCTGGAACGACAGGCTTCTATATTGGGCTTTGTTGGGTTGATGGATGGGTGGTGGGTTGAGTTCACTTCTTCTGTTCTTCTTGGCTCATTTATTTCCTAAAAACAATAAATATAAAAAACATTATTCGAATAAAATAAACCTTATTTCCTAATAAATAATAAGTAATAAAAATACTCCATGTTCTATTGATGCTTGAGGGGTCGTTTCCGGTACTTCTTGAAGTCCATCTGTACCCTCCATCTGGTGATTATTCTCATGGTGGGGGCTCCTTTCTTTCTCTTCCCTTTGTAGTCCATGAAGTCCTCCCTTCTTGGTAATGTTTCTGAGGGCATGAACATATGATTAGAAAAAATCAAATTGACATTCAACCATAAACTTACCATCTTTTCGTTGAATGTTGTTGTGGTTGAATGTATCCCTTGTTACCGTGCTTGCTGCTGCGGCAGGCAGTTATTTTGACAGTTCTTTATCAGGTTACTTTGCAGGTCAATGGGACTTTGGTAAGTGCCATCACTCTCTATATCAAATTCTGTTGACCACTCGTAGATCTCCATCAGTAGAGACTTTGATAATTCTGAGTCCACCGGTGTTGGTTCCTCTAATATCTACAATGGAATCGATGAGTTTTCAAAGAATTCAAAAGGTTCGTTTATTACCTGTTCATATTCCATTGGTGAGACGTTGTCTTTGGGTAGCTCTTCTAGGTGGTCGTGCGAGTGCCATGACGGGGATGGATGTGTGCAATCTTGGTCGGGTTTAACCGAGGTAGTGGGTTGAGAATTTGCCTCTGATGTGGTTGATGCTTCAGCATTAGTTATTGTCGAGGCGGCAGTTTTTGCCGAGGCGGCAGTTTCCGCTTTGACTGGGGTTTCTACCACAAAAGTGGTTGATGCCGTGACATTCTCTTGAATTTCACTCAGTGTTGTCGCGGTGTTGCTCCTTCCGGCTCCTCGATCATTGCCATGGCAAGTTGTTGCTCAGACTCATCATATGTTGAGTATTCCTTCACATAGGCATCCTCATCACATTGCCTCATGATTTCATGTTCATCTGTGGCATGAATAAGGGCCGGTCTGCTCAATCTTTCATCCATCTTGGCGATACTTGCGTCCATAGAAGCTGACAATTCTTTAGTGAGTGCCATGAAGGCTTGTAGTGTGTCTTCTAAGGATTTTGACTGCTCTTGAGGATGATGACATTGCCAGGGCAGGTTGGGTTCTGTAGCAAATCTGTTATGGTATAAAAAAATTTGTGGGTTTTGATTGTACCATAAAAAGTTTTGTTGTTGCAGCATCGGCATTTGCTGCCCCTGTTGCTGTCATGGCAGCATATCTTTACGGTAATTGCAAGAACTTTCCCACATCAACTCTCGAATGGTTTTTCCTGGCATGTTAATGCCCTTGAACCTGTATTTTCACCTGAGTTTTTTTTGTTAAAAAAATAATAAAAAAATAAAAAAAAATAAAATAAAAGAAAAGTGCAGAAGCTAGGGTAAGAGTGTGTTGCCAGTCCTCGGCAACGACGCCAAAAACTTGTTGCGTGTAAAAGAGTCTATCGCAATTGTAGTGCAAGTGTACACGACGCAAGTAGTAAAGTGATACGAAGTATCAGATATCGTCTCCACAGGGACTGGGCTAACCCTTTCCTTCGCTATCTGCACAAGGGAAAAAGAATAGATTAAGATATTTGTCACGAAAATAATGAAGTAAACGTAAATAAAAGAATAAAGATATCAAGATAGAGAGAATGGGCTGGTATTGAATTGCTCAGTAGTGCAAGTATTGCAGATTTTAGGAAATCCAGTTCTGTCGTCGTGCCCGTCGCGGACAGCACCTGTCACGGCGGCAGTCCGTTGATTGTCGCGGCAGCAAACACTCAACTCAGTACTTTAAAGTTTGGCAAGAATCCCAGATCTGCCTTGGCCTATCCCTAGGTCCAAGTCTGTCGATGATCACGTCTTGATGATACCTCCCGGCGTGAATCGAAGGATGAACACCGATGTGTATGAACTCTTCTTTAGCCACTTAACCTCGCCCTATCCCTAGGCACGAGATAGTTCAACTATAAACTAGAGAACTTGCTCTTATTTCTTTCGTATACTTAACTCTCCCGATGCTAAGTAAATAGATAACCTCACAATGCTCTCCCGATGCTCTTGCAAGATATTAATAACCAAAATAAGAGAACTTGAAGTTTATTTTATTGAACTGAAAATTCCTAAAACAAAACAACCCTTGCAACTACTTTACAAATCAACTCGTGGCCCTAGGGGGAATTTAGAACATGTCGAGGGCAGGAAAACGACATGGGTTTTTGGTTATCGGTTATGGGGTTTTCGGCTATATATCTCCCTCTAGGTTAAAATATATGCCCTTATATAAGCTTTGGGCTCAAGTTATCTAAGTTAACAAGGATTACAACTTTAATTAAAAGTATGATTCTAATAAAGACTTAATCTTCAAGGAATCTACTTTCCAGCCGTCCTCCTTGTTTCTTGGGATTTTCTCTCCTTGAGCTTTGGGCTTGACATATCTTTTGATCCGGGGCTTGGAAAAATATATGGTTTTCACACGACAGACGAGCAGAATTTTCTCTATCTATCGAGGTCCACTTTACTTTTTCTCCACTAACTTGCTGTCGTCCTCTACTGTCACGGCAGCACCATGGCAGCATCGTCCTCTTTGTCTGCTTGTTCAGTTCAGCTCTTCTGCTTATCTGCCCTGCGCCCGCCTTCATCGTCTACGACGGCGGCAACCTTCCAAAAACAGCCATTTTTAGTAGAATATGTGCCTTTTATATATTTGTGATGTTTTGTTGTAAACTAACCTAAATGCAATGAAATGATGCTTGAATGCAGCAGAAATATGGGTTAAAAAGGGTGTAAATAATAGAACTTTTACACACTCAACACCAGTCCCCGGCAACAGCGCCAAAAACTTGTTGCGTGTAAAAGAGTCCTATCGCAAATAGTGCAAGTGTACACGACACAAGTAGTAAAGTTATACTTGGAGTATCGGATATCGTCTCCACAGGGACTGGAAATAACTCTATCCTTGAATTGCTGCACAAGAGAAAGAAATAGTTGAATTGAATTGGTGAAATAATCTTGATAAACAACTAAAGTAAAAGAATAAAGAATTAGATTTAAGGAATAGGTCGGTATTGATTTGCGCAGTAGTGCAGGTGTTGCACTGTTATAGAAACTTTTGTCTTCTGTCGTCGTTCCTGTCGCGGCAGAGGTCTGTTGATGTCGCGACAGCGATCAACAACTCTGTACTTCAAGTTTGGCAAGAATCCCTGCTATGACTTGTCTTATCCCTAGGCCCAAGTTCTGTCGATGAACACGTCTTAGATGATACCTCCCGGCGTGAATCGAAGGGTGAACACCAATGTTGTTGAATTCTTCTTTACCCACTTAATCTCGTACTTATCCCTAAGCCGAGATGGTTTAACCATAAACTGGAAAACAAGTATTTATTCCGTTCGTATGCTTGACTCTCCCGATATCAAACAAATGGATAATCTCACAATGCTCTCCCGATACTCTTGTGAGATATGAAAAACCAGAATAAATAAACTTGAAGTTTTTTATTCCTTTGACATAAAATTTCTAAAACAATACAATCCTTGCAACTACTTTACAGAATCAACCCTTAGCCCTAGGAGGAGTTTAGAACATTGTGAAGAGGATGTAACGACAAGTGTTTAGGGAAAAATGGCTAGGAATGAGATATCCTTCCCTAGGTCGAATTACATGCCTTTATATAGGCTTTGGGTCCAAGTTTTCTAATATGGCAAAAATACAATTTCGAATTAAAGTGCAACGCTAATTAAGACTAAATCTTCTGAGTAGATGCCTTGAATTCGTCCTCTTTTCTTGCCTTGAGTTTCTTCCTTGAACTTTGGGCTTGACCTTCATTCTGCCTTAGGGCTCAGAAAAATATGGGAGTGATCCACGACAGACCGGCTTGAAATTCTCTATCTGTCGAGCTCCACTTCACTTTTCCACCTCAGTTTTTTGTCGTCATGGCTGCCACGGCAGATGCCACGACAGGCTGTGCTTCTCGACTCCAGCTTTGCAATCCGCCTCTGCTCCTTTGCTGCCTTGGGTCTGCCGCAGCAGATTCCTACAAAAGTAACCAAAATCAGTAGCAACTGTGCCATTTTATCTAATTGTGATGTATATGCAAAACTCTATCCTAAATGCAATGCATTATGCTTGAATGTAGCAAAAATATGGATAATTGAGGGGTAAAATATAGAACTTTTATACACTCAACAATAACATATATATTCCTTCATATTTATACATTCAATCAATTTAGTCCTATTTCGAAACAATTCACTAAATTTAGCCATCGTTATTTACGCATTCTTTCAATTTGGTCCTTAAAGCAAAATTTCAAAGTATGGTAACATGATAAATAATTACAATTAAATTTTTATAGGAACTCGAAAACTCGACTCGACTTGAATCGAAAAAATTTCAAATAAAGTTTGAGTTGTAAAATATGACGTGTCAACTCGAATAACTCGGAATTTTTTGACTCGACTCGATCAAACGCTCATCTCTATATTAAGATATGACATGTCAACTCGAATAACTTGAAATATTCAAATATTTTAAATAATTTTTTCTTTTAAATCCAATATTTTTTAAAGTAGAATATTTAATATTTTCACATTTAAATCACATCGAATATTTAATAACTACTTTAAATATTTAATTTAGTTTAAAAATATTCGATTTAAAAGAAAAAAATTGATTTAAAATATTTGAATATTTAATAACTACTTTAAATATTTTTCTTTTAAATATTCGAATATTTAATAACTACTTTAAATATTCGAATATTTTAAATCAATTTTTTTCTTGTAAAAAGAATATTTTTAAATTAAATCGAATATTTAAAGTTTTTATTAAATATTCGATGTGATTTAAAAGAAAAAAATTATTTAAAATATTCAAATATTTCGAGTTATTCAAGTTGACGCGTCATATCTTAAGATAGAGGTGAGCATTCGATCGAGTCGAGTAAAATTTTTTCGAGTTATTCGAGTTGACGCGTCATATTTTTACAACTCAAACTTTATTTGAATTTTTTTCGATTTGATTCGAGTCGAGTTTTCGAGTTCCTATAAAAATTTAATTGTAATTATTTATCATGTTACCATACTTTGTAATTTTGCTTTAAGGACCAAATTGAAAGAATGCATAAATAACGAGGGCTAAATTTAGTGAATTGTTTTGAATTAGGACTAAATTGATTGAATGTATAAATATGAAAGACTAAATGTGTTATTATACTAAATTTTGTAACAGACACTTAACGAAAATGAACTCTAATTATCATTTTGTTATAAAACATAAAATTTAATTGTCATTTTGTAATTTTTAAAAATTTGGTTACCAATTTATTTTTTTTACCGAAGTGTAGTTTACCCTAAAGAAAAAGCATAGGTCTTGAACAATTTCATCGGATTATAATATGCTAACTCTGGTCCCTGCGATTGTAATAGCAAAGTTAAATGGCTTGTTGTAATGAATCACAATCAACTTCCTAAATATACTTAATAACCACTGGATAATTTCAACCACAAATAGGTACTGATATTTTCCAAACAAGAGTTCAATACAATAACCCTGAAGAAAAGAAGAAAGATGAGGTGGGGAAGAAAAGTTTCAACAAGAGATACTGAACCAAAGTGAAAGAAGTAGCCTCAGCCAAGTGTTTACAATATTTTTCATACCCTTTCTTTAGAGCCTTTTGGCTTATTTATACTCATAGTATTACCATCTAACTAATCTAAGAACTAACTTATTCAAGTGGTCTCGTTCTTATGCTAATTTCCGGTTCATAACATTACCACCGCCTCAAACAAAACCTTGTCCTCAAGGTTCCAAGATGAGTGTCCCCGACAACACAGTAGTGAACCACCTTGGCTTCTTCTGGATCATTGTTCTTAGGGTGACGTCGTAGCATGACTATCATCGGGTTGTGAACTGGAGCACTGGGTCTGTAAATGTCTCTAAAGAACATGTTCAGATAATCCTTGTAATGTGAATCTTCTGAGTGAACTACTGCTACTTAGTTAACTCACTCATACTTATAATCTTATTATCTTCTACTTCCAAGTTCATATCATCCTACTTCACCCTTCTCTCCACCAAAAGTCGAAAAATATAAGGGTCATCTACCTTAACAACTTCATTTATCTTCAACACATTCTTTAAACATTTATCTAAATCTGTTGCATGTGTATAATTACTTATCTTATCACTATCATCACGTTCCTTACCATAGAATTCCTTAGAGCTTACCTCAATTGTTAGCTAATCCAAAGCTGGTTCACTAACCTTTGTGCAGATCTTGGTCATCATTTCAGCAAGATGTTGCACTGTGCTTTCATTATTTGGGTTGCCAACTTTGGAAATATAATTATTGGCCTTGTCTAGGCATGTCAGGACTCTTGGAACACCTTCACTTGGACCATCAATACCAGGGACGAAATCAAACCTACCCACGCCATCTAACTCAATCCTTTTGTTCTCCTCCAGCAATTCAAGCTGGTAAATTTCACCCTCAAACTCATATCACACATCCCCTGTAAAGAGCCATAATGTGCCACTCAACTTCAATAACTTGATCATCAGACTTTTTATCAAAATTATCGGTGCCAACTTCATCGATAAAATGGTTCCATCCGGCCAATTGTCGCCACCTCTGCATCCACCTAAACCATTTCTTAGCTATGCCTTCAATGCGAAAAGAAGCCATTGTAACCCGATGATGGTCCTCTAATCCATGAAATTTAAAAAAATCATGAGCTGAGGTGATCCATCCCTCTGAATCTTGTACATGACCTAGGGTACCGTACACCCTCGGATGTTACCAACCCACAGTCGTAAGGATATTTTCATGGATTTTGTCCAGAACAATGCCAGTGTTGGTATCAATGTTGTGCCTCGAATCCATGCCCATGATGCTGCCCCGACCAACACTACTGTTAATAATGCAATGCGGAAGAAGTGTTGCAAAAGGACAATGTTGTGTTGTGTCAACTATTAGGAATATTGGTTAGTTGGGTAGTTAGGAAGTTAGTTTTTTACAGCTATGCTTTTCTTTATTTGTTTCTTTATTTTTTACCTTGTATAAAGCTTGACCTCGGGTCAAACAATTGTCATTGACTTTTCTACCGAAAATACTAAATGAAAATTCCCAATTCTCTTTACTTTCTTTTTCATCAGAAACCCTAGTCTAAATCAAAATTCACAATCCTCAAGTCACGAAACCTAATCTTGATATGGTATCAGTTGACTCTTTGCATCCGCGTTCCTCTGAGACGTTGGACGGCCGTTCTGTCCGCACCGATGATCCAAACAACGAGTTTTACATTCACCCCAACGAGAATCCTTCTCTCGTCTTGACGTCGGCACTTCTCACCGGCAACAATTATCATGGATGGGCTCGATCGATGAAGATGGCCCTCATCTCGAAGAACAAGTTCTAGTTTGTAGATGGGACGATTCAAGAACCCAGTAAAGATGACTCCTCATATGGTGCCTGGGTCAAATGCAACAATCTGGTTTTGTCCTGGTTGCAACGCGCGCTGAGTGTTGAGATCGCACAAAGTGTTATTTGGATTGACAACGCTAGCGAGTTGTGGTCCGACTTGTTCTATCAATTTAGCCAAGGGGATCTTGTTCGTGTTTCAGATCTGTTACAACATTTCTACTCTCATCAGCAAGGTTCTTCTTCTGTTACGGCTTATCACACTCAACTCAAGGTATTATGGGATGAAATCTCAAATCTTCGACCCTTAATTTCATGCTCTTGTGATGCTAGCAAATATAGAAAACATAATTTTATTCTTAGGTTTTTAAGAGGGTTGAATGAAAAATTTTCAGTCCAAAAGTCTCAAATCCTAATGATGAAGCCTTTGCCTTCAATAAATGAAATTTTCGCTTTAGTTCTTCAACATGAGCGAACCCTAGGGTCTGTTTCTAATTCTGATCCTGCTGTGTTTTTGGCTGGGAGGGCTAATTCTCAAAACTTTTCTAGGTTTTCATCTCAAAAACCTCCTGTTTCTAACTTTGATAGTAAAAAGTTCTATAATAATTCAGCTTCCAAGAAGCCTGTTTGTTCTTTTTGTGGAATTCCTGGTCATTCAGTAGACAAATGCTATCGTAAACACGGGTTTCCTCCTGGTTATAAAACCAGATTTCAGTCTTCTAAATCTAATCAAATTAGTTCTCAAGAGTCTGTGTCTCATAATGATTCTTCTAAGAATCAAGAAGTTGTTCCTTCTCATGTTTTTACTAAAGAGCAATATGAAAGCCTTGTTTCCATGCTTCAAGAGAGGAATTCTTCTTCTGTTTCTGAAAGTGCTATGCATACATCTCAAATCAATGCACTTTCTTCTAGCTTTGTTCCTGAAAGCAATCCTCCAGATGCAGGTATGGTTCTTTCTGCCTTTCATGGTTCTAGTGACACCTGGATTATTGATTCAGGTGCCACTGATCATATAACAAATGATTCTAATTTCTTTCAAAATTATAAATCTATTCATAATAAGTTTGTTAAATTACCAAATAATGAGCTTGTTCAAGTTTCTGGTATTGGTGACATTTTTTTAAATTCTATTTTGTTTTTAAAAGATGTTCTCTTTATTCCTAATTTTGGTTTTAATCTCATATCTGTATCTCAATTGGTTAAAGATAATAAATATGCTTTAATCTTCTCACATAAATCTTGTTGTATACAGGATATTGTTCTTTCGAAGATGATTGGTACAGCTAGTCAAATTGGAGGACTCTATCATCTTCAGCTTTTCAATACGGTTTCTCTTCTAAACTCTGTTTCTAAGTCTTCTTCTTTGGCTGTTTGGCATGCTAGGTTAGGACATCCCTCTGCAAAGTGGATGAAATTTTTTTCTGAAATCTGTGATGATATTCCTGTTGGATGTGTTTCTAATTGTGAAATCTGTCCTTTAGCTAAACATAGAAGGCCTTCATTTCCTATTAGTACTTCTAGTAGTAGTAATGTGTTTGATCTTGTCCATGTAGATGTTTGGGGACCATTCCCAATTAAAAGTTTATATGGTCACTCGTATTTCCTTACTGTTATTGATGATAAAAGCAGATTCTTATGGATTTTTCCATTAAAATTAAAAGCTGAAGTAAGAGATATTATTTCTCAGTTCTATGTTTATGTTGAGGTTCAGTTTTCTAAGAAGATAAAGTGTATAAGGAGTGATAATGCTAAGGAATTTGACATGTGTGATTTTTTTAAAGAAAAAGGCATTGTTCATCAGACTTCTTGTACCTACACACCTCAACAGTATAGTACTGTTGAGCGTAAACATCAACATATAATGTCTGTTGCTAGGTCTCTTAGATTTCAGGCTAATCTTCCTTTAATTTTTTGGATTGACTGTGTTCTTCATGCTGCTTACCTTATCAATGTCACACCTACACATGTTCTTAAAAATAAAACACCTCATGAGTTGCTTTATGGTTCTAAGCCTGCTCTAAGTCAATTAAAAGTTTTTGGTTGTCTCACATATGCTTCTGTTTTGCCTAAACCCAAGACAAAAATGCATCCTCGTGCTTATAAGTGTATATTCCTAGGGTATCCTAAAAATACTAAGGGTTATAGGGTATATGACTTGCAGACTAAGTCTGTTTTTCTTTCTAGGGATGTAACCTTTTGTGAAGATAAGTTTCCTTTTAAGTCTTTGAAGGTTGCTTCAAATGATATTGTTCTTCCTAATCTAGAGAACAATGTTGAAGATATTGTTCTTACAGATAGGAATATTTTACAAAATAATGAAAATGTTTCTGACAATTCTAGTTCTGAAAATAGTCTTGCATCTGATAGAATTGTTTTTGCTGAAGGTGTTTCTGATAGAGATGTTGTTGAAGTTAATTCTAAAGGTTTACATGATCATAGTGCTATTTCTGATAATGTTAATAACAGTAGTTTTGAGTCAAATAAAAGTCAAAAGTCTACTGTTCTTGTTGATTCCTTACATGAACAGCAGAGTTCTTTAGCTTCTTCTAAAGAACAAAGAGTTCTTTCTTCAAGGCCTGTCAGACAGAGGCAATTACCAGAAAAATTTAAAGATTTTAATGTCTCTATGCCCAAAGTAAGGTCTTCTTCTCATACTCTTGGTAAAGTTGATTCTTCTGCTAATGTTTCTGATACTCATAAGACTTTTATCAATAATGTTTCTGTTTTAAGTGAGCCTAAAACCTATAATCATGCCATTAAGCATGAGTGTTGGAAAGTAGCTATGCAGGAAGAAATAAATGCCTTAGAGTTGAATAACACTTGGAAACTAGTTCCCCTTCCACCAGGGAAGCAAACAATAGGCTGTAAATGGGTATATAGGACAAAATTGAAATCTGATGGCTCTTTAGAAAGGTATAAAGCACGTTTAGTTGCAAAAGGGTTTACTCTGCAATCTGGAATAGATTATTTTGATACGTTTAGTCATGTTGCTAAGTTAAACACTATTAGAACTTTGCTTGCTGTTTCTGCTGCTAATAAATGGAATTTGCATCAGCTTGACATTAATAATGCATTTCTGCATGGTTTTTTGCAAGAAGAAGTCTATATGGATCTTCCACCTGGATTTAATCCTCCTAGTCCTGGCTTAGTTTGTAAATTAGAAAAGAGTCTATATGGTTTAAAACAAGCCAGCAGAAAGTGGAATGAAAGGCTAACTGAATTTCTTTTATCCTTAGGATTTAAGCAAGCCAATTCTGATTATTCTTTATTCATTAAAGGTGTTGATACATCTTTTATAGCTCTTGCAATATATGTAGATGACAATATTGTTGCTAGCCCTAGCATGGATGAAATTATTCATATCAAGTCTGTTCTAAATGATGTCTTTAAAATTAAAGATCTAGGTGTTCTCAAATATTTTCTAGGATTAGAAGTAACTAGATCTCATTTAGGAATTAATCTTTGTCAGAGGAAGTATACTCTGGATTTATTAAGAGATTATGATTTTTTAAACTCAAAACCTGTTGCTACTCCTATGGTTGTTACTTCTAAGTCTATCAATAACTCATAACACACCTTAGTGGACATTACAGAATATAGAAGGCTTGTTGGGAAATTATTGTACCTAACACATACCAGACCTGATATTTGCTTTGCTGTTCAACAATTATCTCAGCATATGTCTGCTCCTACTACTATTCATCTTGTTGCTGCTCATAGGGTCCTGAGATACATAAAGAACAGTCCAGGGCAAGGCATTTTCTTTTCATCTGATAATGATTTTATCTTAAAGGCTTTTTCTGATTCAGATTGGGCTTCATGTCCAGAATCTAAAAAGTCTACAACTGGTTATTGTATCTTTCTGGGTCAGTCTTTAATTTCCTGGAAATCAAAGAAACAGAATACTGTTTCTAGATCATCAACTGAGGCAGAATATAGGGCTATTGCTGCTGTTACATGTGAATTACAGTGGCTTAACTTTCTTCTATATGATTTGCAGGTTAACACAAAAACAGCTCATCTATACTGTGATAATCAATCTGCCATCAAAATTGCTGAGAATCCTGTGCAACACGAACGTACGAAACACATAGAGATCGATTGTCATCTTATTAGAGAGAAAATGCAACAAAGAACAATAAAGCTTTTTCCTGTTTCTTCAAAGAACCAATTAGCCGACTGCTTCACTAAAGCCCTGCCTGCAATTGATTTTACTAAGTTCATTTCCAAATTGGGCATACATAATGTGTATGCTCCACCTTGAGGGGGGTATTAGGAATATTGGTTAGTTGGGTAGTTAGGAAGTTAGTTTTTTACAGCTATGCTTTTCTTTGTTTGTTTCTTTATTTTTTACCTTGTATAAAGCTTGACCTCGGGTCAAACAATTGTCATTGACTTTTCTACCGAAAATACTAAATGAAAATTCCCAATTCTCTTTACTTTCTTTTTCATCAGAAACCCTAGTCTAAGTCAAAATTCACAATCCTCAAGTCACGAAACCTAATCTTGATATCAACTGTCAAGAGTAATTTTTGGTCATAATTCTTTGACTGAATCTCTAGAGAAAAATGATAAGCAAAACATTGAATTTATTAATTATAAACAACTCATCAATTAGTTTATCGAGCACTATATATTATGTTAATCCTGTGATGAGAGTAGTGCTACAAACTGCAAGGCAAGTAGAATCGATATTTGGAATGGTTGCGAAAAAGATTGACTTGTATGGCTTTACCTTAAGCTAAAGTGAAAAGTGATTAGGGGTGTGTATTATTTAGTTTTAACTGAATTATTTGGCTGAATTAAATTTTATTTGGTTAATTGATCGGTCAACTTTAGGTACGATCGATTAATGATCAAGATTTTTTTAAATTTCAGTTATCGGTTAATTCGGTTCGAAACCTGTTAATTAACTGAATAAATCGAAATTATTAAATATTAAATATATATTATATATTTATTTATTTTTGGTCACTGAAATTTTAAAAGTTCTAAAATCATCATTAAATTTTCTGATATATTTTAAATATTCATTAAACTTTATCAAATTAGCACAAAACGACCATTAAATTTATTGAATTATTACAAAATAGTCATTAAACTTTTTAAAGTTTATCAATAATTTATAGCTTGCAATGAGTCAATGACCATTTTGTAAAAGTTCGATAAGTTTAATGATTAACTTTTTACTTATGAAAGTTTAGCGACTAAAACAATCATTTTAGCATAGTTTAGTGACCATTTGTGTAGTTTACTCAAATTTTAATAAAAAATTCGATTAATTCGGTCCCGAACTTTTTCGATTCAATTAAAAAATTTTAAAAAAATTTCGTTTCGATTAATTTTAAAAAGAAAAAATAATTCGGTTAATAAATTTAGGGTAGATCGGTTCGGTCAATTAACTGAACAGACCAAATGCAAACCCCAAAAGTGATTATAAAAAATCAGACTTTATGATGATGATGACGACTATAGTTTATTTTTTGTGATGTCTACTGTCAAATTTTTATTATTAACAAATTAAATCATTTAATGTAAATTCTGTTAAATAAATTCAATATAGAAGTGATAAAATGAAAGAATTATGATCTATATAAATTCTTTTTTAAATGAAAATGTTATTGGGTTTCAATTTTCCTTCTTTTGCTTTAAATTCAGGGTCTCTCGGGTAGTTGAGTTCTTGTTTTGCATTTTATAAGGCGATGCAAATATAAAATGTGCATACTTTACCGTTGTGATGATTTTATGCAAATTACAAATTGTGTTATTGAATTACAACTCCAATTGTTTATATATTTTTTGCAGCAATAATATTTTTTTTATTAAAAAGAGGGTATACCCTCGATTAGTAGTACCACTCATACATGTGCTGTCACTAAATGTTCACTCACTCGTTTTTTATTTTTATCATATTATTTATATTGTTTATATATGTATAGTATTGGATACAAAATCCAACAAAATAAAAAAATATTGAGTCCATTTAATTTAAAATAGTGTCCATTAAAATTAATTAAAAGTCCATGTTACAATAATGACCCAATTGGCCCTAATACAAAAACCCTAGCTAACCATATCATTCCTCCATGTGAAGCTTGATTTCAACCGTTGGATCTAGGGCATAGATCCAACGTTCCAAGTTGAACTAGGAAAAAAGAGGAGCAACCTCCACCACACTCGCCGCCACGCGTTCGACATTCCCCACGTGTGTGCGTTATGCGCCTGCATCCAAACGACTGGATCGTTCAGCTCCCGCGCCATTGCGGTCCGCCGCACAACGTTGTTGATCGCCTTAATCCCATCCCCTTAGCGTGGCTAGTATCCACCGTTGGTCATTGCGCCGCCACAGCTTCCCCTGCCAGCACACCTATTTTCTGTTGAAACTTTGTTCTGTTTGTTAAGCTTGTTTATCATTATATTTTCTTTTTAATGAAACACATCGTATTAGCTAGTTGTAGAGAGGGCCAAACAGTGTCATTTGCAGCCTTAGGGTTTAAGAGTCTGAGAATACCCTTGTAAACGGTTATGTGAGAAACGAATGAAACTTCTCCTCTCTTTTCTCTAAAATTCTCCTCTCATCTAAACTCTATATGTTTTCTCATCTTCAAATTTATTCTTCTTTTCGATTCGAATCTTAACAAAGGTATCAAAGCGTCTAGATTGATTTTGACGGGATGACGCGCGGTCAGGTTGCGCAGACGAAAATCTTGAACTTGTAAGCAGACATTACTCGCGTGGCAGATTCCATCAATGGAAAGTTGCAATAGTTGGAGGAGAACATGGAATCAACCATAGAAACAAAGATGCATGAGTGGAGACTCTCGATGATGACAGATTTGCAAAAAGTGATTGAAACAGCTATGGGCAAGAGCGAGGTGGTCGAAGGGGACATCGAAGAGGAAAGGCTACTTACATCGACCAACGTTTTGGGAGTTGGCCCCCAGGGGACTCAGGGGAATACGAGTAATCTGACCGGGGCAACTACGACCGTGATGAACTTGGATGGGGAGATATCCGCACCGTGAATGGTAGTCGAGACTCGCCAGCAGTCTAACAATTTTGCGTACAGACTCATGTGTCCTGAGATTTGATGAAGATGATTTTAAAGGTTGATTTACCAAGTTGCAGCAATATTTTGAGGCAAAGAAAGTACCCGAAGACGCCCGAATCAAGTTGGTGATGCTGTATTTGGAAGGGAGAGCTCTTCAGTGGCACCAGTTTGCAGTAAGGAGCTATGGTGGCTTGAGGCAGCTAACCTGGAACCAATACTTAGGATTTATGAAGGATAGGTTTTCCCCTGTTGAATTAGACAATCCATTTGGGGAGTTGGTGGCCCTGAGGCAGACTGAGACGGTGGAGCAGTTCTACGATGAGTTTGTGACTCTGCTAAATCAGGTACAAATCCCAGACAAATATGATTTGAGCATATTCAAGAATCATTTACGGGTAGAAATTAGTCAATTCTTCAAGTTGTTGCAACCTAAGAACTTGATAAAAGCTTTTCATATGGCAAAGCAACTAGAATATATATTCCTGACTAATCAGAAACGAAATATAGTGCCCTAGTTCAAACTAAGTCCCCCTTCAATGATGTCAGTCCCTGCTAGACCTTCTAATCCCTTGATAAATGGATTTAGCACTCTTCCAGCACAACACTCAGGGCCTGGAAGTATCTCCTCCAGTAAGAATGTGGCAGGAAATGTTAAGGCAGCATCGAGCACTCCTGAAAAGGGGAAGACATTAGAGCTTGCTGAAATTGAGGACATAAGGAAGAGGGGTTTATGCTTTTGGTGTTCTGCTAAGTACACTCTTGGATATAGGTGTACAAACACACAGTTTTTCCAGATCACAGTGGAGGGAATCGAGGAAGATGGTGAACATGAGGAGTTCTTGGATTGTGAGGAAGCAGAAGAACTAGTGGACAACAGAGCAGAGAGTCCAATGTTATCCCTTCATGCATTATGGGGAAGCTCACACTTCGAGACAACGAGGTTGAGAGTCACAGTGGGTGGTACAGAGTGGGTGGCTTTAGTGGACTCAAGGAGCACCCACAATTTTGTGTGTCTTTCGATGGTGAAACATTTGCGTCTGCTAATGGATCCCAAGGGGAGTTTAATGGTGAAAGTGGAAAATGGTGATCTCATGGGAACAATGGGGAATTGCAAAGAGCTGTTTTGGGAAACACAAGGGGAGAACTTCAGAACTGATTTCTTGGTCTTACCTCTGAAGAGCTGTGATATGGTGTTAGGGATTCAGTGGCTATCTATGCTAGGACTCATAAACTGGGATTTCTCAGAATCTATTATGAGTTTCCAGTATCAAGGGAGAGAAGCGAAGTTGAAAGGAATGCAGCCTAAACCCTTGGGGTGTATTGAACCCAAGCTGTGTGCTAAAGCCTTGAGAGGTAATGTAGGCCCCTATATTTCTTGTCTTATGTTGGAAGCACAAATGTACATGAAGTTGGGTGTTGAAGCTAATTCAGTGGAGTTGAGGAACCTACTGCAAGAATTTGGTGATGTGTTCCAGGAGCCAAAAGGATTACCACCAGAGAGGGGCCAAGACCACAAGATTCACTTGACCAATGAGAATGTTGTAGTCAAGATTCATCCCTACAAATATCCAGCTTTCCAGAAGGATGCAATAGAAGCAATGACCAAAGAATTATTGAACAGTGGAGTAATCAGGGACACCGACAGTTCTTTTGCCTCTCCAGTGGTAATGGTTAAGAAGAAGGATGTCAGTTGGAGGATGTGTGTGGATTATAGAAGGCTCAACCAACTCACTGTGAAAGACAAATTTCCCATGCCCATTATTGAAGAGCTTTTGGATGAATTAGAAAGAGCTAGGTATTTTCCAAACTGGACCTAAGGTCATGCTATCATCAGATTCGTATATGGGGCCTAAACATTCCAAAAATTGTTTTTAGAACTCATAAGGGCCACTATGAGTTTCTGGTCATGCCATTTGGGCTAACCAACACACCAGCCACCTTTCAAGGCCTCATGAACAAGGTATTCAGGGAATTATTGAGGAAGTATGTTCTGTTTTTCTTGGATGATATTTTGGTGTACTCTGTAAGTTAGGAGGACCATCTATTGCATTTTAGGAAAGTGTTGGGACTATTAAGGTTGGACAAACTGTTTGCAAAAAGGAGTAAAAGTAGTTTTGGCTCTACCATGGTTGAATATCTGGGTTATGTCATCTCTGAGGGAGCTATAGCTATGGAAGATTCAAAAGTGGAATGCATCACAGCTTGGCCCACTCCAAATTTTGTTAAGGAGATGAAGGGTTTTTTGGGGTTATCAGGATATTACAGGAGATTTATTAAGGGGTATGGTGAGATTGCTAAGCCTCTAACTAACATGTTGAAGAAGGAAGGGTGGAAATGGACTGTGTAGGAGTAGGTTTCTTTTGAGAAACTGAGGCAAGCAATTAAATCAGCCCCTGTGCTAGCTTTGCCAGACTTTGAAGAAGAGTTTGTGGTAGAAACAGATGCCTCTGATAGGGAAGTAGGTGTAGTACTAGTGTAAAGGGGAAATCCTTGGCATTCTTCAGCAAAAGGGTTGGGTGTGAGACACCAAGGGTTATCAATATATGAGAAGGAAATGCTGGCTGCACTCATGGAAGTTAAGAAATGGTTATCATATCTTCTTGGAAGACATTTCAAAATCAAGACAAATCACCAAAGCCTCAAGTTCTTGACTGATCAGCAAGCTATTACTCTTGCACTACAGAGATGGGTAGTGAAGATGATGGGGTACGACTATGAGTTGTCCTATAGGAAGGGAATTCATAACAGAGTGGCCGATGCACTATCCAGAAACCCTTTGTTTGCTAGCTGCAATAACATGAACACGAGCAGTGTCATTTCCCCTCTGCTATCCAGAATTCATGAGTCCTGGTAGAAGGATCCAAAATTAAGGAAAATGATGGCTGAGATCGAACATGGAAGAGAGAGGCGCCAGAAATACAACTAGGACCAAAGAGTGTTGAGGAGAAAAGAGAGATTGGTGGTGGGGGCAGATTCGGAGTTGAGGAGGGAGTTGTTGCAATATATTCACAGTGGTCCTGTGGGTGGACATTCAGGTGCCAAGGCAACCATTCAAAGAGCTTCTTTAATGGTGTATTGGAAGGGAATGAAGAAGGAGATACGGAATTTGGTAAGGGAATGTGCAACCTGCCAAAAGAATAAAGGGGAATTGCAGCATCCCAAAGGATTATTACAACCTCTGCCTGTGCCTGAGGCAGCCTGGAAATCCATTAGCATGGATTACATAGAAGGGTTACCTGCTTCTAAGGGAAAGGAAGTAATCATGGTGGTTGTGGATCGTTTGACCAAATATGGTCACTTTGTGGCTGTGTGTCACCCATTTTCTGCTGTAGGGATATCTAAGGTGTTCATAGAGAATATTTTCAAACTGCATGGCTTGCCACAAACCATAGTGTGTGACCGAGACAAAGTTTTCATGAGTGTATTCTGGAAGGAGCTTTTCAAGAGGCTAGGAACAGACATCACCCCATCTACTGCCTGTCACCCCAAACATATGGCCAAACAAAGAGGGTGAATCAGTGTTTGGAAACATATATAAGGTGCATGACTGGAGAGAAGCCCAAGGAATGGAGTGACTGGTTACATTTGGTCGAGTGGTGGTACAACACCTCTCATTAATTTGCCATTAACACAACTCCTCATGTTACTTTATATGGACATGACCCACCAGTTCACTTACCCTATTTAGCTGGATATTCTGTTGTAGCTGTGGTGGACAGAAGTTTAACACAAAGGGAGGCTGCCATCTAGTTATTGAAGTTTTACCTCAAGAGAGCACATGACATGATGAAACAACAAGCAGACAAAAACATAACTGATTGTGAATTAAAAACAGGGGAATTGGTGTATTTGAAGTTGCAACCCTAAAGACAACAGTCGGTGCAATCTCGGACTAGCCAAAAGTTGTCTCCAAAATGGTGTGGACCCTACAAGATCTTGGAAAGGATACGCAAAGTAGCATACAAGTTGCAATTACCAGTGGGCTCGAGGGTGCACCCAGTGTTCCATGTATCTCAGCTCAAGAAACATGTAGGAGCAGATCTGACACAACCCTAGTTACCAGTAGTGGGGTATGATGAAACTATGACCAAGGAACCTGTGAGAATTTTGGATAGGAGAATTGGCAAGAGAGGCAATCGGGCAGTGACTGAGGTTCTGGTGGAGTGCACTAATTCGTTTCCTGAGGATGCAACTTGGGAAAACCTATATAAGCTTCAGCAACAATTCCCTGAATGAGCGTTTAGTTGATCTGCACTTGACTTGAAAGTGGAAGGACTTCACCTAAAGTCAATCTAATTTGACTAGATATTAGGAGATTGGACAATTTTAACTTAAGAGAAGAATGGACGACGCAAAGAGGTATGGCCACCGGTAGTTTTGGACCGTGTATGTGGGGAGGATATCGGAATCGCTGCATTGGAAGGGATTATGGCAGGTTTTCGATAGGCATGGTGTGGTGCTCGACGCATTCATCCCTCGGAAAAGGGCGAAGGATGGAGGGAGGTTTGGTTTTGTCAGGATGGCTAGCCGAGTTGACGTCGATCGGGCAATTGAACGACTGTATAATAAGTGGATATAGGGTTCGCGTCTGGTGGTGACCATGACGAGGTTTGTAGACCGTGGATTGTCCTGGAATCATAGAAGTAGGGGGTAGGAGATCCTCAGTGAAAGCTTGACGGTAGAGAAAAGGGGCAATCAGAAATCCAAAGTGTGAACTCTAAGAGGAAGCATGTAACGGCAAAGGAGATTCAGGGGCATGTCGACGAGGAGAAATTGGCAGTGTTACAACACTGTATGGTGGGATGGTACAATCAGAAATGGAGCCTCAAGGAACTAGCAACAAAGATGAGTCTTCCTAGCTATCAAGGCTTGTCTATTTTGCGAATCGATGGACCGGCAATTTTATTGATGTTTAAAGATGCGAGAACCCGGGATGAGGTCATGTGGAAGACGACTTTCAGTGACTGTTTTTCCAAAATAGAATGTTGGGCTCCGGGGATGATATTACCTGCACGACGGGCATGGTTTTTCGTGAGAGGAATCCCAATCCATGCTTGGTCACATGAGTCTTTTGATAACATTGCGAAAACTTGGGGATCACTTGTTCGGGTGGTGGATAACACAGCATCACCGATATCATTTAAGTGTGGATGGTTATTGATCGAAACAGAGATAATGGAATCTATTGATACAAGTGTGTTGCTGGAGGTCGAGGGGACGTTGCACCATGTTTATGTGAAAGAGGTGACCATTTTCGGGCCGCTAATTGACTGTGAATGCACAACGGCCACCGATGCTGAAAGTAGTGAGTCACCGGAGTTTAGTTCATTTGAATGTGTGCCAGAATCGAGATTGGGTGATGAGCGACAGATTGAGGAATTTGTGGACTTGGGAACAATGATAAAGCAGGATTGGCATTGTAATCGTCTTTGGAATGATGCTTATCGAGAGGACTATGACACGGTGAATGTCGCGCCTGAGTGTATAATGTTGACACCGGCTCATCTAGGGGACACGATGGTAGATAAAGTCGTGGTGCCGGCTGGTGGCTCACCTTCACAAGCAGTTGATGCTGGGGTGAAGAGTCCTAGTGGGGTGGATTACCAAAGAATTAAAAATTCAATTTTTGTTGATAAGTTGTTACAACAACTTCAAGTGGATAAAGGAAATATCCACAACAAAATCCATGGGGATAGTGAGGGTGATACGATTGGTTTTCAAAGTCAGCAGGGTGAGGTGAAGGCCGAAAAAAACAATTTGGACGGGTTGGTAAACATAGCTGTTGCGGAAACCGTAGAAGAGTAGATAGGTTTGGTTAACATCCCCGTTGAGGAAATTAATGGTGACCAGGTTGTGCGAAATAATTCCGAGGGTGGTACAATTATCCCGGTATGGATAAACGGGGTTTTTAGAAAGACGAAGTCGGTGAATGCGTTGTCGGGGTTGCAAAGTATCCGAAGTAAGGGAGAGGGAGACCGAAGAAGAGTGTGGGGCATGAAACTAATACTATAGTAGCCGACGCTTCGTTAACAGACTCGGACCTAAATTATAGGCAGCAAATTATTTACCGCGAGGCTGCAACTACGACGGCTTTAGGGAATCTGGTGGGGTGACATCGATAGGCCGCGAGAAGGAGATTCTAAAAGACTTGTCACGGGTGTTGCAGGACGACATCTGCACTTTGTAGCCATGCGCATTTTGAGCTGGAACGTCAGGGGGTTGGGTTCTATGTTGAAGAGGAGAAGGATGGGTGATGTTATACGGAGGCAACATGTTGATATGGTGTTGTTGCAAGAATCGAAGTTGGAGGAGCTGGTGCCGTCGGTTGTTGCTAATTTGTGGTCGAGTGATGGTTTCGAGTTTTCTTTTTCGCCATCCGTGGGAGCATCGGGTGGGCTGTTAGTGATTTGGGAAGGTGCACGTTTTGTGCTGGAGTCAGTGGATGTGGATCGACATTTTTTTGTGATTCAAGGGCGATGGAAACCTGAGGATATTGTATATTGCATCATGGCCGTTTATGCTCCTTGCGACGTTACGGAGCAAGAATGTTTGTGGCATAGAATGATGACTGTGATCGGGGGGTTTTCGGGACCATGGTGCGTAGCGGGAGATTTTAACTCGGTGCTTCGTCCGTCGGAAAGAGCAGGATGTATCTCGGCGGCTAGAGGTATGAGTTCATTTGTTTCTTTTGTGAATTCAGTGAGTTTAATTGATTTACCATTACGGGGAAAGCAGTTCACATGGTTTGGTAGGGACAGTCGTAAGAGTCGCATTGATAGGTTTCTTGTATCGTCGCTTTGGTTGGATTGCTTTACACGTATTGAACAGTTGTCGCTACCGAGAGGAATTTCAAACCATGCCCCAATTCTTTTGTTGTGTGATGATAAAGATTGGGGTCCGAGGCCTTTTTGTTTTATTAATTGTTGGCTGGAAGAGAGGCGTAATGTCCATCGAATGGCAGATGAGAGGTGTCGTTTGACATGTTTGGGTATTAGAAACTCTAATATCTCGGTTAAGCTTTGGCATTTGAAGCTCTTTTTTTGACAGTGGAATAAAATGGAGTTTGGGGACATTGAGAATGAGATTTCCCAACTTCAAAACCGTATTGATTGTTTGGATAGTGGAGCAGAGGAGGAGATCGAGGGGGAAAGTTTTGAGTTGTGTGATCGGAAGAGTGTATGGATTCAAGTTTTGTGGCGAGCTATTCACCGGAAGGAATCGTTATGGCGACAAAAGTCGAGAGCGACTTGGCTTAGATTGGGGGACAGGAACACTGCTTTCATTCATATAGTAGAGAATTTGCGTGCCATCCGTAACGCCATTGCTGTTTCGACTATCGACGGTTCTTGGGTAACCGATCCGAACAGATTGCGCAAACACATAGTGCGTTTTTTCTCTCAACATTTCGTTGCGGATGAAAGGT
Organism: Hibiscus tridactylites; assembly: GCA_958450335.1. Lineage (NCBI taxonomy): Eukaryota > Viridiplantae > Streptophyta > Magnoliopsida > Malvales > Malvaceae > Hibiscus > Hibiscus tridactylites. Next base: position 16,364,457 of record OY288280.1, on the reverse strand, counting down.
CTTGTATATGGCGCTTCGAGGGATCTTTTAATTGGGTGAATGAAACTGATAATTTGGCCTTGGTTGCGCCTTTCTCTATTGACGAGACATGGGTGATTGTGCGTGGATGTGAGGGATCGAAGTCACTGGGTCCAGATGGCTATAGTATGGAATTTTTTAAGAGATGTTGGGAGGTTGTGAGTGCTGATATGGGGCGTTTTTTGGCTGATTTTTTCACCTCGGGAAAGTTTCCTGTGGGAGCAAATAATACCTTTCTTGTGTTATTACCTAAGGTGGACTCACCGGCTACATTGAATGAGTATCTCCCGATTAGCTTGCTTAATTCAATCTATAAGATTCTAGCTAAAATTATGGCTAGGAGATTACAAGCGGTGCTGGGAGGTTTGATCAGTGATCATCAGTCGACATTTATACGCGGACGTCAGATTGTCGATGGGATTTTATTGGCTAATGAAACTATTCACTCTATGCGGTATAGTCGGATGGGTGGTTGTATCTTGAAGCTAGATTTTGCGAAGGCTTATGACTGCGTCCGATGGGAATTTTTGGATCACATTATGTGCTCGATGGGGTTTAGTGAGACTTGGCGAGGTTGGATTATGGAGTGTATCAGTACAGTTCATCTATCTGTTCTTCTAAATTGTAGTGCCACTAAAGAATTCGTCATAGGGCGTGGGTTGCGACAGGTTTGCCCGTTGTCGCTTTTATTGTTTGTTATTATGGTAGAAGCACTGCATCGGTTGTTCGTACAAGCAGAGGGTTTGGGGCTGATCCGTGGGGTAGTAGTGGCTCCGGGGATGTCTATATCACATCTCCAGTTTGCCGACGACACCATTCTTTTCTTTGAAGCTTCAGTAGAAAGTGCTATGAATATCCACAGGCTTTTGTGTTGCTTCCAGGTGTGCTCTAGACTGAAAATTAACTTCACTAAGTCATCTCTTTACTGGATTGGTGGGATGGGGAGTTGCTCGCATCCATGGCGGATGTTTTGTGTTGCCGAAAGGGAGAATTGTCGTTTGTGTACATGGGGTTACTGTTGGGGTGAATCATCGAAATATTGCAGTGTGGGAGCCTGTTATTGCTTCGGTCCGACGGAAGCTTGCTGGTTGGAAGAGGACATCGCTTTCTTTTGCGGCTCGCGTCCCTCTAGTAAACTCTGTATTGTCTTCCCTCATTGTGTATTATATGGGCTTGTTTCGTGTGCCGAAAGGTGTTGTAGCTGCAATTGGTAAGTTGAGGCGAGCGTTCCTTTGAGGTGGGGATAGTTTACAGCGAAAGAAGGCTTTGTTGGTGAGCGTTCCTTTGGTAAGTTGGAGTATGGTGTGTCGACCTCGTCATCTTGGAGGTTTGGGGGTGGCAGATTTGGAGGTTCGAAACAAGGTTTTGTTGGCGAAGTGGTCATGGAGGTATGCTAAGGATGAATCCTCTTTGTGGCGAGCTATTATTGTGTTGAAATATGGTGAGGCAGCTCAGTGGTGGCATTTTAATTCCACTGTCAGGGGCTCGATGTCAGTGATTTGGAAGCAGATAGTTCAAACGGTTAGCTCGGCGAGCGTCCAAAAGTATATGGGAGGGTCTCAGTTTGTTTGGAAGGTCAGTTCTGGTATGCGGGTGCTGTTTTGGTTTGATGCATGGTGTGTTGAGCAGCCGTTGAAGGATATTTATCCTAGATTGTTTTCGATTGCGGTCAATCGTCTAGCCTTGGTTGTTGACCATGCCGTTGAGGGTAGCCTCCAGTATGATCGATGGGAAGGTTTTTTCCGTCGTAGCTTGCGATCATTTGAGGTTTGGAAACTGCAGGAACTTTGTTCACTGGTGTGGTAGGTGAGTTTACGGCAAGGGGTATTGGATATGCTAGTTTGGACACCGAATAGGCATGGGATCTTTTCAGTCAAAGCATTGTCTCATTTGCTTATGCTTGATAAAGTGGGTGAGAGTGATTTTGGTGATTTTTTTGCATGGAAGGTCCTGGTCCCTCCCAAGGTCCAGGCGTTTTTATGGTTTACTTGGCTACGCCGATTGCCTACTTTTGAGTTTCTGTGGATGCGTGGAATTGTGTCGGGTGAGCAACATGGTTTTTGTAGGTGGTGTCGAGAGAGGGAGGAGGACATTGATCACTTATTTTATCTTTGCTCGTTTGCCCAAGGTTTGTGGGATTGGTTCTGACGATGGTGGGAGGTATCGTTGTCGTTGCCGAAGGCTTTTTCCGACTTCCTCATCCCGTATATGCACTGTTCTTTCAAGGGCACGCTAAAGAAGTTGTGGGTGTCGAGAATTGCTGCACTGTTATGGTCCTTATGGCTTGCGCGTAACGAGTTCGTTTTTAATGGCAAATGTATACAGGCTTTTGAGATTGGTTTCTTGGTGAAATTGCGTTCTTTTTACTGGGTGAAGACTCTCAAAGAGGGGTTGTTCGTGAGCGAGTCCCTATGGTGGGAATGTCTGAGCTTGTTCAGAGAAGGGGTAGGACTATAGGTTAGCCGTTTGGGAGTATGTTGGGAGCCACCTCTCGGGGACACGTTAAAGTTTTCAGTAGATGGTTCCGCTCAAAGGAAGCCGGGGCCTGCGGGTTTCGGGGGTGTTGCGAGATGCACATGGTCGCATCCTTGCGCTTTTCTCGGGCCCGCTTGGTTCTCTTGACTCTAATGTTTCGGAGATACGGGCGATAGCCTTTGCTTTGGAATTATATGTTGCGTCGATATGGGCTGCTCGTCCACTTATTATTGAGTTGGATTCCAAAGTTGCTATTGGTTGGGTGCGGCAGGTGGAACGTCGACCTTGGCGTTTGTGGGAAATCTTTAGTTTGATCGACCATGCTTGCTTTACGTTGGGATCCGTTTGCTTCTCGCACATTTATCGGGAGGTGAATGGACAAGCTGATGCGCTAGCGGAGGAAGGGGTTTCTCGAGTCTATTTGTTTCAGGCCTCAGTTTGATGGTTTTGTAAGGGGTGTTGTTTTTTGGTGCGTTTCTTTTTTAGTCAACATGTCGTACTCTTTTCCTCCATTAGGCTTAGGGAGGTTTTTCACGAGGCGCATCTGTGACTCGCGTTGTATATTTTTCATTTAATAATATACTTCGCTTAGCTAATAAAAAAACAATTCCCTGAATTCCATCCTTGAGGACAAGGATAGCTGTTGAGGAGGGAGTATTGTCAGCACACTTATTTTTTGTTGAAACTTTGTTATGTTTGTTAAGCTTGTTTGTCGTTATATTTTCTTTTTAATGAAACACAACGTATTAGCTAGTTGTAGAGAGGGCCAAATGGTGTTGTTTGCAGCCTTAGGGTTTAAGAGTCTAAGAATACCCTTGTAAACGGTTATGTGAGAAATGAATGAAACTTCTCCTCTCTCTTTTCTCTGAAATTCTTCTCTAATCTAAACTCTATATGTTTTCTCATCTTCAAATTTATTCTTCTTTTCGATTCGAATCTGAACACCCTATCTCCGGTTGTATTTGTAGCAAACAAGTAATGACGGTTTCAAGATTTGAATATAGCAAGAATGAGGAAAAATCAGCCTTTGACTTATCAGATTTGAACCAAAATTAGTGCAAAATCAAGGAAAATCAGACCCAAATCAATCAAGCATAATCAACCCAATTTTAAGAGATTTTCATTTCGAATTTTTCATGTAATTTAGGCAATAAAAAACCTATATAAACCCCATTTCCCCTTTGTAATGACACACATTTTAGACACCGAAAATTCACAAAAATACATTGATTTCAGCATTATACTCGAATTTGAGGTTGGAATTGAAGCAATCTGTTGCACGCATTGAGTGCAACGCAAATGATGTAAGTATACACATCGCAAGTAATAAAGTGATATGATAAGTATCGAGTATCGTCTCCACAAGGATTGGTTTGAGCCACTTTGCTTAAGTTACTGCGTTGAAAAAGAAATAAATTGATAGGGATGAATAATAAGTAAAATAAACTAAACAAAATAAAGAAAATAGAAAGGAATGATCGATTTAAGAGAGTAGGTCGGGTTTTCGTGAGTCGTGGAGTGATAGTTGAATGGACCGTCGTGGTAATTGAGTGCTAGAGTAGCCCAATCGTTTCGCCAAATGGATCCAGTCGGATTGCCTGGGCAATTGGGAATGAAGTGATTGCTTGGGCGATTTCCTTCAAAGTTTGGCGAAGCGTTCTTCAATGGTTTCTCGTTATCCCTAACTCAAGACACTGTTAATTGTGCATGCCTTGATAATACATCCCTTCGTGAACCAAGGGTGGACAACAACCAGTCTTTCGCTCCTTTTAGCCATTTAAATTCGTAACTTATCCCTAAGTCGAATTAGTCTTTACTATCGATTGATTGAATAAATACCATGCTCATTCATTTCTTGATTCTAACTCTCCCGATATTAGATAAATAGACGAATTTACGAGATCCTCTCCTAATTCACTCGCAATCAAATTAAGTACCAATAATGAACAAACTTTGAATTAAAATTGCAAACTCAAATACTTAAACAAATCCAATTGTTCTCACAACCATAAAAACACAATTACCCAAGCCAAATAAGTTTAGTTCATGGTTAACATGAATCTAATTGAATAAAGAGGAAAAGATGAAGATGATGGTGCATCCCCTAGTAGAATTATCTCCCAAATCGCACTCCCCTGAAGTTGGCGGCTAGTCTTCTTATTTATAGGAGATGGCTAGTTTAAAGTATTTCTTGAGGAGGAAGTTAAGTTCGAAATAAATAGAATAAAAGAAATAAAGAAATTTTATTCTCATATTTTTATTCATCCAAAAACTTCTCATAAAACTCTTGGAATTTAATCTCCTTTTGATCTCTTCGTGGAACTCCAACTTTTTTAGGATTTATCCTTGCTTTTCACAATTATCTCGAATTAAACGAATTTATCCTATCATCAAAATCGACAACTCCTCTTCTTATCCTAGATTTGCTTCGGAAATTTTTAAATCCTGCACACATGCAAAAAAAAAACACATATACCCACATTACTTTTTTCCAGAAAAATTGACCAAATCATTAAATCAAGCATGGCGCTGAAGGAAATCATGAATTAATGCATGAATGACTAGTTATGCAGCTAATATGAGCCTAAGTCTAACAATAATATGAGTAAAAATGTAATAAAAATAGTACTTTTGAACACTTAACACAATCAAGCAAGCTTTTTTCGGTATTGTGTTCTTTCACTCACTTTTATTTATTTATTTCCTCGTTATTTCGAATCTAACATATAAAAAGTGGAATAATGCTTACCCTAATCTTGTTGTGAGATGCCACTATTATAGTCTGGATTCTTTTTTCCGAATTTTCTTATCAAAGAGGATTTTTTCATTTCTTTTTTTTAAATAAAACTATCATCGTCAGATGGAGGCCGGCGTTGGTGGAAGGCGAACGACACGGTGGTCCATTCTCGGTGTTCTTCATTCTGGAAGAACACCAAGAACATTTGAGAGAATTTACAAGAAGGGGGTTTGGATCCATTTTTTTTTTAAATAAGAGTAATGAAGTGTTTACAAGTTGGGTTTATACCCATGTGTTTTGAAACAAAATGTATAATAATTGTCATTAAATTCCACCACCTTATAATATTTTTTACTCCAAAAAAATCATATTTTCAATAGTTTTAAAATTGTCAATGTTTTCTTATAAATTTATGCTTCTAATCTTGACACCCCTACAATTTGGTTACTAAAAAATAATTTAATTAACCTTTTAAATATAATTAAGTTTTAGTTTTAATTTATTTATCTCTTTGAAAGAAAATAAAAAACGAACGTGGATTACTATTTTAGCCAAGCTTTCTTTATTATCAGTTTTTGTAAACCTTTCACCTTTTTTATTTAAATCTGGCTCGAACATTAAGTGTTGACCCGATCTGGGAAGGATACACTTTCTTTAAATAATCACACTTTCCCATTCACATCATTAATTAATTTGTTTCTTTTATTTATTTATTTATTTATTTATTTTCTAATTTACCATTCGATGTATCATAATTGTGTTCTTTAGCTAAAAAAATTCTTAGGAGTAGGTTATTAAAAGCCTTAGTTAGATCCTTGAAATAAAAAAAAACTTCTTCACACTCAAAATCTATAAATACACTTAATCATATTTTAATCCTAATAGGTAAAACCTACTTAGATAATTCCTTGGTTTAATAATCACTAACTTAGAAAATAAAAGCTTAAACACACCAATTATTTTTTGATTGTTTGATTAAAAAGTGAAACATAATTAAGGTGGTGTTCTACTAAAAGGAGGTAACAAGTTAGAGTCAGAAATATTGGTTGTGATTAGAGTTTACTCTTCGAATGGTGGGGGTCGTTAAAATGGAATTATCTTCATAAATGGACAATAAGTTAAGTTTATTACGAACTTGCAAATTCCGGCATTAAAACGTTTTGTAATCGTCTAGGTACCAATTTTTGGGCGATGTGGGGGTGCTAACCCTTTCCCACGCGTAACCAACTCCCGAACTCGGTTTTTTGTATTTTTTGCTGACCAAAATTGTTGTTTTAATAAAATAAAATATTTTTATTAAAATAAACCGTTTTTAGGTGATCCAATCACAATGTTTTAAAAAAATGCTGGCGACTCTATTGTTTTGTTTTTTTTTAAAACGTCGGGCCCAAAAAAAAGTTGCGATAGCTTGGCGACTCCGCTGGAGAGAACTTTTTGTTTTTACAAAAAAAAGAGAATCAGTCCACTAGCCAATTACACCTTGTTTTAATGTCAGAATTTGGAAGTTTGTATAAAATTTAACTTAATTTTCCATTTATGAATATTATCTCATTTTACGCATTTAAAGCTTGATTATAAGCTCTATGCCTGAGCTTCATCCTTATCGTTTAAGTAAGGGGAAAACGCTTTGCTCATATCAGAATATTGATAGTTTGACAGTTGACCATGAGACAAAGACGTCAAAGTACACCCACATCAGTGTCAAACAGAATAATATGTCTGAGTTGTGAGAGATTTGAGACCTCTTTTACTATGCAACTAAGCAATTGTTCTATGACACCTATGGCGATATAGCCATTATTGGAAGTGTTTGACTCTGACTCTGAGTCTGACTAACGTGTTCTCGAAATTCTCTCTACTCCAGGAGTTTTTGGCAAAAGAATGGCCAACATCCTAGAAGGGCAAATGGGTTGACATTTTCAGAGATCGTCGTGATCAAGACATCGTATGGAGAGTCCCGTAGATGGGTCACACCAAGGTTTTGTACAAGTGTGGGGATTATGATCATCTGATGTTACTGGGCTTATTGGGTGGATGGAATTGGTTGTGCTCCCTTATTGGTGTCACAAAAATATGGCTCTTGACAGTTCGTCCCTTTTACTACTGGTCTTAGCTCGTCTGGGTTTGAGTTCTAAGGGGAAAACAAAAAGAAGGTCCAGACTTTCAATGACTCATGGAAGAACTGTTACCTTATGAAGGTGGAGCACGACAATAAGTGTATGACCACCCCTAACTAGGGGTGTGAAAAACTGACCCGACCTGGTAACCTGCCTGAAACCTGATCGAGTCAGAACCTGGTTTAACCCGAGAATTCAAAGACCGAACCCGACCTGCACCCGACCGAAACGAACCCGAACCCGAATTTGACCTGTAACTGTAGAAACCGAACCCGAACTGCACCCGACCGAAGTGAACCCGAACCCGAAATTGACCTGTTACTGTAGTAACCGAACCCGACCTGCACCCGATCGAAACGAACCCGAACCCGAGACTAACCTGCCAGATAACCGAATTAACCCGACCTGTTTGGACCCGACCTGAAATGAACCCGACCTGTTTTGAACCCGACCTGTTTTGAACCTGAACTGTTATTGACCTGAACTGTTCTTGACCTGAACTGTTCTTGACCTGAACTGATATTGACCTGAACTGTTATTGACCTAAACTGTTATTGACCTGAACTGATATTGATCTGAACTGATATTGACCTGAACTGATATTAACCTGAACTAATACTATTATTTGATTTGCTAATAATGATAATTATCTGACATTTAAAGATGTTATATTTAATGAATATAAAATAATGTCAAGTATTGAAAAATTATAAAATTAATAATAATTTCAAGTATTAATAAATTACTAACTTAACTTCAATTAAAAGATAAAGTGAATTAATAATAATTCTAAGTATTAATAAATTGTATTTCTAATTAACTTGACTATTATTTTAAAATAACTTCAAAGATAAACTATTATACTTAATTAACTTAAGTGGAATGAATAACCATTATTAAATTAAAATTTTATGCTTAATCAAATTAAGTTAAATGAGTAAAAAATATTAAATTAAATCTATATTCTTAAGTAAAATAAGATGACTTAAATTTTATATTATAACAATAAATTAATGCTAAATAATTAACTTGCATTCATTTTAATTGAAGTTAAGTTAGTTATTAAATTAACTTAACTTAAGATTAAAAATAAACTTAATTAACTTGCATTCATTTTAAGTTAAGTTAGTTATTAAATTAACTTAAGTTGCATTCTGATAAACTACTTAATTACATAAGTTGAATGAATAACCATTATGAGATAATTTTTTTATACTTAACTAAAATTAGTTTGAAGTTATTAAACTAAATATGTATACTAAACTAATATAAGATAACGAAATTTTTTAATTAACATTACATACTTAATTAACTTAATAAAAAACTGATTAACTTAAATGACTCAATTAAATTAACTTGTTTAAAATATAATAAAACATTAACTTTGGATGGAATCAGGGATACATCCAAAAAACAGAATAAGGTAAAACTTAAGAAGATTAAAACAATAAATGACTTATATTCAATAATTTAAGTGGTTATACTTACAAAACTTACAACAAATTGAAACTTTATTGAATATTACAAAAAGTTTAAACTTACAAACTGAAACTTACAACAAACTGAAACTTACAAACTAAATAATCTTTACAAACTGAAACTTTAACTTTCACAGTACAAAATTTACAAACATACAAAAGTTTACACTTTAAGCTCTCAGATCTTATAACAAAGTTTTACAAACTTTGCTACCAGAATTATCATCATCGAGCTTTGAAGGGCAACCGAGTTTAAATTATGGGCAACTTAACTTTTAAAGCTAAGACACCAACATAATTAAAACTAGGAAAACCAGCAACCAGCAACAAACTGCAACAAGCAATTAAAATCATTAGGAACATTAACAGACTGAAATAAAGCAAACCAAGCATATATAACTAAACAGAAACATACATACCTACATTCATATATAACCAAACATAAAACAGAAGCATACATACACATTACATAGTGAACAACTAAACAGAAACATACATGCATATATAACCAAACATAAAACAGAAGCATACATACACATTACATAGTGAACAACTAAACAGAAACATACATTCATATTTTACCAAACATAAAACAGAAGCAGACATACACATTACATAGTGAACAACTAAACAGAAACATACATTCATATATAACCAAACATAAAACAGAAGCATACATACACATTACATACTGAGCAACTTAACAGAAACATGCATACACATTACATAGTGAACAACTAAACACAAACATACAAACATACATGCATATACAACCAAACATAAAACAGAAGCATACATACACATTACATAGTGAGCAACTAAACAGAAACATACATACATGCATATAAAGCAAACATAAAACAGAATCAATGAGAAATATAAAATTAAAAAAAGACAGTGAATAAAAACAACTTACCAAACATCTCTAGCTTTCAACAAATCAGAAACATACCTACCAGATCCATAGCTTCCTTGTTCTCAGAGGTCCCTACAAAAAAAGAACAAATCAGTTAAGAAATCAAAACAAATAAAAAAAATTAAGTTAAACAAATCAGAAACTTACTCTGCACTAGGATCTTCATCAACTGCACAATCTTTCATAACAGAAAGATATTCATCATCCTCTTCCTCGGGATCAAACCCATACAACCAATTACGGGTTGTCACAAATATCTCAACATTTTTAGGAAGGAGTTTAGCCCTTAACTTATTTAAAATCTGACCACCAGTGCTAAAAGATGATTCAGAAGCAACTGAAGTGATGGGAATGGCTAAGATATCTCTAGCCATGAGAGAAAGTACAGGGAAAGACACAGATTGGGCTTTCCAATAATCCAAAATATCAAATTCAGAATCATCAGCATGAGGGAGAAGGGGCAAACTAATAAAAGAGTCAACATCTGACTTCCCACTCCTTGAAGCAGCTAGATTAGCATCAAAGTTCCAGAAAAAAAAACAAGTCAGTAATTGAAACTGAAATAATAAAATAAAGGAAACTGAAATAACAAAAATAAAAACTAACCTGAAAAAGGTTAGACTTCTTAAATGTTCGAGGCCGACCAGTGGAGGACTCAGTTGTACTTTGAGAGGAGTTACTTCGAACAGAAGATCCAGAATTGCAAAGGACAGATTTTGAATAATAAACATACATGTTTACAAATTCATTGTAAAAAATACTTACCCTTCTCTCAACCTCATCCTCAACATAGAGGACAGAATACAACTCCTTCAGGAGTTGTAATTTATACCTTGGATCAAGCAAAACAGCAAAGGACAAAATGGTCGAGTGCTCAGACCAATACTTCTCATACAACTCAAGCATAGGTCCAGCCATTGCAGAGATGGCCTCACAAGGATCATTGTGAGCATCATACAACAGTTTCTCAATGGCAACCACATTAGCCAAAAAAGGTTAGAAGTAGGATACTTAGAACCAGAAAATAGTGTAGTAATTTCAAAAAAGGCTCCAGAAAATCACAGATTAATTGGGAAGTTTCCCACTCAGAATCAGCAATTACATCTAAATCATTTTCCCTATTAACAAACAAGTTTATGGCTACTTTAGCATCAATGGCCCTACGAAGCATTAGATATGTAGAATTCCATCTAGTAGGGACATCTAGGATTAATTTACCAGAAAAAGAAGAACCACAGTCTTTAACAGCAGAGTCAAAGTTACAAAGTCTAGCATCAGAGGAATAGCACACCTTACATGAAAGAACTTACCACTGCATGGTAGGGGAGAAATAGCATGCAAGTCATCCTTAAGCCTCTTCACCATTCGATCATTGGAAGAAGCATTATCAACAGTAATGGTAAAGGCTTTTTTCTCAAGACCCCATTCACATAACATTTTTTTCACAAACTTATATATAGACTCACCATCATGTGGAGGGGGGAAACGCCTAAAATTAAGTATTTTAGACTGAAGTTTCCAGTTATTATCAACATAATTAGCAGTCAAAGCAAAATAAGAACGTGAAGTGCAAGCAGACCATCCATCACATGTAAAGCAGATACGACTAGGAATAGAACTCATAGAATAAATGAGCAATTTTTTATGTTTTTCATGCTTTAACATGCAATGTTTAGTAATGGTATACCTAGAAATATGCTTAACATTAGGATTCAAATACTGATGCAGAACCCTAAGTTTTTCATGCTCAACAATACTTAGAGCATAACAATGATAGAGAACAGCTTCAGCAAACAGTTCACAATATTTTTTTTGATCAAAAACAGATGCAGGACTACTACTAACATTTTTAGCAAGAAAATCTTTATAGGCTTGGCATTTATCAGTATGTCTTTTAGGTGTAGAAGTACCAACATAAGAATCAGCTTTATAGCTAGCAGTTTTGCAATACTTACATTGAGCAATGACACCATCAGCAGTCTTAATAAATGTATAGTGATCCCACACAGAAGAAGTTCTTCTCCCAATGTCAGTTGAAGCCCTCCTCCTAGAGGAAGGAGCAACTATTGACACTTGATCATTAGCTTCCCCTTCAAAAAAACAATTACAGAGTTAGTAACTTTAACACTGAAAACAAGTAAAGAATAAAGAAAATAAAAAGAAAGAAAGAACCTTACCAGTTTCACCAGGATAGTTCATCTCAAAAGAATCAGAATCCATTGCAGAACCCAGAAACTTTAAAACAGAAACAGAAACCAAATGAAAAAGCATGCATATCAAACATAAATATATACCAGAACCATAAACAGAAACTTTAAAACATTTAATAAACAGAAACCCTAGCATGCATACTAAACAAACAATACAGAAACAGAGGGTGGTTTCAGTTTAATCCTTGTACGTGGCGTTGTTTACACCGAACCCCAGGGTCCTTTAAAAACCCCCTTTGGCACCAGTAGCCCTGCAGGTCTTGTATTCCAACCTATATACTCGGATTAAACCAAGGAAACCCTAGCATGCATACTAAATCAACAACACAGAAACAGAAACCCAAGAAAAACCAAACAAAGTAGACATGCAACCAAACAAAGTAGACATGCAACCAAACAAAGCAGACATGCAACCAAACCAAGATCCAAAACCATAAACAGAAACTTAAAAACATTTAAGTAACAGAAACCCTAGCATGCATACTAAACAAACAAAACAGAAACAGAAACCAAATGAAAAAGCATGCATATCAAACATAAATATATACCAGAACCACATAAACAGAAATATACCAACCAAAAGTTAAGGGGTTTTAGAAATATACCAACAACTGAAAATGCCAGAAGATCCGCTCCCAGAAAATAAACATGCAAACCAAACAGAAACAAAGTTAGGATAAATCAGAGTATAAAAAATTAAAAAAATTAAAAATAAAATAAAAATAAAAAGAACAGATGAGAAAAAAACTTACCAAATCCCAGAAGATTAGGGCTTCCAGGGATATCAGAAGTCAGAAGAGGGAGAAGGGCTTTCAGGGATCTCAGAAGTCAGAAGAAGGAGAAGGGCTTTCAGGGATCTCAGAAGTCAGAAGAAGGAGAAGGGCTTTCAGGGATCTCAGAATTCAGAAGAAGGAGAAGGGATATTAGGGTTTTCTGAAGAAGATGAAAAGATTTTTGAATACGAATCGATTTTTGGGATAAAGGTTTAGGGTTGATGGATTAGGGTTTGGGGATTAGGGATTGGGGTTTAGGGTATATGGGTTAGGGTATCGAGTAATTTGGGGTTTAGGGTAAAACATTTTTGATTTGGGGATTAGGGTTTTGAAGGATTGAAAAGGAGAAAGTGGAAGAATTTGATGATGTTCTTGAGAAAAAGTTTGGGTTTGATCGAGAGGAAACAGGTTTAGATTGAAGTAGGATGTTTGTATAGGATCTAGAATGGGTTTGGGAAAGATCAGTGAAGAACTTGGTGAAAAAGTTTGGTTTTGATCGAGAGGAAACAAGTTTAGACTGAAGTAGGTAGTTTGTATAAGATCTGGAAGGATTTTGGGGAAGAACAATGAAGAACTTTGGGAAAAAGTGAGGTTTTGATCGAGAATAGATAGGAAATCTGGGAGAAAATGTGTTTTTCGGAGAGAGAGAAAACGAGGAGAAATTTCGGCAAAGTAACGCTAGGGTAAAAATGGTGTAAAATGGCTGGGGGTGAGGGTTTATTTATAGGGGTGAGCCGGGTCAAAAAGATCCGCGTGTTTTTTAACGGGTTACACGGGTCTTGCTCCGCAAGCACTCTGACTTTCAATTGTTTCAATTTGGTCCTGATTTTTGTGAAATTCAGCTTAAAAGTTTATTTTATGTTTGATTTGGTCCTTATTTCAGTGTTAAGGTTTAGGGTTAGGATTTAATTTAAGGTTTGGGGTTATAATTTAGGAGTTAGGGTTATAATTTATAGTTTAAGGTTATAAATTAGGGGTAAGGTTTAAGGATTAGTGCTACTATTTCAATTAGTGTTTAAGTTTTAAGGTTTAAGGTTTAAATATTTAAGGTTTGTGGTTTGTGGTTTATGTTAAATGTTTAGGGTTTAGGGTATTGATTTAGTGTTTATGAAGCCTTTAGGTTTAAGGTTAATGGGTTTAGGGTTTAGGGTTAGGATTTAATTTAAGGTTTGGGGTTTTAATTTAGGAGTTAAGGTTATAATTTATAGTTTAAGGTTATAACTTAGGGTTAGGGGTAAGGTTTAAGGATTAGTGCTACTATTTCAATTAGTGTTTGAGTTTTAGGGTTTAAGGTTTAAATATTTAAGGTTTGTGGTTTAGGGTTTAGGTTAAATGTTTAGGGTTTAAGGTATTGATTTAGTGTTTATGAAGCCTTTAGGTTTAGGGTAATCCTAGATCGAGGGTTTAGTGGTTAGGGTTAATTACTCATGCTTTAGGGTTTAATGCTTAGGGTTTAGAATTAGATATTAGGGGTTTAAACCTTAAACCCTAATATTTAATCAATGAACCATAGTCCCTAACCCTAAACCCTAAACAATAACCACTACCCTCTAAACCATAAAACCCTAATATTTAATCTATAGCTCATAGTCCGTAATCCTAGATCGAGGGTTTAGTGGTTAGGGTTAATTACTCATGCTTTAGGGTTTAATGCTTAGGGTTTAGAATTAGACATTAGGGGTTTAAACATTAAACCCTAATATTTAATCAATGAACCATAGTCCCTAACCCTAAACCCTAAACAATAACCACTACCCTCTAAACCATAAAATCCTAATATTTAATCTATAGCTCATAGTCCGTAATCCTAGATCGAGGGTTTAGTGGTTAGGGTTAATTACTCATGCTTTAGGGTTTAATGCTTAGGGTTTAGAATTAGACATTAGGGGTTTAAAAATTAAACCCTAATATTTAATCAATGAACCATAGTCCATAACCCTAAACCCTAAACAATAACCACTACCCTCTAAACCATAAAACCCTAATATTTAATCTATAGCTCATTGTCTGTAATCCTAGATCGAGGGTTTAGTTGTTAGGGTTAATTACTTATGCTTTAGGGTTTAATGCTTAGGGTTTAGAATTAGACATTAGGGGTTTAAACCCTAAACCCTAATATTTAATCAATGAACCATAGTCCCTAATCCTAAACCCTAAACCCTATACATTTAATTACAAATAATAATAATAATAATAATAATAATAATAATAGTAATAATAATAATAATAATAATAATAATAATCATAAAACTAATAATAATAATAAGCATAGTAAATATATAATAATAATAATAATTGTATTTAAGTATATAATAATAATAATAATAATAATATTACTAATCATAGTAATAATAATAATAATAATAATGATAACTAATAATAATAATAATAATAATAATAATAATAATAAAACTAATAATAATAATAAGCATAGTAAATATATAATAATAATAATAATAATTGTATTTAAGTATATAATAATAATAATAATAATAATAATAATAATAATAATAATAAACCCTAAACCCTAACCACTAAACCCTAAAACCTAAACGTTAAAACCTAAACGCTAAAAACAAAAACCATTAATCCATCAATATATATATATATATATATATATATATATATATATATATATATTACATGTACGTATCATTTTTGTATTAATTTAAGATTAGTAAACCCTAAACCCTAAACCCTAAACCCTAAACCCTAAACCCTAAACCTTAAAAACCATAATCCATCAATATATATAATTAATGTAGGCATGTTTGTATTAATTTAAGATTACTAAACCCTAAACACTAAACCCTAAACCCTAAACCATAAACCATAAACCCTAAAACCCATAATCCATCAATATATATATATATAATACATGTAGGTATGTTTGTATTAATTTAAGATCAATAAACCCTAAACCCTAAAAACCATAATCCATCAATATATATATAATTAATGTAGGCATGTTTGTATTAATTTAAGATCACTAAACCCTAAACCCTAAAAACCATAATCCATCAATATATATATAATTAATGTAGGCATGTTTGTATTAATTTAAGATCATTAAACCCTAAACCCTAAACCATAAACCATAAACCCTAAAAACATAATACATCAATATATATAATTAATGTAGGCATGTTTGTATTAATTTAAGATCAGTAAATCCTAAACACTAAACACTAAACCCTAAACCCTAAAAACCATAATCCATCAATATATATATAATTAATGTGGGCATGTTTGTATTAATTTAAGATCATTAAACCCTAAACCCTAAACCCTAAAAACCATAATCCATCAATATATATATATATATATAATTAATGTAGGCATGTTTGTATTAATTTAAGATCAGTAAACCCTAAACCTTAAACCCTAAACCCTGAAAACCATAATCCATCAATATATATAATTAATGTAGGTATGTTTGTATTAATTTAAGATCCCTAAACCCCAAACCCCAAACCCTAAACCCTAAAAATTAATCCAATAGTACCAACTATATATATATATATATCACATATATGTAATCCCCTAACCCTAAACCCTAAACCCTAAACCGTAAAAATAAAAATCATAATCCGTCAATATATATAATACACATAACACAATAAACCATAAACCCGAAGGAACTCGACCTGAAATGAACCCGACCTAAAACGAAACCGACCTGAAATGAACCCAACCTGAAACAAAACCGACCTAAAAAGAACCCGACCTGAAACGAAACCGACCTGAAACGAACCCGACCTGAAACGAAACCGACCTGAAATGAACCCGACCTGAAACGAAACCGACCTGAAATGAACCCGACCTGAAACGAAACCGACCTGAAATGAACCCGACCTGAAACGAAACCGACCTGAAATGAACCCGACCTGAAACGAAACCGACCTGAAATCAGCCTGTCAATTAACCGTTTTGACCCGTCCTGAAATGAACCGACCTGAAATGAACCCGACCCGAAATGAACCTGACCTGAAATGAACCCGACCCGAAATGAACCCGAACCCGAACCGAATCGAGTCAAAACAAAAAATGACCCGAAATGACCTGTAACCGATTTGACCCGACCTGACAGAGCCCGACCTGAAACCCAACTGTTTACCTGTTTTTACATCCCTACCCCTAACTATGATGCATGGAGGCATGTTAGGGTGAATGATAAAATTCTGCTACCTACCCTATGAAAAGCTTAAATCCTTAGAAGAGTACCTGAAATTGGTCCCATCTGAAGCTAACATTCTAAGAGCCGAACTAAAAAGGGCCAATGCTAAGATAGAATCCCTACAAGAACAACATGCGAAGGACTTGTATGAGGCAAACTTAGATGTGGAAATGTACAAAAGGGAGACAGAATGAGTAGTGAAATTATACATGGACTTGGAGGATAAATTTGAGATTTAGAGGGTTGATTCCTTAATTTCTAGGCTACGATCCGAAATGCAGATTTGAGAAAGACTCCAGAGCAATAAAGGTAAGACATTGAACAAGCTGTGGGAAAGAAAAGAGAATGTGGCAAAAGAGAAGTTGAATAATACAAGCAGATGCTGATAGACGAGAAAAAGAAGGGAAAACAAACGGTTGATAATGGGAATAACAAGCGGACCCTTGAAAAAGAAAAAAATGTGGCTGTATGGAAGAGGAAGGCCCATGACAACAAAATCCGCTTGTGCGAATTGTAGAGTGTATGTGATACGACCAATGTAAAAAATTGAGATAGAGCCAAGCATTTTTTGCTGAGTTACAGGCTAAGGTGGCAGACCTAAATCATTTGTTGCACATGTTCCGGAACCATGACAAATATATTAAGCTTCAAGCTAGTCGGAGTGAAAATGAAACACTGAAAAAGCAAGTGAAAGCTATGGAGAACATCACTCAGGAATACAAAACGAAGATTTTGGTTCTCGAAGATGTCAGTGAAGGAGACAATGGTTATTGGTTCACTCGGCTTAGGGACAATGCTAGAAGGTTCTAAGAGCAAGATGAATTCGACAAGATCATCATGGGCTAGATTCAAGACGTGGCCAAGCATTTGATGATGTTAGTTACGGAAGCTACAACGCTTCGCCAATACATCAGACCAGTTGGGGAAGTGGGGCCAAGACCTATGTGGTTGATTGAAGAAATAAAAGAGCTGGGCACTCGGACTGAGATGTGTTCGTGAAAATGTCGAGAACTTTTGTAATAAAGACCTTTGGCTTCCAATAAAATCTACTTCTAGAGTAATTACTTATGGAACCAATGCCCTTCGCTTGCATTCATGCATTTTTATTTTGTTGTTTGTTTTCTTTGCATTAGCTTAGTTTATGTCATTGCATACATTAAAACATAACAAATAATTAATTACAATAAATCATTTTAGAACTTTCAAAATAGCCAAAACTTCACACAAATACGATACTCGTTCCTAAACCAAAACAATGAACATGGAAAACATATTAGCGACCTTAAAGACAAACCATAGGAGCACTCAGGACAGGCTGGACAAGATAGAAAAGGGATTTGAAGGAAGAGATTGCGGTATTTAAACCTTAACTCGAGAAGAACATTCTTATCTTTTAGTTTCTTCCATATTTCTTTCGCTGCATCATCGACGAACTTAGAGATTTTCAGGACTGTTGTATTTTTAGGGTGATCAGAAGTTTTAGGAGCATTCTTGCAAAGAGCCATGGAGGTTTTCGTGAAGGTGGGGAGGAGTTAATGTGTGAAGGGGAAGTGGTGAAGGCTTTTTCGGTGTTTGGGAAGAAAAGAAAAGATAAAAGGGAAGAAGAAAGGGATGAGTGTTGAAGGAGATGACAAAGTTGAATGGACGAGTGATAATGAAGAAAATATGGGAAGTTGAAAAAGGTGAGGGGAAGTAGACAAATTAAATGGGAGAGGGGAGTGATGGGGACGTTTGTCAGCTTTAAGGGAGAGAGAAAAAGGTTGGGAGTTAATGTGATGGGTGACGGTTGGAGAGAGAATAAATAGGTTTTTGTGGCTAGGGTTTTACCACATTAATTGGGTGAATATTCTATCTCTTGCTTTTTGTTTTTTCTATCTTTTTTAATTCATCATCCCCCACTTTTTCAGATAAAACCTCTCCTTCTCTTTTTCTCTTCCTTTTTTATACTCCCCAAAGTGGATAAAAACAAAACTTTGTGTCCTTTGCCTTTTGCTGCCAACCCTATACACGACCATGCTCTCCTGCCTCTGTATCTGACATGATACTATAAAAGAGAAAGCTTGTACGAGGGTCACGTGAAAAGATATGAATATAAAGACAAAGATAACACAAAAACTAAACTAAAAAGAAAAACATTATTTATAAACATTCTATAGCATAAAGGATAAAGTTTAGAGAAGAAAACTCTCAAGGATCGTGTAGATCCAAGTGTGACTTGTCTTTGAGGATATGGGCTCCATTGTACACCTTCAGGCGTTGGCCATTAACTTTGAAGACTTCACCATTGTCCAACTTCTTGATATCAACCGCGCCATGAGGGTACACCTTGTATATGATGAATGGTTCTGACCACCTTGATTTCAGATTTCCAGGGAAAAGCTTTAGCCTGGAATTATAGAGAAGCACTTGTTGACCTTCTAAGAAATGCCTTGGCAAAATATGTTTGTTGTGCCACTTCTTGGTTTTCTCTTTGTAAATGTAGGCATTCTCATTCTTGAGATCTAAATTGCTCCAGCTCATTAAGCTCTAGCAACCTTCTTTCACCAGCTAGTTGGGCATCCATGTTGAGTTTCTTGATTACCCAATAAGCTTTGTGCTCAAGATCAACGGGTAGATGGCATTCTTTGCCAAATACGAGCTTGAAAGGTGACCTGCCCAAAGGCGTCTTGAAGGCTGTTCTATATGCCCATAGTGCTTCATCCAACTAAGGGGACCAGTCTTTTCTTCTAGGGTTGACCAACTTTGTAACGCCCCGGTTTTGGGCTCAGAAGTTTTGGGCGTTGACCGGTTCGGTCAAAGTGCTGATCGAATATATAAGAGTGAATTTAGGAACGCCTAGTTCGGGTTGCATTAAAAATATGGAAAAATGTTCTAAAATCATCTTTTAATATAATTAAGTGAACTGTGAAATCAATTTTGGAAAATGAGGTTCGGAAGGTTGACATTTTGGCTAGTGACCAAAATGTAATTTTTGAAAGTTGCGTGACAGTTTTATAAAGGATTGAAACTTTGAATCTTTAAGGAGCTATTATTCCAAAAGAGTTTCTCCAGATTTTTCTAAGATATTTTAAGGCTTTATTCTGATTTTTAAGTTTATGAAATGTGGAGGGAAATCATTTTTACCATTTCTTAACTAACTTTTCATTTTCTCTCAATTTTCCTTTTCTTTCATTTTCTCTCAACCCAAACACATTTCTCCAGATTTTCTTCTCTGATTTTGTCATCTAAATCACTCATTTCAACTCTCTTTTGATTCCTAATCATCTCATCAACAAAACCTCTCAATTTGCAAGTTGTTTCATCAAGCTTTTTGGCTCTAAAAAGGAGAAACTCAAGTTTGGAGGTAAGAACGTCCTTCTCCTCTAAACTATCAGTTCTTTACTGAAATTCCTAAGTTCTCAATCCTTGATTTGTGTTTTGTTAATGGCTTTTCAATTGAAATCTTGATTTTGGCTTAAAATGCAAGATTTGGTGATTTTTGGTGAAATTTTCGTGTGATCTGTTTGGGCAGTGTTTTGAAGTGTCAAAATGATGTTAAATGAATGCTAAATTGATTAGAAGTTGAGGTTTAATTAATGCAATCCCGGATAGGTTGAATTTCCTAAGTTTGGCTTGAGTTTTTGGTTGTTTTTGGAGTGTTTTTGGTGATCTGTTATACCTGGAGGTATAAGGACGTGTTTGTGATCATTTTGGATGTTAATTGATGTTTAAAAATGGTTAGAAGTGATGGATCTTGGTTGGGTTAAGTTTTGGAAGTGTTTGGAGGTGATTTCGGTTGTGTTTGGTAGCCAAAATGTTGGATTTGGGATGAGCAGTGAGTTGAGTCTTGTTGCTGGTGTTTTTAATGCATAATGATGCATTAATCCTCTGTTGTTGTGTGCTTGAAACAGGGGAGTTTGATCCGTGAGCTTTGAAGGTGTTACAGAAGGTTTTCGGATGCTTGGAAGGCTTGTTGGCTAGCCTTGTTTTGTGTATCGGTGAGTGAAGTTGGGTTTTCAGCTTTTAAACCAAGGTTTGAAGGTTTTGGGAGCTTAGTTTAAGTCTAAACAACTTTGCTAAGCTCAAGAGTAAGTGAATGGATTTTCGCTCTTGAATTGTGTTGTGATTTGGCTTTTAAGCAATTGAGGTTGATGATTGAAATGCATGTGTTTTGCATGGTTTAAATCTGTTTTGAAAGCATATTTTTAGCATGGTTTAATGCTGGTTTTGGAAGCCATTTGAGAAGGATGCTCAAGGTAAGAGATCCTTGGTTTTGTACATAGAAATTGTGACTTTGATGCATAGTGTTGCATGTTGATCAATGGCTTTGTGTGATGCTTTAAAACAGTGAATTGATGATGGTAAATGATACTTTTTGCATATTGGTTATGCATGTGAATAATTGGACTAATGTGGTAATGGTTTAGCATATTGGCTATGCATGTGAATCATTGGATTATCATGGTAAGATGATTACGTTGGCAAGTGATGAAAGTGGTTATTGGTTCGTTGATCGGATATAGTTAGCCGGCTATAGGATTGGGTGCACCGTGAATTAAGTCGCCTTGGAGGTGGAGTGGTCAAGAGTGGACCGGTAAACTCCCTTCAAGTATCCTAACGAGATGGTTAAGGTCATAATGGAGGTGTTGCCCATTCGAGGACCTTGGTTGAGCAAAGGTTATATGGTGTTTAAAAGTCCATATATGGGAACCTTGTGCTTGTTAAGATCACAATGGCGGTGTAAGACCATGTGTGGATCTTGTGTGGGGTGTCCCGGATCTCGTTAGTGATGTTATACAACTACCAATCGGTTATGCAAAAGTTGTATGGTGTTTAAAAGTCCATACATGGGAACCTTGTGCATGTTGAGGTTGTATGGTGTTTAAAAGTCCATGCATGGGAACCTCGGGAAAAGCTAAGGTTGTATGGTGTTTAAAAGTCCATACATGGGAACCTTAGGCTTGTAAGGTCAAATGGTGTTTAAAAGTCCATTTGGGAGACCTTGGATTGGTAGGGTGTATGGAGCGTAGGGACAACGCTCAGAATCCGCGTATCCGATCGGGTGTTGAGTTGAAAAGTGGTTGTGGTTGATCACTTGGAAGCCAATGTAATGTTCTTGATTATTAAAGAAGCATGAGATGCTTGAAAAGATGCATGGTTGCATGATAAGTGTTTAAAGCTTGTGATTGCATGTTTACTTGTTAAGTTGAACAAGTGTTGATTATCATTTGATAAATGATGCATGTGTACATGAAATCTCTTTAATGCATTGGAGTCTTGTTAAGGCTTGTTTTTAAAGGCATGTGATGATGATGTTGTGGTTCATATAAGTTGCCTTTGGTTTAATGCATGTGTTGGTTTGTTTGAGTAATGGTTTTAATGGGTTTCTTGCTTGAAATGATGTTCAAGTATATGAAAGGGTAATATGAAATGGAAGTGTTTCCAAGGTTTTGATTTAACTTTGCATATGGTGTTTATGCATGGAATGGTTAAATGGATGATTATGTAATTTGTGCTTTGAAAAGGTTTTCTTAGCTTGCTAAGCTAAGGTTTGGTTTTATGTATGTGCAATGCATGGTTTAAGCATAATGTTGAAAAGGAGTTTTCAAACATGGCTTTGGTTTGTCAAATCGGGTTTGTTTTAAAAGTGATTTAATGACCCGCTGCATTGATGGTGTTTTGGTTTTGAGCATTCCTCACTAAGCATTATATGCTTACGTTCCTTTTTGTCCATCAATGCAGATTCGTGAAGTTTGGACAGCGAGAGGCAAGGGATTCAAGGAGGACTCCATTTGAGATGTATGTCTCGGTGAATAGCTATAGTTAATAAAGGCAATGGGGGTAGAATCTCTCGGGTTAATGTGTATGTGTTCGTTTATGTTGGACAAGTATGTTTTTATGTTGATGATGTTGTTGGAACATGTATTGGCTTAAATGAGATTGATTTGGAAAGTTTGTGCTTAAATGGTTGCTTGTGTAGGAAGCATGCCTATAGATTTGGGGCGTTTTGCATATGAAGTTAATTTGTTGTTTTGATGATGCTTATAAGTCATATATATGTTGAATTGCATGCTGGTAAAGTTTGGTAGCATTTGGAGCATGTTTGGATGATCAATTGCATGTTTTGGTATGCATTTTGCTGCAATCTGTGCAGGCGTTTCGGAACAGTGTGCACCGTTTCGGAACGGGTGCCTTGAATGAACCCAGGCGTCCGAAACGGTATGCACCGTTTCGAAACGGTTTGGCCTCTGCCAGGCCATGTTTCGGAACCCGTTGCGGAACGGCCCGTGTTTCGAAACGGGTTCAGCATGTTTCGGAACGGTCGACCGTTGGGGGCTGACATTGGCAGTTATATGTTTTGAATTGTTTGCATTTTGGTCCTGAAACTTGTTTGTGCAATTGTATGAGTTTGGGATGTCCGTTTGAGCTGAAATTTGGCAGAGAAGCATGAAACCTGATTAATTATAAGTTGGTAACTTAAAATCTGGTTAAGTCCTTAAAGTTTTCAGAATTTACAATTTGGTCCCTAAAGTTGTAAATTGTTCAATTGGGTCCCTGTTTGATCTCTGATGTTTGTGATCTTTGGGTATGCTGTTTGCATGATCACATCTAAGGTTAATGTGCATCTAGACAAGTTTAAAAAGAAAAAAAAGGTCGTTAATCAAGGTTGACTTTCAGGTTGACTTTTGTTTTCCCCGTGTGACTTTCTTAATTCGGTTCAACCGTCCGGGCCGGGTTAAGGGGGTTACATTTGGTGGTATCAGAGCCGAGTTGCGAATGCTTGGGGAAAACGGTAAGTTGTTATGATGTGTGCTTGATGTTTACCTTGATGTGTGGTTGAAAGTTGGTTGAAACACGTGTTTCTGAGCAAATTGTTGATGTTTCTGAGCAGTTGTTGATGTTTTCAAGCATGCTTTGTGGTTATGAATCTTGGTTGAGCTTATGTGGATATGTGCTGATGTTGTGAGCTGATGTTATGCATGATGGAAGTGTAATGGGTATGTTATGTTGATAATATGCTGATGCAAATGGATGCTGTTTGATGTAAGCATGATCAAAGTATGTTGTTTGATATGTTCGATGTTGTGATATACATGTTGTGTCGACTGTTATGTCATGTAAAGGGGAGGAATTCGGGATACCCATTGCCTTATTAATATAGCTATTGTGTTATTTTGGAGTTGGAGTTTGAATCCTTGCTTAAAGCTGGTCTAACTGGTTTGTTTGTTTTGTTGTGATTGTTTGTTGTTGTTAGTAGTATGGCAAAGTCGATGGGAGAATGGCAGTTGGGTAAGATGGTTGCTGCCTTGGGGCAGGTTGTTAGGGCATGGAATTCACCCTTTTGTAGAGGTGTTTTGTCTCAGTCTTCTGTGCCTGGAGTTGAGGTGGTAAGGCAAGGGAAAGAAGCTGGTTCTGTGGTGAAGAGTTCATCACCTGTTGAGCAGGAGGTATTGGGAACATCTCAGGCTGTGGTAAAGGTATCGTCAGTGGATGAGCTGGCTGTGGGATATGTGGGTTTGCCGAAGCGGCGTTTGCTTGATTTGGGTGCTGTGGAGTATCGTGGTTCTTCACCGGAGATGTTTGAGGCCTGGTTGGTCAGTGTGATTCTGATCTTGGATCAGGAAGGCTGTGATTATGCATGTAGGCTGGGGAGTGTTGTTTCTTTGATGCTGGAGGATGCGTGTGTCTGGTGGACATCTGTGGCGGTGGCGTCACATATTCCTGATATTGATTGGGATTTCTTTATATCTGCTTTTTGTGAAAGGTATCTTGGAAGGGAATTTCCAAGGGTTAAGCAATGTGAAGATAGTGCTGTTGTGGAGCAAGTGTTGCTTGAGCAAGGGGTGGAAGCTCAGCCATCGGTGTGCGACCGTTGTGAAAGGCGCCATGTTGGAGGTTGTTGGGGCGCGGGTGCTTGCTGGATTTGTGGTTCCAAAATGCATGTTAAGCGTGATTGTCCTCATGGAGTGAAGTCAGCTTTGGTGTTAGCCAAAGGGTCTCTGAAAGGTCGTGGGCACGGCCGAGGTAAGGTTCAAAGGTGGCAGAAAGAGCAGAAGGTTGTGAAGAGTTTGGGAAATGAGAATTGCTGGGAATGTGGGTCTGCTGGACACATGAGACGTGATTGTTTGAGGTTGGCTCGGAACAACCAAGGTTCCTTACCGCAAGGAGTTGATGTTGACCCTGGTGTGTTAGCTGGTGCTGCAGTTGTGCCGCAGGAGGTTGAAGGTTCCGCAAGGAAGAGAGCTCGTCTGATGAATCTTCAGGGTGGTGTTGTGTTTTCAGGTAACCTTGTTAAGTAATCTTTGCTCTAGTTACCTTAGTTTGGTTTCTGTTGGTTTTCCTTGCGTGGTAAGTTTAGTCTTGTTGCTAGCATGTTTGGGGTAATGGTAGTTGTTTTGAAGCATCTTTGGTGTGAAGAAGGTTTAGTGAGTATCTGGTGGTTAATGGTTGTTGGTATGATGGAGTTAGATAAGTTAGGAGTGAGTTGGGAGGTTGTTTTTAGACGGATTTTGAGGATGTTATTGGAGGGTGTGAACTGGCATTCATGCACAGTTAAAATCATTGTTATATGCTATATTATATATGTTGGTCCATGCATACATTTGGCATGACATTAGAGGTTTTGCATACATGTACATCAGGCATTGATAGGGCATGTAGGTGATCATGCATACGATGTTCACACTCGCTAATAACTAATCGAATCTGTTAGTGTGGTGGTTGGTTTGGATGATGGGTTTTTAGAGGTTGTTTTGGTGCTGAGTGAGAGTTAGAAGTAATATTAAGCTAGTTGCTAGCAATGGTGAGGGTGGTATAGCCTGTGGTAGAAGGATAGTGTTTGTTGCTTAGAGAGTTTAGTGGTTTGGTGGTGAGGAGTACCGGTTGAGGTTAGAATCGGTCAAGTGGTTTGAATAGCTAAGTGGGAAGGGTAGTTCCTTGGTGCTAAGTGATGTTGCTGTTTAACGGTTGTGTTTTCAGGTGCTGAGGTAGTTTAGTATTTAAGTTGTTGTGGAAGGGTTGTGTTTGTAAGTGCTGGTTCTTAGTAACCTTTGAGGAGTTGAAGAGCTGTTATGTGTGTTTTGGTTAAGCGATGTTCTGGTAAGACAAGTGTTATGGTTGAAGTTTGAAGTGGAAGGATTATGAAAGATCGAAGGTTTTTGTTGGTTGTTTGGGTTCTTGTGAGAAGTGGTTGGCTGGTTGTGGTTAAGAAAGTTCCGTTTGAAGTCAGCTGGTGGTGTGTGGAATGGCTGGCGGAGTCAAGTTGGGGTTTTAATGTAATTCTTGGAATCTGGGTGAGTAGTCCTGGTGAGTCGTTATGGTAATGTTAGCGGCAGATGTGAAGGATTATCAGCATTCGTTGAGGAGTTTGGGTAAGCAGTTAATGCTTAAAGATTTTTGCTTGTTGGGAAAATCCTTGGAAGAGGTTTGGGAGTTTGCAAGAGTTTTAGAAGCAGGAAAGTTTGCATAGTGGCTGTTTTGGATTGGTTGTTGTCACTGTGTAAACAAGTCTTGGAAGTTGTGTGTTACAGTGTGGTGTGCTGTAAAAGTTGAGGTTCTTCAGGTTGAGGTTGGGGCTGTGTACAGTCCGGGTATGTGAAAGGTTAAGTTGTGGCTATCTTTGAGTGTTCTGGATTTTGTGAACAGTGTGTGGAGGTGCTAAGTTTGGTGGAGGTTTTGTGTGGATAGTAGTCGGTGTTGGTTGAGGCTTTTGTGTTGCTTGTGTGTTGCTTTGAGAAGGTTGTTGTTCTCTTTTCGCCGGTTGAAATTTCGAGGACGAAATTTCCTAAGGGGGGGAGAGTTGTAACGCCCCGGTTTTGGGCTCAGAAGTTTTGGGCGTTGACCGGTTCGGTCAAAGTGCTGATCGAATATATAAGAGTGAATTTAGGAAAGCCTAGTTCGGGTTGCATTAAAAATATGGAAAATGTTCTAAAATCATCTTTTAATATAATTAAGTGAACTGTGAAATCAATTTTGGAAAATGAGGTTCCGAAGGTTGACATTTTGGCTAGTGACCAAAATGTAATTTTTGAAAGTTGCGTGACAGTTTTATAAAGGATTGAAACTTTGAATCTTTAAGGAGCTATTATTCCAAAAGAGTTTCTCCAGATTTTTCTAAGATATTTTAAGGCTTTATTCTGATTTTTAAGTTTATGAAATGTGGAGGGAAATCATTTTTACCATTTCTTAACTAACTTTTCATTTTCTCTCAATTTTCCTTTTCTTTCATTTTCTCTCAACCCAAACACATTTCTCCAGATTTTCTTCTCTGATTTTGTCATCTAAATCACTCATTTCAACTCTCTTTTGATTCCTAATCATCTCATCAACAAAACCTCTCAATTTGCAAGTTGTTTCATCAAGCTTTTTGGCTCTAAAAAGGAGAAACTCAAGTTTGGAGGTAAGAACGTCCTTCTCCTCTAAACTATCAGTTCTTTACTGAAATTCCTAAGTTCTCAATCCTTGATTTGTGTTTTGTTAATGGCTTTTCAATTGAAATCTTGATTTTGGCTTAAAATGCAAGATTTGGTGATTTTTGGTGAAATTTTCGTGTGATCTGTTTGGGCAGTGTTTTGAAGTGTCAAAATGATGTTAAATGAATGCTAAATTGATTAGAAGTTGAGGTTTAATTAATGCAATCCCGGATAGGTTGAATTTCCTAAGTTTGGCTTGAGTTTTTGGTTGTTTTTGGAGTGTTTTTGGTGATCTGTTATACCTGGAGGTATAAGGACGTGTTTGTGATCATTTTGGATGTTAATTGATGTTTAAAAATGGTTACAAGTGATGGATCTTGGCTGGGTTAAGTTTTGGAAGTGTTTGGAGGTGATTTCGGTTGTGTTTGGTAGCCAAATTGTTGGATTTGGGATGAGCAGTGAGTTGAGTCTTGTTGCTGGTGTTTTTAATGCATAATGATGCATTAATCCTCTGTTGTTGTGTGCTTGAAACAGGGGAGTTTGATCCGTGTGCTTTGAAGGTGTTACGGAAGGTTTTCGGATGCTTGGAAGGCTTGTTGGCTAGCCTTGTTTTGTGTATCGGTGAGTGAAGTTGGGTTTTCAGCTTTTAAACCAAGGTTTGAAGGTTTTGGGAGCTTAGTTTAAGTCTAAACAACTTTGCTAAGCTCAAGAGTAAGTTAATGGATTTTCGCTCTTGAATTGTGTTGTGATTTGGCTTTTAAGCAATTGAGGTTGATGATTGAAATGCATGTGTTTTGCATGGTTTAAATCTGTTTTGAAAGCATATTTTTAGCATGGTTTAATGCTGGTTTTGGAAGCCATTTGAGAAGGATGCTCAAGGTAAGAGATCCTTGGTTTTGTACATGGAAATTGTGACTTTGATGCATAGTGTTGCATGTTGATCAATGGCTTTGTGTGATGCTTTAAAACAGTGAATTGATGATGGTAAATGATACTTTTTGCATATTGGTTATGCATGTGAATAATTGGACTAATGTGGTAATGGTTTAGCATATTGGCTATGCATGTGAATCATTGGATTATCATGGTAAGATGATTACGTTGGCAAGTGATGAAAGTGGTTATTGGTTCGTTGATCGGATATAGTTAGCCGGCTATAGGATTGGGTGCATCGTGAATTAAGTCGCCTTGGAGGTGGAGTGGTCAAGAGTGGACCGGTAAACTCCCTTCAAGTATCCTAACGAGATGGTTAAGGTCATAATGGAGGTGTTGCCCATTCGAGGACCTTGGTTGAGCAAAGGTTATATGGTGTTTAAAAGTCCATATATGGGAACCTTGTGCTTGTTAAGATCACAATGGCGGTGTAAGACCATGTGTGGATCTTGTGTGGGGTGTCCCGGATCTCGTTAGTGATGTTATACAACTACCAATCGGTTATTCAAAAGTTGTATGGTGTTTAAAAGTCCATACATGGGAACCTTGTGCATGTTGAGGTTGTATGGTGTTTAAAAGTCCATGCATGGGAACCTCGGGAAAAGCTAAGGTTGTATGGTGTTTAAAAGTCCATACATGGGAACCTTAGGCTTGTAAGGTCAAATGGTGTTTAAAAGTCCATTTGGGAGACCTTGGATTGGTAGGGTGTATGGAGCGTAGGGACAACGCTCGGAATCCGCGTATCCGATCGGGTGTTAAGTTGAAAAGTGGTTGTGGTTGATCACTTGGAAGCCAATGTAATGTTCTTGATTATTAAAGAAGCATGAGATGCTTGAAAAGATGCATGGTTGCATGATAAGTGTTTAAAGCTTGTGATTGCATGTTTACTTGTTAAGTTGAACAAGTGTTGATTATCATTTGATAAATGATGCATGTGTACATGAAATCTCTTTAATGCATTGGAGTCTTGTTAAGGCTTGTTTTTAAAGGCATGTGATGATGATGTTGTGGTTCATATAAGTTGCCTTTGGTTTAATGCATGTGTTGGTTTGTTTGAGTAATGGTTTTTAAAGGCTTGTTTTTAAATGGATGATTATGTAATTTGTGCTTTGAAAAGGTTTTCTTAGCTTGCTAAGCTAAGGTTTGGTTTTATGTATGTGCAATGCATGGTTTAAGCATGATGTTGAAAAGGAGTTTTCAGACATGGCCTTGGTTTGTCAAATCGGGTTTGTTTTAAAAGTGATTTAATGACCCGCTGCATTGATGGTGTTTTGGTTTTGAGCATTCCTCACTAAGCATTATATGCTTACGCTCCTTTTTGTCCATCAATGCAGATTCGTGAAGTTTGGACAGCGAGAGGCAAGGGATTCAAGGAGGACTCCATTTGAGATGTATGTCTCGGTGAATAACTATAGTTAATAAAGGCAATGGGGGTAGAATCTCTCGGGTTAATGTGTATGTGTTTGTTTATGTTGGACAAGTATGTTTTTATGTTGATGATGTTGTTGGAACATGTATTGGCTTAAATGAGATTGATTTGGAAAGTTTGTGCTTAAATGGTTGCTTGTGTAGGAAGCATGCCTATAGATTTGGGGCTTTTTGCATATGAAGTTAATTTGTTGTTTTGATGATGCTTATAAGTCATATATATGTTGAATTGCATGCTGGTAAAGTTTGGTAGCATTTGGAGCATGTTTGGATGATCAATTGCATGTTTTGGTATGCATTTTGCTGCAATCTGTGCAGGCGTTTCGGAACAGTGTGCACCGTTTCGGAACGGGTGCCTTGAATGAACCCAGGCGTCTGAAACGGTATGCACCGTTTCGAAACGGTTTGGCCTCTGCCAGGCCATGTTTCGGAACTCGTTGCGGAACGGCCCGTGTTTCGAAACGGGTTCAGCATGTTTCAGAACGGTCGACCGTTGGGGGCTGACATTGGCAGTTATATGTTTTAAATTGTTTGCATTTTGGTCCTGAAACTTGTTTGTGCAATTGTATGAGTTTGGGATGTCCGTTTGAGCTGAAATTTGGCAGAGAAGCATGAAACCTGATTAATATAAGTTGGTAACTTAAAATCTGGTTAAGTCCTTAAAGTTTTCAGAATTTACAATTTGGTCCCTAAAGTTGTAAATTGTTCAATTGGGTCCCTGTTTGATCTCTGATGTTTGTGATCTTTGGGTATGCTGTTTGCATGATCACATCTAAGGTTAATGTGCATCTAGACAAGTTTAAAAAGAAAAAAAGGGTCGTTAATCAAGGTTGACTTTCGGGTTGACTTTGGTTTTCCCCGTGTGACTTTCTTAATTCGGGTCAACCGTCCGGGCCAGGTTAAGGGGGTTACAAACTTCTCCAAGATTTTCTTGATTTCATGGTTGGAAACTTCAGCATGTCCGTTCGTCTGCGGATGATATGTTGTAGCAATCTTGTGTCTGACTCCGTATCGATATAATGCTTTAGCAATAAGTTTGTTGTCAAAGTGAGTTCCTTCATCACTGATGATGGCTCTGGGTTCTCCAAACCTCGTGAAGATGTTCTTGTGAAGGAACTTCATGACCGTCTTGGAGTCATTCCTCGAGGTGGCAACATCCTCCACCCATTTTGACACGTAGTCGACTGCTAGCAAAATATGTAGATCTATATATGATGCGGGAAACGAGCCCATGAAGTCAATTCCCCACACGTCAAAGATTTCAACCTCCATAATATTTTGTAGTGGCATTTCATTCCGCCTGGAGATGTTCCCCGTTCTTTGGCATCTATCACAAGTCTTGTAGAACACGTGTGCATCCTTGAAAAGTGTAGGCCAATAGAATCCTGCTTGAAGAATTTTTGTAGCAGTTATAGCACCACCAAAATGCCCTCCACACGGTGATGAATGACACTGGTACAGAATGCTATGATATTCTTCTGGAACACATCTCCTTATGATCTAATCAGGACATTGCTTGAACAAGTATTGTTCATCCCAATAGTAGAAGCTTGCATCATGTCTGAATTTCTTGAGTCCCTGGCTAGATAAATCAGGAGGCAAAATATCACTAACAAGATAATTAACAATATCAGCATACCACGAAATTTTTGTAGCATATAACAGTTTCTCATCGGGGAATTCCTCGTTAATTTCATATTCACTACCTTGTGTGATAGCATTTTCTAGCCTAGATAGATGATCAGCTACCTGGTTCTCACATCCTTTCCTATCTCTAACTTCTAAATCAAATTCTTCAAGCAAGAGTATCCATATAATAAGTCTAGGTTTAGCATCATTTTTAGTCACTAAGTATTTAAGGGCTGAATGATCGGTATGAACTATAACCATAGTGCCCATCAAATATGACCTAAACTTATCAAAGGTAAATACTACAACAGGCAATTCTTTTTCAGTAGTGGTGTAATTAATTTGTGCATCATTCAAAGTGCGACTAGCATAATAAATAACATGAAAGAGTTTACCTTGGCGTTGTCCAAGTGTTGCACCAACGACGTAGTCACTTGCATCACACATCAACTAAAAGGGCTCATTCCAATCAGGTGGAATGACAATTGGTGCTGAGATAAGCTTCTCCTTTAGTTCTTGAAAAGCGCTATAGCAATCTTTGTCAAACACAAATGGTTGATTTTGCTATAGCAAATTGCATAGCGACTTTGAGATCTTCGAAAAGTCATTGATGAATCTCCGGTAGAAGCCAACATGCCCTAGGAAGCTTCTTACTCCCTTGATAGTAGTGGGGGGAGGTAGTTTTTCAATGACCTTGACCTTTGCTTTGTCAACTTCTATCCCTTGCTTCGAGATGATGTAGCCTAAGATCGTTCCTTCCGTTACCATGAAATGGCATTTTTCCCAATTGAGCACCAAGTCAGCTTCCTCACACCTCTTTAGGACCTTGGCGAGATTGCCCAAGCATGTGTTGAAGTCATCTCCGGAGAATGAGAAGTCATAAATGGAAATTTCTAAAAATTCGTCGACCATGTCTGAAAAAATAGCCAGCATACATCTTTGAAAAGTTGTCGGGGCATTGCAGAGACCAAAGGGCATTCTCCAAAAAGCGTAAGTTCCATAAGGGCATGTGAAAGTCGTCTTCTCTTGGTCTTCGGGTGTTATAGCAATCTGATTGTACCCAGAATACCCATCGAGGAAGCAGTAGAATGCCTTGCCTGCTAGTCGATCTAACATCAGATCAATGAATGAGAGGGGAAATGGTCCTTCTTGGTTGTCTTGTTGAGCTTCATATAGTCCATGCAAATCCTCCACCCCGTGACGGTTCTAGTAGGAAATAGCTCATTATCCTCGTTGCTTACCACGATCACGCCTCCTTTCTTTGGTACACATTGCACCGGGCTTACCCATGAGCTATTGGATATAAGGTAGATTACTCTAGCATCAAGCCACTTAATTATCTCTTTCATCACCACATTCTTCATGATTGGGTTTAATCTTCTCTGGGGCTCAACTGAATTGTTGTGACAATCATCAAGCAAAATTTTGTGCATACATATAGCAGGGCTTATACCCTTCAAATCAACCATAGTCCACCCTAGTGTATTTTTGTGTTGTAACACCATATTTACTAAGCTAGTTTCTTGCTTAGGTGTAACACTAGATGAGATTATCACATGCAAAGTTTCATTGGTCCCTAAGTAAACATACTTAAGATGTGATGGCAAAGGTTTTAGTTCTAGAGTAGGTGCATTTTCAAGGGAAGGCTTAGGAGGTATAAATTCTGAAAAATCAAGAGGTTCAAAATGCGTACATGGTCTAGCTTCGAGTCGACTAGACTACTCCAGTTCCCTTGAGAGTTCTTCTAGGTCTAAATCATCATCTTTGAAGAGTGCTTCAAACTCTTCCATTTGCATCTCGTTGCTACAGCAAAACTCAGCAGATCCACTCTGTGCTGTAGCACCTATATATTGGCATGCTCCTAGATTGTCTGCATACATGAGGGTGTCTTGAATATTGATCGTGGTCGTCTGATCAGCCACTCGCATCGTGAATTCACCTTCTCACAATCGATTAAAGCTTGCCCGATGGCTAAAAATGGCCTACCCAAGATAATGTGTAACACCCCAATTTTGGTAACATCATTTAACATCCAAAATACATTATAAAACCATCTCAAAACAGAGCCCAATCAATTTCCACGAAAATCTTCAAGATCCCTTCCAAAATCTTGAGTTTTAAGACAAAATCTTGTTTCTAACATTTAAACCATTCATAAATCTTTAATAAATGATTGACAACTTGGGAATTTCAGTAAAGAACTGAGTATTTAGAGGAGAAGAAAAATCTTACCTCTAAAAGATGATTTCTCCTTGATTTGGGCAAGTTTCCATGAAAATACAACGTAGAAATCAAGTGGATTTGTTGAAAGATTGGTTAGGAATCAATGAGTGATGGAAATCTCATCAAATGAAGTAAAAATCAAAGTGAAATTTGCTGGAGAAAAAGTGTTTGGTTGATAGGATTTTGAGAGAAAATGAAATGAGAGAAAATTAGAGAAAAGTAGTTATGAAAGTCAAAGGTAGTTTATCACCTTTCTTTTATTTAATTAAATCATTAATTAAATCACTCAATTAAGGAAAAATCTGATGAAAACATTTTTGGTAAATTAGCTCCTTAAAGATTCAAAGTTTCAATCCTTTACAAAATAGTCACTACTAAACTTTGCACAAATCGCGATTTGGTCACTACACCGAAATGTAGTATTTCCAAACCCTATTTTGTAAAATTGATTTCACCATTCACCTTTATATATTAAACAAGGATTTTTAGATATTTTTTCTATATTTTTAAAGCATCCCGAACTAGGCTTTCCTTAAAACTCTCTTTTATATTCGAACCGTTTCTTAGACCGGTCTTGTTCAGACCCTAAACTTCTAAGCCTAAAATTGGGGTGTTACAACTCTCCCCCTCTTAAGAAATTTCGTCCTTGAAATTTATCTGGAGGAAAAAGGTAAGGAAACTGCTTCTTCATGTCATCTTTTCTTTCCCACGTGGCTTCCTCAACACCACGATGCCTCCACAACACCTTAACCAACTCAATGGTCTTACCTCGAAGAACTTTATTGTTCGAATCCAGAATCTCAATCGGCTCCTCATCATATGTCGAATCTGGATTCAATTCAACTT
This sequence comes from Hibiscus tridactylites, assembly GCA_958450335.1. NCBI lineage: Eukaryota > Viridiplantae > Streptophyta > Magnoliopsida > Malvales > Malvaceae > Hibiscus > Hibiscus tridactylites. The sequence goes on along the minus strand of OY288280.1, from coordinate 16,330,106 downwards.
CCTCCACAGGCATAACATGCGAAGGATCCGATCTATACCTTCATAGCATGGAGACATGAAACACATCATGTATCTTCTCTAACTCTTGTGGTAGCCTCAGCTTATACGCAACCTGACCCACACGTTCTATCACTTCATATGGTCCAATATACCTAGGGCTCAACTTACCCTTCCGGTCAAATCTCATCACCTTCTTCTAAGGCGAAACCTTCAAGGACACACAATCACCCACCGCAAACTCAATCTCCTTACGCTTCAAATCCGTATAAGACTTATGTCGATCAGAAGCTGCCTTCAACCGCTCACAAATGAGCTTCACCTTCTCGGTGGTTCCTTTCAACAAAGCCAGCATCGAGACCAACTTCTGACATGTTTCTGCCCAGCACAAAGGAGTTCTGCACTTCCTCCCATACAATGCCTCATAAGGTGCCATTTGAATACTTGCTTGATAGCTATTATTATAAGCAAACTCCACCTAAGGCAAATGCTTCTCCCAAGAGCCTTGAAACTCAATCACACAGCACCTTAACATATCCTCAAGCACTTGGATAACATGCTCAGACTGTCCATTCAACTGTGGATGATAAGAAGTACTGAAATTCAGCCACGTACCCAAAGCTTGATGCAAACATTTCCAAAATCGCGATGTAAACCTCGGATCTCTATCTGACACTATAGATTTAGGTACACCATGCAAACGCACAATTTCATCAATGTAAATTTGCAAGCTTATCCAAGGTATATGTAGTATGCACAGGTAAGAAATACACACACTTTGTAAGGCGATCCACAATCACCCACACAAAATTCTTCTTCGGTGGCGACAAAGGTAAACCATACACAAAGTCCATGGTGATTCTTTCCCACTTCCATTCAAGAATCCTCAACGGTTGCAACAACCCTGAAGGAAACTAATGCTCAGCTGTAACCCGCTGATAAACCATACACTAACTCACATATTCCGCAACATCTTTCTTCAAGCCCACCCAATAGTACCCATCCTTTACATCATGATACATCTTTGTACTACCTGGGTGCATAGCAAAAGGACTACTATGAGCTTCGGTCAGAATAGTACGCCTCAACTCCCCATCATTCGGCACTACTATCCGTCTTCCGAAATATAAAACTCCATCATCATTAAAACAAAAATCCGATGGTCTATCCTTAGCAATATCCTGAACATGTGGCACCAAAGAATCATCCAATAACTGCTTATCCTTTATCAACTGAACAAGGGATGGTTTCACTTGCAACTCAGCCACAAGACCTCCATCTTGTGAAATGCTTAAGTTAGCAAACATAGTCCTTAACTCTACCGCCACCTTCTTGCTCAAGGCATCCGCCACAACATTAGCTTTTCCCGGATGGTACTCAATCGTTAAATCGTAATCTTTAAGCAACTCCACCCAACGTCGTTGCCTAAGATTCAACTCTTTCTGAGACATCAAGTACTCCAAACTCTTTTGATCCATGTATACAGTACACTTCTCACTATACAGATAATGTCTCCAGATCTTCAAAGCAAAAACCACCGCAGCTAACTCAATATCATGCGTAGGATAATTGCGCTCGTGCACCTTCAACTGTCGCGATGCATAAGCCACCACCTTACCGTCTTTCATTAGCACACACCCCAACCAACGTAAGATGCATCACTGTACACCACAAATTCTTTCCCTAATTAAGGTTGAACCAAGATAGGAGCTTGCGTCAAAGCCGTCTTAAGCTTCTCAAAAGCTTGTTGTCTTGCTTCTGTCCACTCATACTTAACATCTTTTTGAAACAACTTTGTCAAAGGAGCAACAATCTTCGAAAATCCATCCACAAACCTCCGGTAATACCCTGCCAACCCAAGGAAACTACGGACTTCATGAACGACTTAGGAGGCTTCCAATTCATCACCGCCTCAATCTTCTGAGGATCAACATGAATCCCCTCCGCTGAAACCACATGACCAAGGAACACAACTTCCTTTAGCCAAAACTCACACTTGCTCAGCTTAGCATAAAGTTGATTTTCTAGAAGCGCTTGCAAGACAATCCTCAAGTGACCTTCATGCTCCACCTCAGTACGAGAGTACACAAGGATTTCGTTGATGAACACCATAAAAAACTTGTCCAAGTATTCATGGAACACTCTATTCATCATGTCCATGAAAGCAGCATGAGCATTCGTCAAGCCAAACGACATTACAAGGAACTCATAATGCACATACCTCGTTCTAAAGGTTGTTTTCGGCACATCCACATCTTTCACCTGAAGCTGATAGTATCCTGGCCTTAAGTCAATCTTGGAAAACACAGTTGTCCCCCGAAACTGATCAAAAAGATCATCCATCCTTGGCAAAGGATACCTATTCTTGATAATCAACTTGTTCAGCTGTCGATAATCGATGCACATTCTCATAGTGCCATCCTTCTTCTGCACAAACAAGACCAGTGCACCCCACGGGGACACACTAGGCCGAATGAAGCCATGGTCAAGCAACTCCTGAAGTTGTGTCTTCAACTCCTTTAGCTCGTTAGGTGACATGCGATAGGAGCAATGGACACCAGAGTTGTGTTTTCATACAGCTTAATTCCAAACTCCACTTCTCGACTAGGTGGCAATCTAGGTAACTCCTCCGGAAACACTCCAGGGAACTCACGTACAGTTCTTATATCTTGAACACGTAATTCCTTAGAACTATGATTCATTACAAAGGCTAGGTAAGCCTCGCAACCTTACCTCAGCATTCGACTTGCTTCCAATGTAGACAACACATTGGCAAGAAACTTCACATTCTCACCCACAACCACCACTTCGTAATCATCCACAAGTTTCAACGAAACTCGCTTGCTTTCAAAATCCACTACAGCTCGATGCTCAACAAGCCAATCCATACCAAGGATTACATCAAAACCATAGAATGGCAATTCCATGAGATCAACAAGAAAGACATAATTTTGCACCTTCAAGGGACATCTCCTATACAACTTTCGCGTCACAACTGTTTCACCAAAGGAACTAGTCACACGCATACCAACATCCAAAGACTCAACAGGTAAACCAAGCATTTGAGCATGTTCACGCAATATGTATGAGTGTGTAGATCCATAATCAATCAAAGAAAGTAATGACAAGGATTTCAAAGTAAAAGTACCTACGATCACATCCGTATCATTCCTTCCCTCACGTTGAGCACACACTCGAGCCAGACCACCACCCTCAGGTTGAACGGCCACAACATGTGCTACATTCCTGCCACCATCATCTATGCGCTGAAAATTACCACGACCACGCCCACGGCCTCTCTGTGGCTCAGCTACTCTCACTAGAGCTTGTCCCTCCTTCAAAGGCTGAGGACAATCTTTCTTCAAATGTCCACGGTTCCCACAATTCCAGCATGTGCCAAGATTACCCCAACACTCACCACCATGTCGTCTACCACAACGGTTACACTCAGAAGTCCTCAGAAAAGCATTAGGTCCTTGCTGACCTCTACCAGGGTTACCACCCCCACGCCTAGCATCATAGTGTGGCCTCCTATCCTTATGCCTCTTATTGCGATCTCTACCATAATCGTGTTCAACCGTTCGCTTCCCAGAGTTAGATCCACCCGCTCTACTTGTCAGACCAAGATTCGACTCAATGTCCTTGGCTCTAGAGACCAAGACATCGAAATCTGAGTAATCAGCCGCAAGCATAAAAGTCTTCACATCTGTTACCAACCCATATCAGAATCGTTCGCACCTCTCCCGTTCATTAGGGATTAGCTCATGTGCATACTGACTGAGGCAAACAAACTGAATCCCATACTCAGCTACGGACATGCTACCTTGCATAAGGAATATAAACTCTATTTTCTTCTCATCTCGGTAATGTACACCCAAATACTTCCGCTTGAACGCATTCAAGAAGAACGCCCAAGTCACCTCATTGTTCTCCATTCCAGAGATAGTGGTCGTCCACCACGTATAAGCATCACCATGCAGCAGTGATACAACACAACCTAGCTTCTGCACATTGTTGCAGTTCATCTGTCCCAAGATTCGCTTGGTGCTCTCCAACCAAGACTCGGATCCTTCTGGAGATAAACCCCTGAACTAAGTCCCTCCTAGACTGCGAAGACGTTCCAAAGGCAACCTCACATTGGCATCATCCTGATGCGCGGCTCCATGAGCTCTAGCTACTGATGCCTGGAAAGCTCCAGCAATAGCCTGAATCAACATAGACATGTTAGGAGCAGCTTGCCCCTGCACACCCTCGGATCTAACAATCCCAGCGCCAGCTCCATCATTACCAGCTCCAGCACCACCACCACCAGGTGGTCCACCACCAAGGGGAGAAGGAGGTAGATTTTCGGCATTCTCCTCATTCTCATTAGCAACAGTCGATCTAGTATTGATTCTTAGCTCTCTACGTGGCCCCATTATATAGGAAAACAATGCACTGACAAAAATGCAATAAACATAATTAGGCACAATAAGGTAAGTAATCCAAGTACTCAAGCTCATTTTCGAAAACAATTTCTTTTCATTAGTTTTGATTTGGCAATGGGATCCCTTATCACACTCCAACCATAGCATAGCATCACATCACATCACAATTGAACCAAACATCACTATTCACACAATATTCTTTCACCCAAAAGACACATCATGCAATTACACATACATCATGCACCTATCAAACCCCAATTATTCGAGAACCTAGCTCTGATACTACCAAATGTAGTATATCCAAACCTATTTTGTAAAATTGATTTCACCATTCACCTTTATATATTAAATAAGGATTTTTAGATACTTTACTATATTTTTAAAGCATCCCGGACTAGGCTTTCCTTAAAACTCCCTTTTATATTGGAACCGTTTCTCAGACCGGTCCGGTTCAAACCCTAAACTTCTAAGCCCAAAATTGGGGTGTTACATAATGGGTCTGTTGGTGTAAGCTTCACAGTCGAGGATTAAGAAGTTGACTGGAAAGATAAATCGGTCCACTTTTACCACGACATCTTCAATTCTTCCTTCTCGGAGAACATGAGAATGATCTACAAGCTGTAGCACGACCTTGGTGGGCTGTGCCTCTTGTATTCCCAGTTTCAGAAAAATCGACTTAGGCATCAAGTTAACACTTGATCCCAAATCGCAAAGTGCTCTTCCAACAAACTTATCGCCAATAGAGCATGGGATAACAAAGCTATATGGGTCCTTACTCTTAGGTGGCAGCTTACTCCACATAGAATAGCATTCTTTTGCTATAGCGACAGTTTCTTGCTTCTTGACCTTCCACTTTTTTTGTAATTATATCCTTAAGGAACTTGGCATAGTTGGCATCTAATCAATGGCCTCCAGAAATGGGACATTGATATTTAATTAGTCCAGGATATCCACAAATTTCTGGAATTGAAGGTCTTCTTTCTGCTTCTTGAGTCTTTGTGGAAAAAGAGGTGGGGATCTATTTTCATTTATTTGGCCTGGTGGAGTTGCATCTTTTGATGTAGCAAAAGTAGGCTCCTCCTTCGGTGTTTCTTTTGCTATGACTTCCTCACCCTTCTCTTCAACTAGAGGATCTTGTGAGTTATCTTCTTCTTGAGACAAGTTGGGCTAAGATTCCTCCTTCTCTTTTCCCCCAAACTTGTCTTCCTTGTTAATTTCCTTTCCACTCCTTAATGTGAGTGTGCTGCATTGCTCCTTTCTATGGTGCTTAGTGGCTTCAGTGTCACTAGGCAGACTTCCTTGAGGTCGTGCATGCAAGGTTTGAGCTATCTAACCAACTTGTGTTTCTAAGGCTCTGAGCAAAGAACTATGGCTTTGCAATAAGGGTCCTTGATTCTTAATGTTTGTTGCATGATCTTGTAGAAAAACTTTCATGGTTCCCATGAAATCTTTTGTCATAGCCATAAATTTTTTGAATGTAGTTTCCAGTGAACTGTTTAATGAACATGTTGCTCCCTTGTGACCTTGCCATGGCATCATCTGGTTAGAAGATGGTGCTTTGATCAGGTTTTGTTGTGGCATTGGCTGAGAAGAATTGCTGTGCCCTTGATTACCCCAACTAAAATTTGGTTGCTAACGTCATCCTGGGTTTTTGGGTATTAGAGTATGGATTGTTGTTGCGGTTATAATTCCCCACATAGTTGGCTGACTCATGATTGTCAGGGCATTCACTCAAATGGTGATTGCCATCGCATCTGAGACATGAGGTTGCAGACTTCACTTCCTCGACTTCATTGGGACGTTGGAGGTTCTTTAGCATATTAGTGATAGCAGCTAACTAGGTGGCTACCTAGTCATGAGCTTCACTATGTCAAACTACTTGAGTTCTCCTCCCCTTTCCAGCCTTGTGGTCGGAAACTGGTAATCATTGTTGGCTACCCTATTAAGAATGTTGAATGCTTCCTTTGGTGATTTGTCTAACAAGGTCCCATTTGCTGAAGCATCTAACATCATCCTTGTAAGAGCATCCACCCCATTATAGAACATAGCCACTCGGGTCCAATCATGAAAACCATGATTTGTGCACTTCCTCAATAATCCTATGAATCGATCCCAACACTCGTACATGGATTCGTCATCAGCTTGACGAAAAATAGCAATTTCATTTCTAAACTGAGTGTTTCTATTGGGTGGATTATACTGTAGCAGAAAACTTTTGCATAGATCTGTCCAAGTTTCCATTGATTCAGTTGGCACTCCAATTAGCCATGCTCTAGCACGATCACGTAAAGAATATTGAAACAGTTTAAGCTTTAGCACATCCTCGTGCACTCCTTGCTTTTTGAACGAGTCACAAACTTCCAAGAAAGCACATTCATGTTATCTTGCATCTTCGTGAGGCATACCTCCAAATTGACCAATAATGTTCAAGATGTTGAACATAACATGTTTTTGCTCAAACTGGGCTGCCTGAATTTCTGGAGCTACTATTCCAGGATAAAGATCATCCAAGATAGGAATCAAATGATCTCTAATTGCTCGAGGTCGAGCTTCTTCTCCCTGGCCATTGGCCAAAGCATCTATGTTACCTGAAGGTGGTGGCATTAATCTGTTCATGTTTCTAGTCTCTTCTCTTCAAACACGTCTCCTGAGTTGCAAGAAATGCTCGATTTCAGAAATAGGTGATTGCAGCGGTCGTCTTCTGTCATGCACTAGTAGGACGCCTGAAAAGAAAAATAAAAAAACTAAGTAAATATGTACAAAAACAAAAAGAATAAGCGATATAAACAAAAAACCGTAAACAACCAACTGCCAATCCCCAAAAACGGCGCCAAAAACTTGTTTGTATGTGTAGTGTACTATAAATGATACGCAAATATGGTGCAAGTATACACATCGAACGAGTAATAAAATGAGTGAGTGAGTGAGTATCGTCTCCACGGGGATTGGAGGTATCCACGGTTTGCTGTATCAATATTGATTGAACTTTTTGCAGATGACAATGCTATAGTAAAAGAGATGATGTAAAATAATGCGGTAGCAAAATAGTACAAAGAAAGATAAGATAGCAATATGATAAACATGTCCGATTTTGTATGCGAAACTCACTACGGAATGGCTGGCTGGGAATGATGGACAACCTAAACTAAGCTTCTGAACGGTACAAAGGTTGTCCAACTATCTTCTATGCTAGGCGGGATTTGCTAAAAGTGCTCCTAAACTATCTCTAGCCAGGAAACTGGGAGTCAAAAATGTTACATCCATACCTCTCGGCGTAAACTCTTAACACTTCCCTACCCTTCACGAACTATCGTTTTAGCCCTTGAAACCTATCACTTATCACTAAGGTAGGTTAGAGTCTGCCTCTTGACAACCACTCCATTGCTTATGGGGGTTCTAAGGCTAGCTCTCTCGATTACTAACCTCAACAAAGACTTAAAGAACGGCCAACTCTCGAGGGCTCTTACAACTTTAAGGAAATAAAAGCATAAGCAAAGCATAGAACATGATAAACACTGAAAAAGCTATAGCATACATTAAAAAGTACTCAAAATAAAATCATCCATCAAACCCAAGCCACCTAAACCAATTCGTGGCTGGGTAATATCATCCAATGTATCATTCCGATAACATCACCTAAGATAAAGATATGAAAAGGAAATGCTAAAGCGACATAAAGAAAGTTGAACTCCCTCTCCGCAATGGACTGCCCGACTGTCTTAAGCTCATTGCCTCTCTCGAGGCCGATGAGGCCACTCCTTGGAGCTTCAACGATGGAGGACACCGAGTGGAGAAAATGAAGGTAAACGCTTCTCTCTCCTTTTCTCTCTTCCACCTCTTTCTCACTTGTCTCTCCCCTTTTCCAAGCTTCTCTCCCATTTATATAGTGGAGGCTTCTAGGGTTTAAGTGCCCCAAAGATTCCTTGAAAATCCCAAGGAATATCCGCCGACAAGCTCTGCCACAAGAGGACAAAGAGGACAGTCTGCAGGTGGGTACCGGCAGTTGCACATGTCAGGTCGTCCTTCTTTGTGTTTTCACGTACTTCTACAGCTCATGTGCTTCTTACGTGTTGGCCAATATCCACTACCACTAGGCTATAGTAATTTTCGGTGCCAGCTTTCTCTCTTGACTCCTTTTCTGCACATCATCAAAACCAAAACCAACCTTCCGAGCAGTACCCCTCAATATGGACTAATAACCAGCAAAAGTAAAGATGCACCCAGAAGAAGAAAATACAACCTAAATATAGTCTAAATGATATGGTATGGGCTCAAGAACAGGCAAATAATATAGCAAAAAAGTATGAAAATAAGGATATTCATGCAGTTATCAACACTATTGATCGAGGATACATTGGAGTAAATGTCTAGTCCGAGAGTACAAAATAGCATGTGCAAGACTTTGTCATTCACTTGCAATTTCTTCCTACCATCTTCACTCACTTCTTCTTTGGAACAAGCCTTCCTTCTTCAACTCTCTTCAAGGGAATTGTTGGTCCATCTTTTACTGCATCCCATACGAGGTAATCACTTGATTTGATGAAGAGACACATTCGGTTCTTCCAATAGGGATAGTTATCCCTATTGAAGAAGGGTGGTCTGTGGTAGATTGAGACTTGTACATTCTTTACCCGGAGGTAGATGCCATGGCTTGACTTGGAAGTTGATCAACACTCTTCTAAGATGCCCTCTTGTGGTTGTGAAGCCTTCAAAGATGTAGGCTCTGATACCAATTATTGAGTCGGTCGAATTAACCGATATGACTAAGAAAGGGTGAATTGGCACTTTTAAAAATTTAGGGAGCAAAAGGAAAAATTAATAATGAAGAACAAGAAACTTTTAATGGAACAATTCTAAACAAGTCCCTAAAGTAATTTGTTATATCAAAATCAATTTAGGTTTGACACAAAGAACTTGAGTTCTTCAAGAAGAAAAACATGAACCACATGTTGGATGTATGTGCATCGGAGGAGTCTCCAACTAGAAGAGACTTTGCAGGAATTAAGCCTTTGGGGATCAAGGCCAAGGCGAAAGTCAATGAATCATCGTAGAGTGCAGTCTCGTGGATAATAATAAGGGCACCATCCCTTTTTCCATATAAGGATAGCAAGCAAGTACCTTGGAACTACAATTGCAGAGTGACAACCCATGAAGCACATCGGTTATGGAGGAGACAAAAGAAGAGCCGATCAATGAGGTGGGGCACTTCACGAGGAGTGGGAGGTGTTACTCACCATCAGTGACCGAGGAGAGGGACACAACCCAAAGGAAGGCTATAGTTAATGAACCAGAAAAAGAGTCTAAAAATGATTTCTTTTTAGAACAACCCCAAATGTACCATGAGCCAGTGAAGGAATCAGAGGCTCAAGAATTCCTGACGATACTCAAACATAGTGAGTATAGTGTGGTGGAACTTCACAAGCTCCCAGCATGAATCTCTATGTTGTCACTACTGTTGAGCACTAAGGGCCACCGTGAAGCCCTTTTGAAAATTTTGAACCAAACAATTTGTGCCCAAGGAAATAACTACCGACAAGATGGACAGGTTGGTCAATAACATTGTCATGGATAACTTCATCTTATACAGTGACAAAGAAATTCCCAAAGATAGGAGAGGGACATACAAATCTCTCCTTATCTCCACTCGGTGTAAGGGGTATATGCTGCCAGGAGTCCTTATTGATAATGGGTCATCCCTAAATGTTCTACCCCTGAAAACCTTGAAGAAGTTATTGATTGATAGCTCTCATATGAGAGCTTATCAGAACAATGTGTGAGCATTTTAAGGAGCCTAAAGAGACGTATTTGGGAAAATAAAGGTGCCCCTACAAATCGGACCATATACATTTGACGTCAACTTTATGGTAATGGATATTAAACCCACATATAATTGTTTGCTTGGGAGCCCATGGATCCATGTTGTAGGCGCAGTCCCTTCCACATTGCACTAGAAGCTGAAAATTATGGTTGACAATCAATTGGTAAATGTCAATGCTGAAGAAGACATCATAGCCTCGGTGTCAACTGACGCACCATATACTAAGGTTTATGAGGTTGCATTAAAGTGACATTTCAGAACACTTGAACTGATCAATGCTACCTTCATCGCCGAAGGAAGTAAGGTCCCCATGTCAGGACTATCTAACTGTGCAAAGATGCAAGTAAAGTAGACCCTTGGAAAAGGGGAAAAATATATAGGGAAAGGCTTTGGGAAGCAGCTCCAAGGAAGGTTATATCCTGGGTTATCCCTGAGAAGAAGGACAAGTTTGGGATGGGCTACAAGCTCAGCGCTCTGCAAAAGAAGGCTGCGATGAAGAAGAAGCAAGAAAGAATGAAGGCAAGGTTGAACGGAGAAGAGGTAATGAACTAAATGTTTTGATATAATAATTAAAAATGTTTTGGACAAATTTAAAAAGAATTCGAAACATGTATTTAAGTCATAACAACTTGAAAGTAAGTTTGAAGTATTTAAAAAGGTTTTTGGAAAAGTTTTTAATGTTTTAAAGAAGTCAAGCCTGGTTTTTTAGCAAACTCGTACCGATACGATATACCCCGTATCGATACCTTTCTTTACCCAAGTTTGATTATGCCAAAACCCGGATAGATACAGGCTTGCCCGTATCGATACAGATAAGGGTCATTTCGATACGCCTTTTAAGCGTACCGATCCCTGCTTTAATAACCCCCAGCGATTATTTCCCAACGGCTTTTTAAATTGTAGACTGTATCGATATGCATAGGCTGACAAAGAGCCCAACGACTAGTTCGGAAGAAGGGCGTACCGATACGTCTCCTCGTGTATCGATACGGTAGGCTACAGAACTTCATTTATGGTCGGAAATAAAGTCTCTAACGGCTCCAATTCAACCCTAACAGCTAGTAACGGCTACAAACTCAATTAGAAGTATAAAAGGGATCTCCAAGCATCAAGAGAAGGCTAATGCTTCAATTGTTACAACAGTATGATAAAAAATTGTGTCTAGAGCTTTAATTGTAAATTTCTTTCTTAGACAACACTAGTGAGCTTAACATTGTTATATTTGCTCAAGTGTTTAGGTTTTCGGTGAGAGCTTATTAGTGCAAACAATTACCTATTAGAGGTATTTCAAGTTTGCTTTAATAATTTCGCTTGTAAAAAGGGTTTACTGAAGCTTTGGGTAGAAAGATTTGAGAGTTGTAAAGGTTACCTGCTAAACCTAGAAAAGGGGGCGAAATTCTAAAGTGAATTTGTTGAAATCCTTAGTGAGGAGCTAAGGTAGTGGATGTAGATCTTGGTTAGAAGGTTGAACCACTATAAATCCTTGTGTCTTATTTTCCAGTTTTCACCTCCCACTAAAACACCCAAAAATCCATTCTTCTCTGAACTTGGCAAACACATCGATTGAAGAAATCAAGCATCATAAAACCTAACAATTGGTATCAGAGTGAGGCTCAATCGAAGAGGATTAACATCCTATTGAGGTGATCCGGGAAGCTTGATACAACATATTAACCAACCGATCAAATGGCGAAATCCATCGACAAGCCACCATTCCTCGACGGAACACACTATGCCCACTGGAAGACAAGAATGAAGGTTTTCATAAAGTCCAAGGACTACAAGCTTTGGGACATAGTAGAAGACGGTCTGTTCGTGCCACAACGAAGGAAGGTAGATTGGAGTGCGGATGATCGCAAGAAGATGGAGCTCAATTGCAAAGCTTTGCACATCATCTTTTGTGCATTGAGCCCCAGCATCTACGAGAAAATGTCTTCTTATGAAGATGTCAATGAGGTGTGGGACAAGCTTGAAGTCACATACGAGGGTACAAACGAAGTAAAGGAGACCAAGATCGGGCTCCTCAACCTAGAGTATGAAAACTTCAAGATGGAACCGGATGAGGACATTACGAAAATGTTCGATAGATTCTCCACCATTACCAATGGACTCAAAGGCTATGGAGAAGACATTCCGGAAGAGAAGCTTGTCCGAAAGCTCATCTACTCCCTTCCCGAGTCATAGGACTCAAAAAGGAGCGCCATCATCGAAGCCAAGAATCTCAAGACTTTGAAGCTTGATGAGCTCATGGGGTCACTTCTCAAGCACCAAATAATGAAGAAAAACAAAGAAGAGGATAAGAAGAAGGAATAGATTAGAGCTATGGAAGAGAAGAAACTCAAAGGGTTTGGCATCAACACAAATGACATTGCTCTCAAATCATCCACATGCCATCATGTAGATTCAAGTGAGGAGGAAAGTGAAGATGAAGAGATGACCTATCTTTTCAACAAATTTTCCCGGTTCATGAAGAATAAAATTGAAAGATCTTATCATGAATCGAAGAAGAAGATGAAGGAATCCCACAAGTCCAACAAGAAGGGATTATCTTCAAAGCAAGCATATGTGGCCACATGGAGTGATGAAGACTCCACCGATGATGAGGTAGCCCACCTATGCTTGATGGCCCTCAGTGAAGGGGAGGTAACTTCTAACTCATCTATTTCAAATTCATATACATTTGATGAGTTACAAGATGCATGTGATGATTTGCTTTTGGAATTCAAGGCATCATTTTCCAAGAACAAAAAAGTTGATTTCAAAATTGAAAAATGAGAATGATTTGCTTTCCAAAACAAATCTTGAGTTTGAAGCTAAATTGAAGGATTTTGAACAACAATTTTCACATTTGCAAAACTTGCTTCAAACAATGGAAAATGATCATGAAAAAGAAGTTGATGATCATAAGAAAGAATAGATTTTGATTTCCAAGGAACTAGAACAGAAAAATGATTTTGGAAAATCAAAATTTTACCAAAGACAATCTAGTGCCCCTAGATTTTTAAATGGAAAATGTTTTAGAAGTGCTTGGGTTCCAAAAGAACTAATCACTTCACATAAAAAAGATGAAATTGAAAAATGGATTCCTAAGGGGACTGAATGTTGTGCAACTAACGTTTATGGATCCAAAGCAATTTGGATACCGAAATTTGTATGATTGTCTTGATTAAGTGTGATGGAGGTGTTCAACAAGTCCAATTAATGGGGGGAGCTCCATGCACACAAGGAAGAACACTTGAAGAAGGAAGGCTTCACATCCTCCTTTAAAGTTCAAGTGTTGGTAAAATCTAGTTGTTTTTTACTTATTTAATTTGATTTATTTTCTTTTAATTCAACTAGATTATCATGTGTTGGACTAACATCTTTTGATGATGCTTTGAGTAAGGGGGAGTCATTTTAAAACCAAAAATTCTTACTTATGTCAAGTGTTTTTTTAAACCTTCTAAGTTATTTTGAAAAGTTAATTGAAATATAGTGAATAAAACAGCAAACTTATCGCAAAACTTCATCGACTGTCATAGAACATGAAGACCTCAAAACCTCTAGTGAATAAAACAAGGCCGCAACCCTATAATTATTTCACAAGCTTTGTATAAATTAAAATGGTAGCTTTTTTATCAATGTACCATATACTGATTTATTCCTATACAATAGAAATTTTGTTATGAACCGAGAATCAAATCGAATGATGTTATGAAAGAGTATGTAAGGGGACCATCGGAAGAAGTTATTGACTTACTATCAGTGGGGTTCTGGACAGGCGTGATAGGAGCAACCGCACAGGGCCCCTAATAGAGAGGGGTCCCAGAATAGAGAACCTAAATTAAATTAAATAAAATATTTGTAAAAAAATATATAGATTTATATATATATATATATATAATTATGTGTGTATGTATATATGTGTATATAAGTTAATTTTTTGTAATAAGTTTTTTTAAAAAAACAATTTATATCTCTTATTGATTATAAATTAAAAGTCCCTATTTTAATATATTGCACAGGGCCCCCGAAATCTTTGAACCGCCTCTGCTTACTATTAGTAAATTTTATTTTAATTATATTGCAGTAATATTAGTATATATAAGTTAGGGTGACCTAGGGAATTTTCATGTAAGATTTGCTAGACTTTGGCTGCGGCTATCCATTCCTCGCTCAGGTTTCAATATTTCTTATTGATACCTTTCTTATTATCTCATCTCTACTTCTTCTTTTAAGGGAAATTGCAGGAAAGTTTTCTGACATATTCAATGACAAAGCATAACATTCAACCTATTCAAATTGATCATTCTAGTATTTGAAAGTTTAATAATAGCCTACATAATTTACTGCAGTGAATCGGAGATATGATCCCTAGTTTCTTGTCCATTTAGGCAAAAGTGAACAAGACTCATCCACACTTAATACTAGGGGACAAAACTCGAGTTAACTCGAAAAAAAATAGAATTATTCGACTCGACACGAAAAAAAAATTCGGCTCGTAATTTCATAAACTCGACTCGAAAAAATTTCAAATAAAGCTTGAGTTATAAAACGAAAATTTAAATAACTAGAATAAGTCAAAATTTTTAGTAATTAGTTTATCAGTTTTCAAGTTCGGGTCGAGTCTCTCAATTTTGCACGATATATTATGTATATCACGTGTGAAAATATGAATATATATATATATATATATATATATATATATATAAAGTCATTTAAATTAGAATCAATATATATTATAACATTATAAATATTTATAATTAAATTTGTACAGAAAAATCAAAAACTGGACTCAAAAAATTTAAAATAAAGTTTTAATTGTAAAATAAGACTCGTAAACTCGATTAAATCAAAATTTTGTGATTCGACTCGATCGAACGCTTAGCCTTACAATACCCATCCATTTACTCTTACCCATTTTGGCAGCTCATCCATCATATCCATCTAGGAAATGAAAGAATACTTTCGAACATAAAACAGACACCAAATAAGCCTAGTTTATAGAATCTTTTTCAGTATAAGCCTAATTTCCCTATAGACTTTTCCAATCACGTACAAAATCTTATGCATTACCAACAATAAACGACGAATTTAGTGGTATAGATGGAGTATCAAATTAAAGAACATTAGAAAAATGGGGTGGCAACCATACATTATCATTGTTTTGATTGTTAACTATAAGTTCTAAATAAAATTATAGAAAATTTTGAAATGAAATTTAACAAAATTTAAGCGGTTGAGGTTTAGGGTTTAACCAAATATTTTAAGATTAAATTTTTAAAATTTAAGCGGCCGTAGTTTAGGGTTTAATCCTATGATTAAATTAAATATAATTTTTAAAATTAAATTAAATTAAATGGACTCAAGATTAGATACTAACTAAGTTTCTTGTCCACTCTTTACATCACAAGGTTGATATATGATTAAATTTAATTTAATTTTAAAATATTTAATCCAATTAAAGTCAAATAGAACTTAGTTAGTATCTAATCTTAGTATAATTATAATTTAAAGTAAATAATTTTTGCAATTAAAATTATAGAAAAAGAATAAAACAATTTAACATAATAAATCATAGAACAAGGGTATATTTTTATTTAAAATTCATTTAGTATGCATAAACATGTTTTACAATTACATATAATCAAACTGAAATTGTGTAAGACTGGGTTTTAGTTTGATCGAGTCTATTGCAGCGTGTAGAAATAGAATGATTTAAATTTGAGCGTGCTGAAGCGTATATTATGCTTTAATTTATGAATTGAGAGGTGTCTAAGTAGTTTACGTACTGTAATAAAAAAAATGAAATGATGGAGATTCACTAATTGGCCTAGTGGCTAAAGATGTTCATCTTGCTCCATCTTATACGGGTTCGAATCCCGACATAAGAAGGTGTAGCGAGGGAAAACATGGTCTGGTTATGGAGGCGTTTTGAGGACTGACGAAGGCATCATTCGAGCCTTGTTCTCTGGTCCAGTATGGGGTATTGGCGAGGATCTTGCAATTCTTGCTGCACCAAAAATGGCGTTGGAAATTTTGATTGAGGCTAAGTGGGTCGATATGGTTGCTATTACCATTGAAATAAGCTCCCCAATGGTGCTACAATGGTGTCATAACGTCTTCCAAAGACCGTGGAATAAGTGGAAGGAGTTTATGGAAGTGGATACTCTTCTGAAGAAGGGTAAGGCCTGTTTAACTGGTGTATATCGACCGAGTCAGGAATCATATGGCTCGGTATTTAGCGTTTGATGGCATGCATCGGAACCATACCTTTAAGGCCTGGTGGTGAGAAGCTTTACAGTAGGTAACAGTAGGTAAATTGGGTGTTGAATTTTGTTTGCTACTGTGTCAGTCCTCCTCTGAGTGATGTTTTGGTCTGTAGGATGGGTAAAACACTCTATAGTTTTGCTTACATTTAATTGTTTTCCAGACGTTAGTGACCTCTTATGTTGGAAATGGTGAGTTTTGTAATAAGCAGCAGACATGGTCGAGTGTTTCATGCCAGGGGTGGTGTCTGTTGAAGTGGGATGTTTGATCCTTGTTAGTTCGGTGTCTGTAATGGACTTGCGTGTTTGTATACCTAGTATGTGTTGCACTATTTTCCTTCAATTAAGTTTAGGGAGGTTTTTAACGAGGCACGCATACTCGGGACAGAGTTTTGACAATTAATAAAAATATTCTGTTGAGCAAAAAAATACCTCTTTATTTAATCAAAAAATTGAAATGATGGGCTAAAAGTTTCAAGATCATTTGATAATGAATGGTTTTGATTGAATGTGTAGCCCTCTAGACCTGCGTATGTGTTAACGCAGATCGTAGAAAGTCTTATTAGGGTCAAGAGCGACCCACAGTAAAAACCACATGAAAACATTTTTCTTTGAATACATTTATAACCATAATCAAACTTATAATTGAAATATCATTCCAGAAAAAGAAAATATTTAACATATAACAGTAGTTCAAAAAATACATTACAGACACTAACATAAAACAATGCACGACATACATGCCCATTAACTGAATCAGTACCGTACTCTGAGAGCACGCCGAATGAACTCCAACACTGATGTCGATTACTATGACATGATAGATTTCTTCTAACCTGCGATGGTAAAACAGTGTGAGCTTCGAAAAGCTCAACAATACAAAACTACCTGAAGATGCTATAGGCAACATACAAGTATAAGGCAAAGCGTAAAGCTGTCATGAAGCTTCGAGTAATTCCAGATTTCAGTTATGTTACGATATTTCAGTGTAGCGTTATATTTGAATATAACGAAATTATTTTTTATTCAGTCACTGAGTAATTAGGCGCATAGCGTATATGTGGTAGTCGGAAATGTGATAGATTTAGAGTTTAGTGTTTCATTTATATGCAGATTTGAAAGTATACCGAGAATTCAGAAGGGAACAAAAAAGACTTACCCATGTATAATATTCTATAACAGTATCCATAACAATATCCATAAAGACTTACCCTAGACCCATTGGGCGTAGGAGCTTACAGAAAAGGCTTTAAGCATTTATTTTTTTCAGAACTGACTACAGTGTATCTCATCCCTTTCCTTTCTTTCTGTGGCGCACTACGAGAAATCGGCAGGCAATCAAGCGGTACGTTTTCGAGTATTCGAACATGTACATTGTACTCGTACTCAGTCCATAGCATCGAACATACCCTTGAGGAACATATCATTCTTACTATTAATTATGCACTTCCTCTAAATAAAATGAATATGCATTTGTAAGATATTTTTCCAATATCACCTTAGTATCAGAAACGACCAACTTACACGGGTCGTAATTTATCACTTTCAGAGCCATTACATTGTTGGCCTTATTGGTATTTCTTATTCCAATATGCGAGGATTTTTTAGTCATTTTCAGTATTCAAAGGTATTTCAAATACTTCAATGTTCGAAAGTATTCCAATAATCTTGAGACTTTCGGTGCTTCTAACTATTCATTCATTTCTGACCTCGAGGGCGTACTCATCATTTCCATTAATTTGGTAATTAATGTCTGAGGGTATTTCAGTCTTTTTGGTCATTAAGTCATTTTGATCAATTCAGCCTTATCGACATTTTCAATCCTTTTAGTTATTTTAGTCGTTTCAATCAATTCGATAATTTGTACCACTTTGATAGCTTCGTACATCCGAATAATTTCTTGTAAATTTATCTTCGGAGATTATTCAAAATTCAAGAAAATCCAAGTGTTTTACATTCTCGGAGATACAAATCTTATTACAGGGTCTTTCCAGGTATAACGTGATTTTCAGATTAATCAGTTGTTTTACCAGATCAAGTGTAGATTTTCATATCGCTTCATTTTCGTGGGTATTTTAGTCATTCTCGCACCACAAGGGCATTTTCGTTATTTCTTAACTTAGCGTTTCAAAAATTAAATCATTAACAAGCAAAAACCAAAAGCAAAGCATCGCAGTCTTATCAATTATTCTTGGTGTAACGAGGTTTTTTTTCGCAAATCAAGTTCCCCGCTACTTTGCAAAATATTCAATTTAAAAAAGGTGGGGAGTTTAAAATTAATTCGATTCGGGTTTGGAAAAATCCCTTAAAACATATTTTTTCTTTCGGTTTGGAGTCGCCACCAGCCACTATGGTAGGCCAGACACCGTAAAAAAACAAAACCAGAGATTCTTTTGAAAGGGTTCGGGAGTTGGTTACGTGTGGGGAAGGGTTAGCACCCCCATCACGCCCGGAGATCGGTACCAAAATAATTGTTGCTTTTAAATGATGGAAATTATCTGAGTTTAAAAAGACTTTAATTAGGGGTTCTTGATTAAAAATCGGACTTTAATCGTACGAGCTTTTTCAAATTGGTGGTATCGAATTAATTAAACATTTAATTAAAAAGGATGACGGTACACCGGACCAAAGACTAAACTGACATCATATAAGACTGACTACCGTGTTAGTCTAGGGTTCGAATCTCGTACGTCACCTTTATGCATGATGCAAGCAATTAAAGGATGATGCTATGGTCTTGATCGTTTTAATTACGAATTTACCTTTAGACGATTCGAATTAATCCTAATATTCGCGAGACATCCAATAAGCTAGGCATGTCGACCCGAATACGCGAATTAATAGGTATCTCCGTTTTAGAATTAAAATTAATTAATATGTGAATTTAAACATTAAGGGTCACATGTAATGTAATGACATATTAAAATGCATGTCACAAATATATATTCGAACAAAAGAAGGCAAAGCATGCACATACTAACATAAACAATATGCATAAAGAAACATATATTCGATATGTAAACAAACATGGATAACAAAACATTATGTGCAAAATGAAATGCAATGTAGATAAATAAAATGCAAACTGAAAGGGACTGTAATGTAAATAAACCATTTAACAAAACTAATTAAACATGAAATATGACCCAACTAAAACAAGGCGGGGAGTTACAGGGACCAAAAACGTAATTACCCCACTCGAAAACTAATTGAAAACGGATTTGGGACCAAATTGAAAACGGTGAAAAAAAGCCTAAGGACTGTGGAAGAGGTATGAAAACGCGGAAGCCCCTCTCGCGTGAATACGTCAACGCGGAGGGACTTTAAAGTGGTTAACCCGAATTAAAAAATAAAAAGCGCTGTAAAACGGAGATTAAAACAAAGCCAGCCCTTTTTTTGTTTTGCCAAACCCTAAATCGGAGAGAGCTTCCCCCTTTTCTTTGTTTGCTCCGGCGCGGCAAAGGGGTTCTGGTCGCCGTTTCCGGCGCCGGAACCCTAAAAGGTTCCTCTTTTTTTGAAACCAAAATAAAACCAGAAAAAGCCTCTACTTTCACTCCCTTTCCGAAAACCCAAAACCAAAACCTCTTTTACGAAATCAAAACCAAAACCTCCTTTTTTCTTTTGAAAATAAAAAATAGAGAGCTGAAAACCCCTTTTGATGTTAGCCTTCTCCGACTCACCACGCACGACCTCAAAGAGGTCGAAGGGATAGTCGTCGGAGAGGATAAAGATGGGGAAACGAGAACGGCGAAGGTAAAAAGATGAAACCCAAATCTGTTTTTATTATATATTTTTGCTTTCGATTCGACTAAAATGAAAAATAAGAGGGGAATACCTCTGAAAATCTGACTTGCTTGTATTGATATGAAAACTGTGATTACAATGTTTCTCTGAAGTTTTTCGAATCTCTCTTTAACAACTTTTTCTCTCTAAAAAATCCTCCCTATTACAATGCATGCATTCGGCTTTTATAAGCCCGGAAATTACATTTTTTTATTTACATAAATCGAAAGGAAATCTGCTATTGGTTCTGCCCTCATTTGTTTGTATTCATATGTTGCAATTTGTGGTTGTCTCTGATTCTGCATTTCGGTTGCGATTTTGGCTCTGACATTTGTTGTTTTCCTTTGCATGTGAGCTCGTACAAGGGGAGGGGAGTAGAGGGGCATCCAACGACCGTGGATCGATCCTGAGTGACCGGGCATGATCGACGTGCGCACGTAGGGCATTCGAGCAGTCGCACGTGAAGTCGCGTGGGAGATGAACGATTTTGCGTGGATCTCACGCACGAGCTGGGTTGTTTTTGTCCATCCGATCGTGTGCTCCATCCAAGGGCTGAGGCTGCGCGGCGCTAGGGTTTCTTGGGGAGCAGCTAGGGCTTCCTTCTCCTAGTGTGATATGGACCATCAGATCTGGATCAGATCTGACGGTGGAGAGGGGGTGGCGGCTGCAAAGATAAGAGACAACATTAGGGTTTCTGGTTTAGCAGATTAGGGTTTATTTGTTTGGGCCTAAACGGGCCGTATATATGTATAATAATGTTTTGGGCTTTTTATTATGTAATATGGACTTTTAAACTTAATAAATTGGGCTTTTATTTATATTAGTATTTTTGTTTTTTTGGTTTTCAGATTTAATAATAATAATAATAATAATAATAATAATAATAATAATAATAATAATAATAATAATAATAATAATAATAATAATAATAATATGGATATCAATAATAATAATAATAATACACTAATTTAACACTAACAATAATAGATAGATAATTGATATTCATAATAATAATAAGATTTATAATATAATATATGATAGTAATATAGTAATAAGGTTAATAATATATACTGTATTTTGTTTTTTCATTTTTCTTCCTTTTTTTGGTTTTTAATCACAACATAAATATCAAAGCCCATTAAAAAAAAGAAAATAGGACGGGATTAACACTCCGGACAAAATTAGTGATTACAGTTTCCCCCTTTGCTTATACTTGTAGAACAAGGATAAAGCAAAGGTCAGAAGCACAAATTTTGTCCGACTTCCCTGTTTGGATTCCGGGTCACCATGCACTTGAACTATTGGCGGTTCGGAAGTCGGTATGGGAAAATGCAACGGTCGCGGAGGCCTGAAGCTATTTTTCTCATTTCAACACTCTTCAACCTTCGAGGTCCAATCAAACAGATAATTAGCAGAAGCTCCATTCTCCAAGTGCCCGAACGAATAGGCGGATTCTATTCTCCAAGAGCCTGAATAGATAGGCCGGTTTTATTCTCCAAGAGCCTAAATAGATAGGCGGGTTCTATTCTCCAAGAGCCTGAATAGATAGGTCGGTTTTATTCTCCAAGAGCCTGAATAGATAGGTTGGTTCCATTCTCCAAGATCTTGAATAGATAGGCTGGTTCTATTCTCCAAGAGCCTGAATAGATAGGCGGGTTCTATTCTTCAAGAGCCTGAATAGATAGGTCGGTTCTATTCTCCAAGAGCCTGAATAGATAGGCGGGTTCTATTCTCCAAGAGCCTAAATAGATAGGCCGATTCTATTCTCCAAGAGCTTGAATAGATAGGCTGGTTCCATTCTCCAAGAGCCTGAATAGATAGGCTGGTTCTATTCTCCAAGAGCCTGAATAGATAGGCGGGTTCTATTCTCCAAGAGCCTGAATAGATTGGCCGGTTCTATTCTACAAAAGCCCGAATAGATAGGCAGGTTCCATTCTCCAAAAGCTCGAATAGATAGGCGGGTTCTATTCTCCAAGAGCCTGAATAAATAGGCCGGTTCCATTATCTAAGAGCCTGATCGGATAGGCGGGTTCCATTCTCCAAGGGCCTGATCGGATAGGCGGGTTCCATTCTCCAAGAGCCTGAATAGATAGGTTGGTTTCATTCTCTAAGAGCCTGATCGGATAGCCGGGTTCCATTCTGCAAGAGCATGATCGGATAGGCGGGTTCAATTCTCCAAGAGCCTGAATAGATAGGCTGGTTCCATTCTCCAAGAGCCTGAACGGATAGGCGAGTTCTATACTCCAAGAGCCTGAATAGATAGGCTGATTCTATTCTCCAAGACCCTGAATAGATAGGACGATTCCATTCTCTAAGACCCTGAACGGATAGGCAGGTTCTATTCTCCAAGAGCCTGAATAGATAGGTTGATTTCCTTTTACGGGGATAACTTTAAAATACCTGTCGAAAATAGATAAAAATGATATGATGATGTGAGTTAGCATGCCTCTAATCCTAGGGATGCCTAACTACGAGTGATGCATGAATTATGACATCAAAAACGCTCGGACGCTTTTAATCTTTGGGTTGGTCGATCTTGACCTTCTTCTTCTTCTTAATCTCTCTTGGCATTCTCATCTCTACTAAATCTTAATCTTTCGGTCTCTCCTCGAAAGATGACTACTGACTTTCACTAGTCAGACTGGACATAACACTTCTCGTAGTGCACATACTCAAAGCATTGCCCCCTATTTAAACTGGGTGCTCAACCATTCTCTTCGTCTTTACTCAACGTGACGAATTTTCTCTTTTCTTAACATCGGGGGGAACACATGCCCCCCAAGTCTCTTAACTTTTCTCTTAAATTCATTAAGGAGTGCTCAGACGCTTCCACTCTTCAGATTGGTCAATCTCGACCTTCTTCTTCTTCTTTTTTTATTTCTTCGGGCTTTCTCATCTTTGCCAAATCTCAAACTTTTGGTCTCTTCTCGAAAGATGGCTGATGACTTCCACTGGTCAGACTGGACATAACACTTCTCGTAGTGCCTGCTGTTAAAATATTGCCCCCTACTCAAATTGGGTGCTCAACCATTCTCTTCGTCTTTACCCAACGCGACGACTTCTTCTCTTCTCTCAACAATAGGGGAAGCACATGCCCCCAAGCCACTGAACTTTTCTCTTAAGCTCATCAAGGTCCAATTTCATCTTCTGAAGCAATCAAAACATTTTGACAAAAATTTGCTTCAAGTCTCTGAACTATAGTATGTAGTAATCTACTACCGTCCTCACTATGGCCACTGATGACCTACCATTTGTATTCATGGCATTGCATTCTCGACTTTATCCCTGAAGCAATGAGAAATTAATTTGTGTTCAACAAAGATTTAGATTGCATCTTCTAATTTCAACATGAGATGCGTTTTCGAAAACTATACTTTCTTTTCAAATTAGGGATATATCAAGTCAAACTAAATACCCCGAATATCAAGTGCACGAACGACACTACTGTGGCTTACCACGGATTGCCTCAAGCATCATGTGTCTAGGAGACCTCGAAAGTTGAGCTGATGTCTGAAAATGTGACATACTCTCCAAGTTATTTCGGCTTTTAATCAATTAGATTTATCTTCTGTAGGCTTTACCTTTATCATTTCTTTATAATTTTGGGGAAGTCAACTCATCACATTCCTTTGGCTCGAAATAAATGATGGAGCAAACAACAAAACCCCGAGCTACTCGGCATTGTCATGATTTGAAAATATTACCATCACTCATGTAGCTAAAGTGAATGGTGCATAGCAACGTTATTGGTCTTTTTGCTACAGCGGAGTGCCCCAAAAATTCCACACTCGTATCCGAAAATGCCTATTACCAGGCTTCGGACATTGGAGTGCTTTTGTTAGGCTTAGTATTCTCGCTCTCTTGTCTTCTCCCTTTTTTTCTCTTTTCATCTTCTCATTCTCTCTTTTTTCTTTTTTCTCTTTCTCTTATTTCTTTCTTTTCTTTTTCTTTTTCTCTCTTTTCATTCTCTTTTTCTCTTTTCTTTTTTCCTCTTTTCTTTTTTTTTCTTTTAGCGTGGAAAATTTATGGTTATTCTCCCGAATGCCCTAATTCTATGTGTATTTAATTAGGTGACCAAATTAACTTGGAGTGTAAGCCACATATTCATCATCTTCAAAGCTTTCGATTTCCACTAGACAAAGGTGGCTCAAAGTCAATCTTTGGGGTCAAAGTCAATGTCCCTTGTGCAATTGATATACGGGGACTTGATAGACAAATATACACACAAAATGAAAAGGCAATTGAAACATAAGGCATCCTTTCATTGAAACTAAAAAAAGTGCAGCCTAAGGCCCTTACAAAAAGATCTTTGCTACCTTCGGGCAAAGGGTAGCAAACTGGATTCCACACATCACTTCAAGGAAAAAAAAAACTAGAATGCAATGAAATGAAAGCAAACAAACTTGGATGCATTAGAACTCTTGACTAAGCTGGTCGTCCATCCCAACCCTTAAGCTTCTTCGAGGAACTCAACCTCCCGATTGTCCACCAATTCCTGGACCAATTGCTTAAATTCTAGGCAACTCTGAATCTCGTGCCCCACAGTCTGATGGAACTCACAGAAGGATTCATGGCCATCATATGCCCCATTCAGACCCTTCTCAAATAAGCTCGCTGCGCACAGTTGTTCGTACACCCAACTCAAATGGGACTTGATTTCTGACACCTCCATCCTCACCTTCTTCGTATCTACCACTTTGAGGGCATTCATGCCCCGACCCTCATGTTTCGGAAGTGGGTTGGTCGTCACATTGGGCTTATCTAACTCGAGGACCCCAGTGTTAATCATGTTTTGCACGAGCTTCTTGAATGCTAAGCAATTTTCTATCGCGTGTCCCGGTACTCCGCTGTGGTACTCACAGTGTGCCTTCTCATCGTACCATATAGGGTAAGGCGGTTGGAAGGGAGTAACATGATACGGGTGGACCAAATCATCCTCGTATAGGTGTTTGTATACCTCATTGTACGGTATAGGTAGAGGGGTGAAGGTCATTCTCTCTTGTTCCTTCTTGGGAGCCCTATTCTCTCTTCGGTTTGAGCCTTGCGCGTTCCCGATTGTGACTTGAGGCGCTGAGACTGTAAAGTGCTTAGAAGCATCGTAAGTATCGACGTTGTTTACCTCATGATCCTTCTTCTTGAACTGCTTCCGGGCATTCTCTCCTCCATCTATCCTACCACTCTTTATGGTTGCCTCGATCCGCTCACCGGTCATAACTATTTCTGAGAAGTTACCGATAGGATTGCTTATCATGCGGTCATAGAGGGTCCCTTTCAAGGTATCGACAAATATAGGGGAGATCTCATTCTCACGGAGCGGGGGTTGAACCTGTGCCGCCACATCTCGCCAACGCTGGGCGTACTCACGTAGGCTCTCATTGGGCCTTTGCTCCAAACCTTGTAGCATGAGTCGGTTCGGAACCATGTCGATTATGTGCCTATACTGATCGGTGAAAGCTTTGGCCAAATCCTTCCATGACCTGATCTGAGCACGAGTTAACTGATTTTACCACCTCACTGCGGGCCCCGCTAAGCTGTCTTGAAAGCAGTGAACTAGCAACTTCTCATTGTCGATGAAACTCGTCATCTTTCTACAAAACATGGTTATGTGAGTAGTAGGGCAAGTCGTCCCGTCGAACTTCTCAAACTCCGGCGTCTTTAACTTTGGCGGAATAATCAGATCCGAAACCAAGCTGAGGTCTCTGGCATTCATCCTGTATGCCCCCTCTTCTCCTTCTTTTGTACAGAATTTCTCCTCGAGGTCTTTCCGGGTCTCTTCTTGTTGTTTTGAGAATTCGGCCTTGACCTTGTCCAAATTCTCAATTTCATCCAAATCCGGGACACTATCCCCGACATTTTCCACATTAAAAATCAGACCCGATGGAAATGGGTAGAGGCGCCCGCCTGGTGCGATGTTGCCCCTTCTCCTTGGGTAGTCGCTCCTTGCGAGGTCTTATGGGTATTGGTAACAAAACTGGGAGAAAATGAGGGGTCTCCCTTATCCTGACTAGGGTTTCCGGCAGCACCCTTTCCTTTCAGATTTGCTTGCAACAGTTGAGATATCTCGTTCATCATATCTTGTTGGGACTTGATGATGGTGTCCCTTAATTCTTGCTGGGCTCGCTCTAACTGAACTCTCAAATCAACTTCCAACTTAGAAAAACTCTCCTCCATTTGCTTCCTTTGGTGGCGAGTAAATTGTGGGTGCGGAATCTTTGCTAGTCACGAATGCTGCCATAACTCCGAACAATTAATTCCGAGACTTAATGATGTAATGCATGAAATGTGTATGCATAACTGAAACATGTGATTAAAGGAAATAAATTGAAAACACAATTGAATGCAAGGAAATGTTGATTCGACGAACATCCTCATTAAATAACTTTTCATAATGGAGATCAAATCTTGTTACAATGAGGTAAGAAAATAGATACACAGGGTACGATTTTTTTCTTTTTTTTCGTCCCTTTCCTTCAAATTAGGGTCCCTAAAACTCCGTTGCTATAGACTCTTTTGTGAAAGTTTTCAACTTTAGACTGTTCTCGAATCAACACTTCGTATGAAAATGCGATAGATATGAAAAAATAAGCAAAACAAGACAAGAAGGAAACTGGGTTAGTATCAACAATAATGAATGCTTGAATACAATAAGCGAAAGGAAACACATCAAAACAAATTAACGATGCAATACCTAATAGCATGAATTCTAATTCTACGGTTATCCGCATGGCTCTAACCGGGGTAGGCTTCTTAAATTCTCACACATGAGGTTTGGTTCTAACAAGGGTACCCGAACCTATCTTATTACCTACTAAGGTAACAAGAACCCCAATTCTGGCCCACTACAAGCTTGCGAATTGGTTTCGGTTCGAGGGAAAGCACGGTCTAGTGACGTGGAGGGCTTCTCACATGTCAAAGGCGTGAATTCCGGAAGTGAATTACCGACCCGTGGAGGGAGACTCACGTGGGTATGGGCGTTTCACTCCCACTTAAGGGACGAAGCTCGGGTATAGAGCCTAATGCGTGATGCAACACGTGTCGGTGTTTCCTTTGAAATTAAATGAAAAATTAATTCAAGACCACCAATTATCAAAGCTCGTGTAATTAAAGTTCTATTTTTCAAGGAAGAACCATCTCGCTAAAGTCAAATTAAATTTCAAAAATTTCCATCATTAAAAGCAACAATTATTTTTTTTGGCCTAACTCTCTTTTTGTTTTGAAAAACAAAATTTGTCCCCAGCGGAGTCGCCATACTGTAACGAGGTTTTTTCGCAAATCAAGTTCCCCGCTACTTTGAAAAATATTCAATTTAGAAAAGGTGGGGAGTTTAAAATTAATTCGATTCGGGTTTGGAAAAATCCCTTAAAAAATCTTTTTTTCTTTCGGTTTGGAGTCGCCACCGGCCACTATGGTAGGCCAGACACTGTAAAAAACAAAACTAGAGATTCTTTTGAAAGGGTTTGGGAGTTGGTTACGTGTGGGGAAGGGTTAGCACCCCCATCACGCCCGGAGATCGGTACCAAAACAATTGTTGCTTTTAAATGATGGAAATTATCTGAGTTTAAAAAGACTTTAATTAGGGGTTCTTGATTAAAAACCAGACTTTAATCGTACGAGCTTTTTCAAATTGGTGGTATCGAATTAATTAAACATTTAATTAAAAAGGATGACGGTACACCGGACCAAAGACTAAACCGACATCATATAAGACTGACTGCCATGTTAGTCTAGGGTTCGAATCTCGTACATCACCTTTATGCATGATGCAAGCAATTAAAGGATGATGTTATGGTCTTGTTCGTTTTAATTACGAATTTACCTTTATACAATTCGAATTAATCCGAATATTCGCGAGACATCCAATAAGCTAGGCATGTCGAGCCGAATACGCGAATTAATAGGTATCTCCGTTTTAGAATTAAAATTAATTAATATGTGAATTTAAACATTAAGGGTAACATGTAATGTAATGACATATTAAAATGCATGTCACAAATATATATTCGAACAAAAGAAGGCAAAGCATGCACATACTAACATAAACAATATGCATAAAGAAACATATATTCGATATGTAAAAAAACATGGATAACAAAACATTATGTGCAAAATGAAATGCAATGCAGATAAATAAAATGCAAACTGAAAGGGACTGTAAATGTAAATAAACCATTTAACAAAACTAATTAAACACGAAATAGGACCCAACTAAAACAACGCGGGGAGTTACAGGGACCAAAAACGTAATTACCTCACTTGAAAACTGATTGAAAACGGATTTGGGACCAAATTGAAAACGGTGAAAAAAAAGCCTAAGGACTGCGGAAGAGGTTTGAAAACGCGGAAGTCCCTCTCGCGTGAATACGTCAACGCGGAGGGACTTTAAAGTGGTTAACCCGAATTAAAAAAAAAGCGCTGTAAAACAGAGATTAAAACAAAGCCAGCCCTTTTTTAGTTTTGCCAAACCCTAAATCGGGGAGAGCTTCCCCCTTTTCTTTGTTTGCTCCGGCGCGGCAAAGGGGTTCCGGTCGCCGTTTTCGGCGCCAGAACCCTAAAAGGTTCCTCTTTTTTTGAAACCAAAATAAAACCAGAAAAAGCTCCTACTTTCCCTCCCTTTCCGAAAACCCAAAACCAAAACCTCTTTTACGAAATCAAAACCAAAACCTCCTTTTTTTCTTTTAAAAATAAAAAAAAGAGCTGAAAACCCCTTTTGATGTTAGCCTTCTCCGACTCACCACGCACGACCTCAAAGAGGTCGAAGGGATTGTCGCCGGAGAGGAAAAAGATGGGGAAACCAGAACGGCGAAGGTAAAAATATGAAACCCAAATCTGTTTTTATTATATATTTTTGCTTTCGATTCGACTAAAATGAAAAATAAGAGGGGAATACCTCTGAAAATCTGACTTGCTTGTATTGATATGAAAACTGTGATTACAATGTTTCTCTGAAGTTTTTCGAATCTCTCTTTAACAACTTTTTCTCTCTAAAAAATCCT
Source organism: Hibiscus tridactylites (assembly GCA_958450335.1). NCBI lineage: Eukaryota > Viridiplantae > Streptophyta > Magnoliopsida > Malvales > Malvaceae > Hibiscus > Hibiscus tridactylites. Next base: position 16,300,840 of record OY288280.1, on the reverse strand, counting down.
CCCTATTACAATGCATGCATCCGGCTTTTAAAAGCCCGGAAATTACATTTTTTTATTTACATAAATCGAAAGGAAATCTGCTATTGGTTCTGCCCTCATTTGTTTGTATTCATGTGCTGCAATTTGTGGTTATCTCTGATTCTACATTTCGGTTGCGATTTTGGCTCTGACATTTGTTGTTTTCCTTTGCATGTGAGCTCGTACAAAGGGAGGGGACCAGAGGGGCATCTAACGACCGTGGATCGATCCTGAGTGACCGGGCATGATCGACGCGCACGCGTAGGGCATTCGAGCAGTCGCGCGTGAAGTCGCGTGGGAGATGAACGGTTTTGCGTGGATCTCACGCACGAGCTGGGTTGTTTTTGGCCATCCGATCGTGTGCTCCATCCAAGGGCTGAGGCTGCGCGGCGCTAGGGTTTCCTGGGGAGCTGCTAGGGCTTCCTTCTCCTGGTGTGATCTGGACCGTCAGATCTGGATCAGATCTGACGGTGGAGAGGGGGTGGCGGCTGCAAAGATAAGAGACAACATTAGAGTTTTGGTTTAGTAGATTAGGGTTTATTTGTTTGGGCCTAAACGGGCCGTATATATGTATAATAATATTTTGGGCTTTTTATTATGTAATATGAACTTTTAAACTTAATAAACTGGGCTTTTATTTATATTAGTAATTTTGTTTTTTTTTGTTTTTAGATTTAATAATAATAATAATAATAATAATAATAATAATAATAATAATATGGATATCAATAATAATAATAAGACACTAATTTAACACTAACAATAATAGATAGATAATTGATATTCATAATAATAATAATAAGATTTATAATATAATATATGATAGTAATATAGTAATAAGGTTAATAATATATACTGTTTTTTGTTTTTTTCCTTTTTCTTCCTTTTATTTGGTTTTTAATCACAACATAAATATCAAAGTCCATTAAAGAAAAGAAAATAGGACGGGTTTAACACCCCGGACAAAATTAGTGATTACACTTGGATCTCGAAAGTTATTTTAGGACACTCATCTTTCTAACCGAGCACTTTGGTCTTAAATGGTTTACTACCATTTTTTCATGATCAAATAGGCACTAATAGGATTAACCATACGCTTAAACATGATCATGCATGCATTTACCGAATACCGCTATGTTTCATAAGGCATACAAGAGGTAGTAATGTATTACCTCAGCTCCGAGCTACAATGGACGATTCATGGCACTTTATCTGATTACTCTCAAACCCAAATTTGACGTCCTCAACATCTCAAATACAAAGATATGTGAATATCGTCAATAAAACCAAACTCTTAATCAGATCTCATTCGTATGCTCTCAACTTAAATTAAACACATAAGCATACTCGAATTCAAGATCAGATTTGGAGGCTTTCGGGTCAGAATTTTGTGAAACATGCTTCAAAAACAGACTCAGGACGTCGAAAAACATAAAACGAGAGTTTTCAGAAAATTTGACTTTTAGGTCAAAGTCAACGCTGACGTCATGCTAACCTCAGCAGTCAACGGTCAAGTCAACGCTGACGTCACTGGTCAACTGGGTTGACTCAGCTAAGTCAACTTGGGCGTGTTGACTCACTAAGTTGACTCGGACGGGTTGGCTCACTAAGTTGACTTGGTGGGCTGACTCGGTCGGGTCGGGTCAACAGAGGCGGGTCGAGTCGAACTCGTGCAGACGGGTCGGTCGGACTCATGTTTGGGCTTGAATCGGATCGGTTAATGGGCTCAGGCCCGTTCAAGTTGAGTTCAATCCAGTTTACTAGCTCAGTTCAGATGCTAGACTGGTTTCGAGGCCGGTCCAGTCAGTTCGGTCCACAGACCACCGTCACGGGCGGCTGAAAATCATTAGTGACGGCGCGTGATCACCACGCGCGGCCAAAATGGCAGAAATAGTACCGAAAAAGCCGAAAACACAACATCACTCAACCATTAACTCAAACCAAGCCATGTTACGCTAAAAACCTTACCAAACTTACCCAATAACAGAGGAGATACGGCCGAACTAACGTAGCTCCGGCGATGTTTCGAAGAGCGTCTGATGGACGATCGAATAACTGTGTTTTACTCGACTAAGGATAAGGAGCTGGCTTATGGTGGCGACGCAGTGAACGGGCTTCAATCGGCACCAGGATCATGAAAAAAACAGACGCGACAGAAGCTTGTGTCACTGCCGAACCTTCAACCTAAGTTTCACGGCAAACATCGGCTCGTATCTGCGCTTGAAGGCCCAGGGTTTGATCGGGCTGCGACAACGCTTCCGATGGTTGGGGCGGTGGCGACCACCGATCGAAAATGAGGGAGATCATGCGATAAACATGATTCGTTTGCAGCGGAAGATTTTGGAAACTCTCTTTGGTTCAAGTTTCGAAGCAGGTGACCACAAAGGGGTAGTTGAAGGGTAAGACTGATATTTAATTCGGGTTAAGGCCTGAATTTCTACTTCAAGCTATATTCCACATCAAAACTAAATAAATATGAGCACTTGCATCAAATGATTAAGACACGTGCATGAATAACCAAGGGTTGCGGGTTCAAACCCCGTTGGCTGCCATTTTCTTCTTTTCTTATTTTTTCACTTAAACTTCAATTATATTTTTTAAGGGTGTTACAGAATGTTCGAAAATAAAAGATTACCAATAAAAATTATTCAAGTTTCACAACATAAGTTATTTTCACTTGAATTTCGGTTTTATCTTCTCATTATTGTTTCTACCTGATCGGAACCAAGTTTTTTTATGGGTAATCTTCACCAGTGGTCCCTTTCGTTTAGGGTGTGTTTTATTTTGGTCACTAAAATTCAAAAAAGAGTATTCTGGTCCCTTACATTACCAAACGTTTATATTTTAGTCACCCGACCGTTAGTCTCTGTTACTTGGCTAACGGGTAGCTGACATGGATCGTTTTTAAAATTAAAAAAATACATATGTGTAGTCCACGTGTAATGGACGACAGATTCATGCCTATATAACCCCTTTTACATCAATTAAAACTCTAACTCAATCCTTCTTTTCTTACTTATGTAGAAATTTTAAAGTGAAGAAGAGAAGACACAAGAAATGGAAGCAAGCGTTCCTATTTGTGATTGTGGCCTCGAAGCAAAGATTTCAACTTCTTGGACTGATACCAATCCTGGTAAGAGACTTTTTAGTTGTAAAAAATATGGAAAGGGGAGTCATTGTCGGTTCTTTGCTTGGTACGATGCACATTTGTCACCACGTGCAAGAGTGGTCATTGTGGGGCTGTTAAGAAAAGTGAAGAGAATAGAGTCGGCAAAAAAGATTGAGCGAATTTGTTGGTTATGCTTGCTGATTTTCTCCATGACAATGGTGTGGGTTATGAAGTAAATGGTTGGGTGGGGTTTATTTTTATAGAATTTTAGGGTTTGGGTTATAGAGATGATGTTGTTATTCCATGAATATTTTGTGTTAAGTAGCTTAATATGTAGGTTTTATTTCTATGAGTTATAATTTTGTATGAATAACTTTTATAATGTTATGTGGAATAGTTTCAGTTAAGTAATGAATATAGTTTGGTAAAAATTTAGAATTATTCAATTTTATGTTGTATTCAATTGAATAACTAGTAATAAAGATATTAATTATTGCCAAAAAAAAAGTGAAGAATTTAAGGAATCAAAGGTAAATTTGCATAACTTGCCAGCTAATACAAAATAACAGTTTCTCAGCTGATAAACCTTATATATCAGCTGCAAAAAATGATATCTACTGGTAAACATCTTGTAGCAGTGACAAAATAATGACCAAAAAATGTTAAGTTTGTAAAACAAATTTGTCCCAACTTAACCAACAAAATATGGCATCAACTGTTGAACCTCCTATAGCAGTTACAAAATGTAACCCACATGAGGTTGTTGTTGCTGCTGAGATTGTTGATTATGTGTAGGTTGTTGTGGATGTTGATGTTCTTGAGGTTGTGTAGGTTTTGGTCTCCTGAATGTGGGTCTTTGAATAGGTTGATTTGCACCCACTTCTCCTCTACAACTCCTATTGTGGCCTTTTTTCACATTTTGTGTAGTTGGCTTGTTGCCCTCTTTTACTTAGCTTAGGGTTACTGACTTCATCAGATTCCAATCTTCTCTTCTTGGTTGGTCTAACTGGTGGCCTCCTTATGGTTGGTGGCAATATAGGTTCCAGGTCAGTTACTGGAGCTCACTGGTACGGACCTGAAAACAAAATAATGAAAGATATTGTTTAGTTAGTCATTGATTGAGTATAAGGTACAAGCTAGCTTAGATTGTTACCTTTGATTGGTTTAATCATGTTGGAGTAAATAGCTAGTTGTGTTGTGATAGCATTTATTAACAAAATCTTCAGGCTTTAAATTATTCAGTCGAAAGACTAATGCTGCATGGGAACATGGGATCCCAGTAAGGTCCCATTTTCTATATGAACATGATCTTTCCTCAAGGTCCACAACATGCTGATGAGATGGGCCAGCTTCAACTTGATATTTATGCAAACCAGCATAAGTTGGCCAGAACCTAAAACAGTAAAAAAATTAACATTACAACTATCATATAACCAAGGCAGATTGCAACAATATGTAATGACATATTATAGGTTCAAAAAATAGATTGCAAGTATCATATAACCAAGGCAGATTGCAACAATATGTAATGAACAGTTCTTAATTAAAAAAAACAAATTTAAAAACACAAGAAATTGAATTTTAAAATGAAATGTAACACAATAACCTTATGGATGCTTCAATATTGATGTCCAATTTTTTTGAATTTTTGCACACAATAATCCTTTACACTTTTCAGCAGCCTCTCTTTTGGATACAATTCGAGTCATAATTTTAGTTCTAATTGTCTCCATCATAGTCAATATAGACTTATCTCTTGCCTCCAAAATAGACTGCATAAAACATAGTGACAATGAAAGAGTTAAATATATATGAAATACAAAATTATTAGCTTAATTAGTAAATAATTGAAACATTTTAATTACCTTGTTAAAAGATTCACAGTGGTTATTAAGGAGCATATCACACTTGCTCCTAATGGAGAAGTGTGATCTAGAACACTGAGCAGGGTCTTTCTCTTTAAGCCAAGTATAAGCAGGATATGACAATGCCTTCAACTAGTCCATAGCATTTTCAAACTCCCTCAAATAGGTAGCTCTAGCAGCCTTCCAAAGAGCATCTTTTAGAGCTTGTCCTTTGTGTTTTTTCTTAAAACTTGTGTACATGTGACTAACACATTTTTATTCTCTGCATGTGGGAATACATCTTCAATAACTTCTTTAAGGCCCTACAATATAACATTTGAAGTTAATATCATAAATAAATGAAACATATGTAAAATAAATTAAAGTGAGAGCTAACCTTTTGTCTATCATACATGAAACATATGTTGAAAGAGTTATCATTCTCCAAATCAATTTTCAAAATTTTCATAAACCAATACCAAGAGGACATATTCTCTCTCTCAACAGCTGCATATGCAATAGTATATATGCAATCATTTGCATCAATCCCTACAGCTGTCAACAAATAACCTTGATAATAAATCTTTAAGAAACAACCATCAACACTAATTATCCTCCTACAACCTACTTTTCACTCTTCTTTACAAGCCTGTGGATAAACATACATCCTCTAGAACAACCTTAAATCTAGATAACAGATTGTAGTTGTTCTAGGATTTGTAATCCTCAACTCTTGTAAGTAGTAATAAATTCTCCCATATTAAGCCTTATGATTCCCATCAATCATTTCTAATGCACTATCTCTAGCCCTACCACACTTCCCAAGGGACACAAGTGTACCAAATTCATGCAACACATCGTGTCGTAATGATCTCATGCTATAATTAGGCTCAGACAAATTTCTCAATGTAGTACTTTGCCATCCACTTAGATGTAATATTAGTATTGCTCACATACTTGGAACATGTATGGGAATTTACCATGGTTTTAATTTGCCAAGTCTTGTCTATATTATCCTTAGGATCCGTAGGGGTTGCCCACAATTTCTAAGGACATCCTTCCATGCATATTGCTTGAATCCTTTGATTGTCATTCTTATTCAGTTATACTTCCAACCTATCCACCCTTCCATACTATTTGATTGCTTCTTTTAATGTTGTTCTATTAGGAAATATTAAACCCTTAACAAACTCAGTTTCACCATGTCAGTTTCAGAAAGAATGAAGGGTACCTAGGCCCATGTGAGTCTGAACCATGCTCATTATATAGGTCTTCAAAATGATCAGTTTCCGATTCTGACCCATGAACCTTGTTATTCACTTGCACAACATTAGATCTAAAGCCATCCATGTTTCTCTAAACCCTAATTCCTATTCCATCCTCTTCTCTGCACGTTTCATCTCTTCCCCAATCATATTCATTGTCACTGACATCAAATTCTTCTTCAACAACAGCATGGTTATCTTCTTCTTCTTTAATAGGATGCACGTTCAACAGCATGGTTATCGTCTTCTTCTTCAGTATGATGCACATCTTTAGTAGCATGGTTATCTTCTTTTTCAGCAGCATGTATATCTTCTTCAACATCAGTATGCACATCTTCTTCAACAACATGACTTTCTTCTTCTTCAGTAGGATAAACATCAACTTCAGATTCTTCTTCAGCAGGAACATTTTCTTCTTCAATATGCACACCTTCTTCAGCAGAAACTTCTTCTTCTTCAATATGCACATCTTCTTCTTCATCAACATGATATTCTTCTTCATGGACTTTTTTTCAACATGCTTCAGATATATATATATATATATATATATATGCATGTATCTTGAGTTGGGCACACTGTTCAACATAGCCATACAATCTTCATCGGTCTTCAGTGTTATAACAGAAGTAATACACAATGCAGCATCTGGCACTTTCCAGTAAACAGAAAAAGGTCCAACTACATCTAGTTTCTCAACATGTCACATAATGAAAATATTGAGAATATACTAGCATTAACAAAATCGAAACAAGCTTCAGACTTGGAGGTGTACTTCATCCTTGATGAAAACACAAAGTCTCCTTCATAGTGAACTACTAAAGTTAACATGTCTGACCCAGGCACTGCACAGTACACAATTTCATTAGTAAAAAACCATAAAATAGTTACTGTAAAATAATCCACCATGCATTAATAAAATAGAATTTCAGTGCAAAATGGTAAAAAAAAAAACAATACACATAAATGCATTGTCTTGAGTAGGTGAACTATATAAATGATCAACATATTTAATCAATACCCCACCAACAAAGGACAACAAAGGCATATATATACACATATAATTACATGTCATCAAAGCATAATAATAAACTATTCCCAATACAGACAACAAAGAAAGAATCTTGGCATAAAAGGAATAAAGAAATGTGGACCAAATTTTTTTCAATGCAATATAAAATGAATCTTAGTATAAAAGACATAAAGCAAGAAATATTCCTTTAAACTAAAAGACAAAATACTTTTGCAGTTTTCATGCAGTAAACAAACTTAAATCCATGTAACTAAAGTCAAATATTTGTTAAAGTCTACCAAAGTCAAGTATTTGTTAAAGAAATATTCTATTGTAAAGTAAACCAAATTCAAGTATATTCTACTGCAAAGCAAACTGAAGTCAACTAAATATTCTGACTCATGTGCAAAGCAAAGTCAACTCAATCTGAAACAACCTTAAATAATCCCATTAAACCCTAAAATTTCAATGTCAAGATAAAATCTAAAATAATCTCATAAAATTTCAATTTAATCAAACTGAAACAAGAAGGATTAATCATTTAACAAACCTATACCCTAAAGCCTCAATAAAACCATAAACCCACTTTGCAATGCACGAAACAGTTCAAAAAACGAATAAAAAGTGCGAACCATTTTTCGCAATCTTACCATACACAGTGAAACGAATAGGAGATGACTATTACTAAACCATTAATAAAACCCTAAACCCACTTTGCAGTACACGAAACATTTTAAAAAAAGAAAAAAAAAGTGCGAAAAAATCATACCATACACCACTTTCTTCTCCCCTGGTTTTCGAAGTCGCCATCGAACCATTTTTTTAAAATCTTACAAAACAAAAACAAAAAGACAGAGTTACAAGTGATAACTATTACTAAAACCAATTCAAAATAGGAGATAAAACCCATTCCCTTCATTACTTACCTTGAGTTTTCAAAGATTACTTCTCTAAGCCCTAAAACCACTCAGATTCCACAGAGAAACGAAAGAGAAGAAAGTGACTTTTGGTGTTTTAGTTTTTCTTTAATCGGGATTGCAAACAGAAACGAAAGAGATTACTTCTCTAACCCTTCATTTCCTTTTTACCCCTTTTCAAAATAATCATTAATTAACATATTACATGTGGACTACACACATGGATTTTTTTAAATTTTTAACGAGCCATGTCAGCTACCTGTTAGCCAAGTAACGGGGACTAACGGTTGGGTGACCAAAATATAAACGTTTGGTAACGTAAGGGACCATAATACTCTTTTTTGAATTTTGGTGACCAAAATAAAACACACCCTAAACGAAAGGGACCACTGGTGAAGATAACCCTTTTTTATTATAACACCCTAAATTAGGGGTTACAAGTTTGAGGTTCTAATTGTATAAAATTCAAAATTGAAGGGACCTATGGGATTGATTTGGAACCTACAGGATTAAAGTTGACTACATTAAATATGGTGGCTAATTTGAAGTTTTATGAAATTTAGGACTGAACTAAACATGAAATGAACTATGGAGTCCATTACGTAAACCGTAATGAAGCGCAGGGTTGCGCCTTGCAACTAGGGAGTCAATTAAGTATAGGTATAAATTCAACTTTTTCAGTTGAATGAAAAACCCTTTTTCCATTTTTGTTTCAGCTGCCCAAAAACTCCCGCATACTCTCTTCCTCTCAATTTTTGTTTATTCTGAATTGATCTTTCGTTTGCTCTACCGTATTTGTCGCTGTAACATTCTAAATCTGGCCTAAAAGATCCGTCAAATTTAAAAAGTTGTATTCATGTAACAAGAGCGATCCACAAATAATATCACAATAACTTAAAATTTTGTTAAACAATTTGAAAACATAATTATCAAGTCAATGTAAACATAACACAAAATAAAACATTTACAAAAGTTGAAGTTCAACGTATTTAATTTTACAAAATATAACAAAAGAATTATAAAATAAAATTATTAACTCAAGACATGAACGGACATAATGATATGATATACATTGCCCATTAAACATATTATTTACAAAACTCAGAAAACAGGCTGCAAGTGACGTCGATACCTGAACATAGCTCAAAATCACCTTGGTATTTTGACAACTACCTGCTGAAATAGATTTCTACACACAGGTATTTTGACAACTAAATTACCTTGGTATTCAGAATGGTTAGCAAAAAAACCTAATTTCACTTTCTAGGCTCAAAAGGGGCATTTAGGTCTTTTACGAAACTAAGTCTAAGGATACTCGGAACATTTAACATTCAGAGGGTATTTCGAACTTTGGCTTCTAAAGGTAGTGTAGAAACATGACCCCACATGGGCAACTTAGTAATTGACATGTTGAGGGTATTATCGTAATTTCTTAAGGGTATTATAGTCAACTCAAACACAAGGGGTATTTTAGTTATTTGACAAATGAGAGCAATTCGGTCATCTACTCCACTAAAGGATATTTTAGTCTTCCTAGGTATCAAGGTCTTCTACAAAGTTTGTACACTTGTTATGAATGAATTAGAATGTAATTAGGGACGTAAAAACAGGTCAACAGTTGGGTTTCAGGTCGGGCTCTGTCAGGTCGGGTCAAATTGGTTACAGGTCATTTCAGGTCATTTTTTGTTTTGACTCGATTCGGTTCGGGTTTGGGTTCATTTCGGGTCGGGTTCATTTCAGGTCGGGTTCAATTCAGGTCGGGTTCATTTCGGGTTGGGTTCATTTCAGGTCGGTTCATTTCAGGTCGGGCCAAAACGGTTAATTGACAGGTTGATTTCAGGTCGGGTTCATTTCAGGTCGGTTTCGTTTCAGGTCGGGTTTGTTTCAGGTCGGTTTCGTTTCAGGTCGGGTTCGTTTCAGGTCGGTTTCGTTTCAGGTCGGATTCTTTTCAGGTCGGTTTTGTTTCAGGTCGGGTTCATTTCAGGTCGGTTTCGTTTCAGGTCGGGTTCATTTCAGGTCGGGTTCCTTCGGGTTTATGGTTTATTGTGTTATGTGTATTATATATATTGACGGGTTATGATTTTTTTACAGTTTAGGGTTATGGATTATGGTTTAGGGTTTAGGGATTGGAGATTGGGGATTACGTATATGTGATATATATAGTTGGGATTATGAGTTTTATTTTTAGGGTTTATGTTTATGGTTTTATGGGTTCAGGGTTTAGGGTTTAGGGTTTCTGATATACTGTTCATAAATTGATACATTTATACGTACATATGTTGTATTTATATTGATGGATTATGGTTTTTTATTTTTAGGGTTTAGGTTTTAGGGTTCACTGTTCAAAAAAAGATACATACATACGGTACATGTGTTATATTTATATTGATGGATTATGGGGTTTTTAGGGTTTAGGGTTTATGTATTATGGTTAATGGTTTACTATTCATAAATTGGTACATACATACGTACATGTATTATATATATATTGACGGATTAAGGTTTTTATTTTTAGGGTTTAGGGTTTAGGGTTTATTGATCTTAAATTAATACAAACATACCTACATGTATTATATATATTGATGGATTATGGTTTTTATGGTTTAGGGTTTAGGTTTTAGGGTTTAGGGTTTACTGATCTTAAATTAATACAAACATACCTACATGTATTATATATATTGATGGATTATGATTTTTAGGGTTTAGGGTTTAATGTTTAGGGTTTACTGTTCATAAAATGATACGTGCATGCGTACATGTAATATATATATATATATATATATATATTGATGAATTATGATTTTTTTAATGTTTAGGGTTTAGGGTTTAGTTTCATTAAACCATAAACCCTAAACCATAAGAATTAAATCATAAACCATAACTTATGAACCCTAACCACTAAACCCTAAAGCATACTTACATGCATTATATTAATATATATATTGATGGATTAGGGTATTTATTTTTAAGGATTAATGTTTAGGGCTTAAGGTGTATGGTTTAGGGTTTAGGGTTTAGTGTTCAAAAATTGATACTTACGTAAGTTAGGGTTCATTTATTATCTATATAATGATGGATTAGGGTTTTTATTTTAGGGTTGTATGGTTTAAAGAGTAGTGGTTATTGTTTAGGGTTTAGGGTGTAGGGTGTAGGGTTTAGTGGTTAGTGCTTCAGGGATTATTATTATTATTATTATTATTATTATTATTATTATATACTTAAATACAATTATTATTATTATTATTATTATTATTATTATTATTATTATTATTATTATTATTATTATATTTACTATGCTTATTATTATTATTAGTTTTATTATTATTATTATTATTATTATGATTATAATTATTATTATTATTATTATTATTATTATTACCACTACTATTATTATTATTATTATTATTATGGCTAAAGGGGTACTTTTGCCCTTAAGTTCGACCCAAATATGCAATGTCGCCCCTCGCCGAAAAACGCAATCAGTGTGCCCCTTATGTTTGAAAAATCGATCAATTCCGACCCTTGACTAACGTTGACTAACGTTCCCGTCAATTCCTGGGTGACGGGCCATTAACTCCTGCACGGTCAGCTATCCTTGCCAGCTGGCTTGCCGTGTCACGCGCTGACGTGGAAAAAAGCTTGCGTGGCAAATTTTTTTAAAAAAAATAATAAAAATATTATATTATTATATAATATTAATATTTTCTTTATATATATCCCCGCTTCACACCCTTCGTTTGTTTATCATATCAGAATTTCAGAAAATTTTCCATAATTTTCATTTCCGCATCCCCAAATCCCAGTCAATTCTTAACACGGTGAACCCTAATTTCTCACCATGGATTTCTTCAAATCAGTTTTCACCGATGACCCAGATCCTCCTAAACCCCAACTTCAACCCGAATCCGATACCCCCAGAGCCGAATACTCCACCCCTGATTCCTCCCCCAAATTGTCCGATTCCGACCCTGATCCTACCGGCTGGAGCTTCGGTGGGCTGTTCAAAACGATAGCAACCAGATCCGAATCCGTAATCGAAACCTACCGCCGCGATCTCGAAGAATTCGGGGTGGGTCTCAAAAAAGAAATCGAGGTAGCTCAGGGCTCGTTAGGGAACGTAGGGCAAGTCATTGATGAGTTTGGGAACACAGTGATAAAGGGTACGACCCAGATCATCACTCAAGGCAAGGAGGCAATACTAGCAGCAGATAATGAACCCTAAACCCTAAACGATTGATTAATTTGAAGGGAAAAAAGAAAATGAATCAAACATTACCTAGCAATATGAAAGGGCGATGGAAGAAGAACTTGAAGACGTGAAAATAGGTTTAGGGTTCATATATATAAAGAAAATATTAATATTATATAATAATAATATAATATTTTTATTATTTTTTAAAAAAAATTGCCACGTAAGCTTTTTTTCCACGTTAGCGCGTGACACGGCAAGCCAGCTGGCAAGGATAGCTGACCGTGCAGGAGTTAACGACCCGTTACCCAGGAATTGACGAGAACGTTAGTCAACATTAGTCAAGGGTCGGAATTGATCGATTTTTCAAACATAAGGGGCACATTGAGTGCGTTTTTCGGCGAGGGGCGACATTGCATATTTGGGTCGAACTTGGGGGCAAAAGTATCCCTTTAGCCTATTATTATTTGTAATTAAATGTATAGGGTTTAGGGATTAGAGAGTAGTGGTTACTATTTAGGGTTTAGGGTCGATAATTATCCACCCTAAGCAATAAACCCTAAAGCATAAGTAATTAACCTTAACCACTAAACCCCCGATCTAGGATTACGGACTATGAGCTATAGATTAAATATTAGGGTTTTACGGTTTAGAGAGTAGTGGTTATTGTTTAGGGTTTAGGATTATGGACTATGGTTCATTGATTAAAGATTGAGGTTTGCTGTTTAAACCCCTAATGTCTAATTATAGACCCTAAGCATTAAACCCTAAAGCATAAGTAATTAACCCTAACCACTAAACCCCCGATCTAGGATTATGGACCATGAGCTATAAATTAAATATTAGGGTTTTAAGGTTTAGAGAGTAGTGGTTATTGTTTAAGGTTTAGGATTAGGGACTATGGTTCATTGATTAAAGATTGAGGTTTGGTGTTTATACCCCTAATGTCTAATTATCGACCCTAAGCATTAAACCCTAAAGCATAAGTAATTAACCATAACCACTAAACCCCTAATCTAGGATTATGGACTATGAGCTATAGATTAAATATTAGGGTTCTATGGTTTAGAGAGTAGTGGTTATTGTTTAGGGTTTAGGATTAGGGACTATGGTTCATTGATTAAAGATTGAGGTTTGGTGTTTAAACCCGTAATGTCTAATTATCGACCCTAAGCACTAAACCTCTAATCTAGGATTAAGGACTATGAGTTATAGATTAAAGATTAGGGTTTTACGGTTTATAGAGTAGTGGTTATTGTAACACGCCAAATTTCCCTAATTCGGTAATTTAAAATTTGAAAACCCTAATTTGGAAACCCTAAAATTTTAGAATTTTTAATCTTGAAACCTTAATTTGATTAAGGGATTAATTTGATTAGATTTAGAATTTGAGGTTTAATTTCAGAAATTTGTGGGGTCGATTTATAATACGGGTAAAGGTTTTGTATCGTTTTATAAAGGCAAATGACAAAAGATGCACCCAACGTTTGCTTGTTTTGTCATTTGGCCCCCTATTCTTTTTTTTTGGTCCAAATATGCTCTTAACGTTTGTTTGTTTTGTCATTTGGCCCCCTATTCTTTCTTTTGGTCCAAATATGCCCCCAACATTTCATTCGTAGTCCAAATATGCCCTAACGTTTCAATTTGGTCCAAATATGCCCCCGTTAGATGGAAACTGTCAGTCAACTGACGTTCAACAACTGATGCTGACTGGACTTGCCACGTATTAAGATCTGCTGATGTCGCGTCAAAAATTTTTTATAAGCCGTCGACCGTCAGTTGATTGACAGTTTACATCCAACAGGGACATATTTGGACTATGAATGAAACGTTGGGGGCATATTTGGACCATAAGAAAGAATAGGGGGCCAAATGACAAAACAAGCAAACGTTGGGGGCATATTTTGACCCAAAAAAAGAATAGGTGGCCAAATGACAAAACATGCAAACGTTGGGGGCATCTTTTGTCATTTTGCCTTTTATAAACCCTAAAAGGCTTAATAACCTTTTATGTGATTTGCCCTTTGGCAAGGGTATTTATACCCCATTATAACACCCAAAACCCTCAACTTCCATTGGAACAGCCGCTCTCTCTCACCCCACAATCTCTCGATAGCACCCATCTCCCGCACCATCTCCGGCGAGCTTCGATAAAGCTCCGTTCACCGGCCTAAAGTCTTCCGTCGAGACCGTCTTAAACCCACGATCAAACCCCACCCACCGGACCAACCTTATCAGTCGTCGTTTGGTCGAAAACGGTAGAAAACCGTTCAGCTTTCCTGTTGCTCGTCTCCATCGTTTCTCGCTCCGTCGTCCGCTCCTCTTCCTTCCTCCGTTCATGTGTGTGTGTGTGTGGGTAAGCTTCAAATTCGAGTTTTGGTTTTAATTTATGGTTTTGAGTTGTGGATTTTGTTTTGATTTCGTGTTGTTGGCTGGAATGATCGTTGCAGTTGCTTTCGCATGTTTAAATGAGTGCTGCCGTCCTTGTCACGGTTGTGCCGTCTCTGCTATCCTTGTCACGGTTGTGTCATCGCTGCCTTTGGACTATTGTCGCCGCCGTTTTGAGTCTGCGCTGCTGTTGTGGTGTGAAAGATTGAGTGTGAAGATGCTGTCATCGTTTGGTTGTGCCGCTGCCGACGTCGCGTCTTTTCCGACGAGGTTACACTGCTGTTGTTCGTGCATCTGCGTCGCCACCGTTTTAGGTGCTGAAAACCCTAAACCATATCAGTTGAAAAAACATCACGGGTTGAGTTATGCGAGTGTTGGGCTTCTGTGTATGTTAATGTGGCTTGTGAGAGCCCAGCTGTGAGTGTTGATCAAAATTCAATAAATGGCTTGTTGTAAAAGTGGAACCAATTTCGGATAAAGCCCAAATGGTGAACCAAACCTTGGTGGATGAACCGAATATGTTCTTAGACCGAACTGATCTTGTGATCCAATTGAATCGAACCAGATCAGTGAAACTTGGACCAAATTGAACCGAACCATAAGTCTTGAACCGAACTGTTTGACTTGTTGACCTTGACCAGATCTGAATTGTTGACTAGTTTGACCTTTGATCTGTTTGACCGGAGTTGACTTTGACCTGAGTTGATCTTGAACAGTTGACTTTGACCAGTTTGACCTTGGACAATTATCGACCCTAAGCATTAAACCCTAAAGCATAAGTAATTAACACTAAGCACTAAACCCCTAATCTAGGATTAAGGACTATGGGTTATATATTAAAGATTAGGGTTTAGGGTTTAAACCCTAAACCATAACTTACATGTATTATATATATATATTGGTGGATTAGGGTTTTTATTTTTAGGGATTCATGTTTAGGGCTTAGGGCTTAGGGTTAGGGTTAGGGTCTAAACCATAATTCCATCCAAAGTTAAACTCAAACATTATTCTCTCCAAAGTTTAACCTTATTTTGTAAGTTCATTAGGCTTATTATAATGATTTAAACGACATAACTTAATTAAGACATTTAAGTTCTTGTAAAAGTTATGTAAGATTTTATATATTCACTGTTAACTATAATGTTTTAAACAACTTAACTTAATTAAGTCATTTAAGTATGTTAAGTTAATAAAAAAATTTAGTCATCTTATGTTAATTAAGTATACAGATTTAGTTTAATAATCTTTATTCATTTAACTAAATTTAATTAAGTATAAAATTTTAATTTAATAATGGTTATTCATTCAACTTAAGTAAATTAAGTATAATAATTTATCTTTGAAGTTACTTTAAAATAAAAGTTAAGTTAAATACAAAAGACAATTTGATTTAATAATGTTTAATTATTTAACTTAAAATGAATGCAAGTTAATTAAACTTATATTTAATCTTAAGTTAAATTAGCATTAATTTATTCATATAATAAAAAATTTAAGTCATCTTATCTTAATTAAGAATACAAATTTAATTTAATAATCTTTATTTATTTAACTTAATTTAATTAAGTATAAAAATTTAATTTAATAATGGTTATTCATTCCACTTAAATTAATTAAGTATAATAATTTATCTTTGAAGTTATTTTAAAATAAAAGTTAAGTTAATTAGAAAGACAATTTATTAATACTTAGACATTATTATTAATTCAATTTATCTTTTAATTGAAGTTGAGTTAGTTAATTTATTAATACTTGTTGAGTGGATCGCAAGATCGATATTGACCAAGAGGGGGTGAATTGGAAATTTAAAGGTTTTGTGGTGGAAATTGCAAATTAAAAATAATAGACAAGGAATTTAGAGTGGTTCAAGTTCCAAATGAACTCTACATCCACTACCTTAGCTTCACTAAGGATTTGCAACAATTCCACTAATTGCTCTTCCCCTTTTCTAGGACAAGGAGGCAACCCTTTACAATTTCGGTTGATTTTTCTACCCAAAAATCAACCCAATCATCACACAATTGAACAAAGAAATTTGATGGCTAATAAGGTATCTCTCAATACAAATAATAGCCCCAATACAAGCACTCAACCCAATTTAACAAAGTATGAATGAAGATTACAATTGGGATTTCTAGAAAAATAGGAATTTTGGCACAATTGCTTGGATTTAATGAATAAGTGTTTTCTTGAAGATCAATAGTTGTTGCTGATACTTTTTGATGTGTCTTTTATACCTCCTCATTGATTTCTAGCCGTTTGGGTGGTTGGAGACATAAATGGAGCCGTTGGAACCCTCTCTTACCACCATAAATGCACTTCTGCAGCTACCGGTATCAGTACGCGTGAAGGGGTATCGGTACCTGTCTTAGAAAAGAAAGAGCCGTTGTGTGCATTTAATGAGGGGCATCGATACGCACGTAAGAGTATCGGTACTGGGTATCGAAACGGCAATGGCCGTATCGATACCATTTTCTGAACTTAGCTCACTGTCCAAAACCCTATCGATACTGGGGTTAACCGTATCGATACTGGTTAACGATTTTTTTAAAGTTTGGTTACCAACCAACTGACACCAGCGGTCATATTTTTAAACCGATTTAATCTTTAAAAATTATAAAGACCGTATCGATACGAGGGTGACCCGTATCGGTACTCTATTCAAACTTTTTGAATTTTACACAGGGGTGTATCGATACTAGGGTTTGGGGTATCGATACTGGTTCCGACAGTAACAAAGTTTGGCAAAATAGTATCGATACGCTTGGTGCTGTATCGATACTCCTGGACGATTTTCAATGGTTTTGCCTTGGAACACTTAGAAAATATTTTGAGTTTGAGTTTTATAAATCAGTTTTAAAGTGTTGGTGTTTTAAAACTTATTAAGGGACTTATAAAAACAATTTTAAGTTTTACAAAATGATCCTTAAAGATTTAATTATATCAAAATTAAACATAGGTTTTACAATCTCCCCCCTTTTTGATATAACAAAACTAAAACTTAAAATTTTTGACATTTTTGAAAAACCTTTACAAAGTTAACTCCCCCTTAATATAAGCTTGGTAACCTTTGAATTAGAATCAAAATATTTTGAAGTGAGCTAGATTCTTCTCCCCCTTTTTGTTAGATCAAAAATCCTTTGAGACAATGAAGTGTATAAGGAAATCAAAGGTATAATAAGCAACATAGATTTTATTCATTCTAGCAACATACTTAAAATCCAAACAAAGGCAAAAGAGAAATCAAAGCATAGGTTTTAATCCTAAACAATCTTAGTCCTAAGAACATAAAACATAGGTGCATAAAATATAAAATCCTAAATGATATGCATGACAAACAAGAGGAAACGTCTAAGCATCGTCTTCTTCATCTTCATCATCTTCATCATCAACTCCTAAAGGCTCATTAGTGCGCATGCTATTACGCCATTCATCATGGAAAGCGGCAATGGAAATATTCAAGGAATTGTGCCCGCTTTCAAGAGATGTGAGGCGATTCTCCATACCCGTCATCCTAGTATCAAAAGTAGTTTCCATTGAAGTAAGACGATTGTTCATGTCCGTGCGCAACCCGGTAAATTGCTCATTTAGATAGGGCATGAGAGCATCCAAATTGGGTTGTTGGACTTGAGGAGCTTGAGGCGCTTGAGCGTCTTCGAAAGCGGCGGCGATTTCCGGTGGTAACTCGGCAAGACGTACCCATTCACCATTAACATAAGAGAATTTTGCCCGAGCAAGAGATCGCTCATCAATGGGATCGATGAGAGGAGTTGGGTAGTCATAAGAGCAATCAATATTCTTTTTAATAAAGAAATAGCTCAAAGTCGTACCGTATGTGAAGGAGGTAACGCGAGGAGTGTGACGATTTTGCACGAGGTAGACGATTTCCGTGAACATGAGTCGAGCGAGGTTTGGTCTTTGTCTCTCACAGAAGCACTGAATCCAAAAATCATCCACTTGACGAATGGTGGAATACTTTCCTCCGGAGGGACGGAACCACCAAGACACCATCATGTGTAAGATCCGGTCTTGAGCATTTAAGGCGGTGACGGATCCATGAAGAACATGCCCCAAAGCATGCTCATTATCAAGGCCTTCATCTTCCAAATTGAAAACCTCACAAATGGATGGAACATCAAGAATAATTTTTCTTCCCCATGAGGTAAGAGCTAATAGCAACTACTTCCCCATCACGACTAATAAATTTGGCATTGGCATAGAAAATCAAAACCAAAAGGCGATAGAAAACTCCGGGAATAGAGATAAACTCCATGAAGTTCCAACGATGAAATAAAGGGAGATATTCAAACTTAAAACGTTCCGAATTGAGAAAAGGAACGGAGATTACCCTTTCGGCACGGATCTTGTAATTCTCATATTGACGAAAGTGAGTGAGACCCGAATTGCCATGAAAACATTGATCATAGATGATGGAATAGTTTGGACGAGCAATTTCTCCAATGTTGGAAGATTCACCGGCTTAGGTAACCCTTGAACGCTTCCTCGAAGGTTCTTTTGGTGCCATGATCTAAAATTAAGCAAGGGGAAATTCTTCAAATCTAGAAAAAAATCAAGGTTAAAAGACTTTAAAAGAAGTTTTAAGAGAAATTTTGAAAAGAAAATTTTAAAAGAAAATTTCAAGGGAAAGGTTTAAAAAAAAGGACAAAGTTTTAAAAAAATGAAACAAAAATAATCAAAACATCAAAACAAAAATTTAAAAAGAAAAAGAAGGAGATTACCTTGATAGAAACTTGAAGATTTGAAGAAAAATAGCACAAAGATGAGAAAGAGAGCACAAAGCCTTGCTTGATTCAAAAACTCTTTTAGGTTTGAGTTGAGATGTGAAAAATATGAGGGAGGAGGTGCCTTTTTATAGGCAAAAACGGCTAGGGTTAATTAGGTTTTGAAGAATTTGAATTAAGGTAAAATTTGAACTCATTAAAGGCCTAATTAATGCCATCAGCGCAATCGAGTATCGATACGCCAGTTGGGGTATCGATACGGGGATAGAATAGTCCTTTCCGCAAAAATGCCCGTTGGAAAGTCGTATCGAAACGGAGGGGTCCGTATCCAAATGACATGTATCGATATAGTGTTAATCGTATCGATACCCGTGAAGCGAAAAGAATTCTGGGGAACGAAATGAAGAACAGGTATCGATACGCGTAGAGTAGTATCGATATTGTATGCCTAGAAATGCATATTTGGTTCAAAGAACAACCAAAGGCTCGAACTTAACATCTCCTATGAGTATGCAAATGATGTATGAGCAGTTCTAAGCATATTTTAACAGAGTCATACTCCCCCTATCTATAGGCATGGATGAAATTGGGAGTCCAAGCATATAAACATTGCATTTCACAAGATCAAGCATATTTAAGCACAAAAGAGGTCCTAAGAGGTCAAGATAGGCTAGCTAGACCTAACTCTCTCCTAAGGGACCAAAAACGCTCTTTGTCTAAGGGTTTTGTAAATATGTCCGCTAATTGATTCAAAATGTCTACATACTCTATAACCACATCTTCCTTAAGGACATAATCTCTAATGAAATGATGCCTTATTTCTATGTGTTTGGTTCTAGAGTGTTGGATGGGATTTTTTGTTAAACAAATTGCACTAGTGTTGTCACATTTTAGGGGTATGGTTGCAACTTTAATTCCATAATCTAAGAGTTGTTGCTTCATCCAAAGGACTTGAGCACAACAACTCCCTAAGGATATGTACTCAGCTTCGGTGGTAGATAAGGTTACACTATTTTGTTTCTTAGAGAACCACGATATGAGCATACTACCTAAGAATTGTCAAGTTCCCGAAGTACTTTTCCTATCAATTTTGCAACCCCCATAATCCGCATCCGAGTAAGCATGAAGGTTGAAGGTAGAGTCTCTAGGATACCAAAGACCTAAACAAGGAGTGTCTCTAAGGTATCTAAAGATTCTCTTAACGGCTATAAGGTGGGACTCTCTAGGACTAGCTTGAAACCTAGCACACAAGCAAACACTAAACAAGATATTCAGTCTACTTGCGGTAAGGTAAAGCAAAGATCCAATCATAGAACGATAAAGTTTAGAGTCAACACACTTACCTCCTTCATCATTGTCAAGCTTTGTAGATGAGCTCATAGGAGTGGCTTGAGGCTTTGCATTCTCCAAGCCAAACTTCTTGAGCATATCCTTTATGTATTTTGTTTGGTTGATGAAGGTGCCATCCTTCTTTTGCTTGATTTGGAGTCCCAAAAAGAATGAGAGCCCCCCCATCATGCTCATCTCAAATTCACCTTGCATTACCTTAGCAAACTCTTGACAATGACATTCATTAGTAGAGCCAAAATTAATATCATCAACATAAATTTGAACTACTAAGATGTCATTTTTATACATTTTTATAAAAAGTGTAGTGTCCAACTTACCTTTTTCAAATCCTTTTTCAATCAAGAAATTTGAAAGTCTTTCGTACCAAGCTCTAAGAGCTTGTTTTAAACCATAAAGAGCTTTGGTAAGTTTGAAAACATGATTTGGAAATTTTGAATCTTCAAAACCCGGTGGTTGTTCCACATACACTTCTTCATTTATAAAACCATTTAAAAATGCGCTTTTAACATCCATTTGAAAAGGCTTGAAATTATGATAACATGCATATGCAAGCAACATCCTAATGGCTACCATTCTAGCTACGAGTGCATAGGTTTCATCAAAATTTATTCCCTCTTCTTGAGTGTAACCTTGTGCTACAAGTCTAGCTTTATTTCTCACAATGTTACCACTCTCATCTAGCTTGTTCCTAAAGACCCATTTAGTTCCTATTGTAGATTGATTACTAGTCCTATCAACTAATGTACATACATTACTTCTCTCAAATTGATTTAACTCTTCTTGCATAGCCATAATCCAAAAGTCATATTTCAATGCTTCTTTTATATTTTTAGGCTCTATGCATGAGATATGTAACGCCCCGGTTTTGGGCTTAGGAGTTTTGGGCGTTGACCGGTTGGTCAAAGTGTTGTTCGAATCTAAAAGGGTGAAATTAGGAAAGCCTAGTTCGGGTTGCATATCGCGAGATGGTGGTCTTGTTGCTGAGTTGCAAGTGAAACCATCTTTGGTTCAGTTGATCAAGGAAAAGCAGTTGTTGGATGATTCCTTGGTGTCTCATGTTCAGGATATCGCGGAGGGTAGACCTTCGGATTTCTGCTTTAATGAGGATGGTGTGTTGTGTTTTGGTAGTCGGATAGTAGTGCCTGCTGATGTTGAGTTGAGGCGTGCTATTCTGACTGAAGGTCATAGTAGTCCTTTTTCTATGCACCCTGGTAGTACTAAGATGTACCGTGATCTTCGTGATGAGTACTATTGGGTGGGTTTGAAGAAGGATGTTGCAGAGTTTGTGAGCAAGTGTTTGGTGTGTCAGCGAGTTAAGGCTGAACATCAGGTTCCTTCTGGTTTGTTTCAACCGTTGAAAATCCCTGAATGGAAGTGGGAGAGGGTTACCATGGATTTTGTATCTGGTTTACCTTTGTCTCCATCAAAGAAGAATTATGTTTGGGTGATTGTGGATCGCTTGACGAAGTGTGTGCATTTCTTGCCTGTGCATACTACGTTTCCTTTGGATAAGCTGGAAGAGCTGTACATTGCTGAGATTGTGCGGCTGCATGGTGTGCCTAAGTCGATCGTGTCGGATAGGGATCGAGGTTCACATCGCGTTTTTGGCAGTGTTTGCATCAAGCTCTGGGTACAAGGTTGCATTTCAGTACATCCTATCATCCTCAGTCGGATGGTCAGTCTGAGCGGGTTATCCAGATTTTGGAGGATATGTTGAGATGCTGCGTGATTGAGTTCCAAGGTTCTTGGGAGAAGCATCTGCCTTTGGTTGAGTTCGCTTATAACAATAGTTATCAGGCGAGTATACAGATGGCACCTTATGAGGCTCTGTATGGGAGGAGGTGTAGGACTCCTCTTTGTTGGGCTGAAACTGGTCAAAAGTTGGTTTCGATGCCGGCTTTGTTGAAAGGGACTACTGAGAAGGTGAAGCTCATTTGTGAGCGGTTGAAGGCTGCCTCTGATCGGCAAAAGTCTTACGCGGATTTGAAGCGTAAGGAGATAGAGTATGCGGTGGGTGACCGTGTGTTCTTGAAGGTTTCGCCTTGGAAGAAGGTGATGAGGTTTGGCCGGAAGGGTAAGTTGAGCCCTCGGTATATTGGACCATATGAGGTGGTTGAGCGTGTGGGTCCTGTTGCGTATCGGCTGAGGTTACCTCAGGAGTTGGAGAAGATTCATGATGTGTTCCATGTTTCTATGCTCCGGAAGTATAGATCTGATCCTTCGCATGTGATGCCTGTGGAGGAAGTGGTTTTGAATCCGGATTTGACCTATGATGAGGAACCGGTGAAGGTTCTGGATTCGGATAGCAAGGTTCTTCGTTGGTGAAGGTGCTGTGGAAGCATCGAGGTGTTGAGGAAGCCACGTGGGAGCGGAAGGAAGACATGCTGAAGCAGTTTCCTTATCTCTTTCCTTCAGGTAAATTTCGAGGATGAAATTTCTTAAGGGGGGGAGAGTTGTAACGCCCCGGTTTTGGGCTTAGAAGTTTTGGGCGTTGACCGGTTGGTCAAAGTGCTGTTCGAATCTAAAGGGGTGAAATTAGGAAAGCCTAGTTCGGGTTGCATTAAAAATATGGAAAAATGTTCTAAAATCATCTTTTAATATAATTAAGTGAACTGTGAAATCAATTTTGGAAAATGGGTTTTGGAAGTGTGACATTTTGGCTAGTGACCAAAATGTAATTTTCGCAAGTTTGGTGGCTGTTTTATAAAGGGTTGAAACTTTGAATCTTTAAGGAGCTATTTACCCAAAGGGAGTTTCTCCAGATTTTTCTAAGATATTTTAAGTCTAAAATCTGATTTTAAAGGTTATTAAAATTGGAGGGAAGCCATTTGGCTATTTTTGGATTTTCTAACCAACTTTGCTAAATTTTCTTTCTCTCATTTTCTCTCTACCCAAACACTACTTTTCCAGAGAATTGGATCTGATTTCTTCACCTAAATCCCTCCATTCAACTCTCATTTGATTCCTAATCATTGTATCTTCAAAACCTCTTCAATTGCTAATTGTTTCAACAAGGATTTTGATTGCAAAAAGAGGAGAAACTCAAGTTTGGAGGTAAGAACGTCCTTCTCCTCTAAACTATCAGTTCTTTACTGAAATTCCTAAGTTTTCAATCCTTAATTGAAGTTTAATTAAAGGTTTTTAAGTGGTGAAATGGATCTTGGCTTATAATGCAAGATTTTGATGATTTTTGATGATTTTCGTTAGATCTGATTAATCTGTGATTTGAGAGGTGTTTTTGATGTTAAATGATATCTAAATTGATAAGGAATTGAGTTTTGATTGATGCAATCCCGGATAGGTTGAGTTTCCTAAGTTTAGCTTGTGTTTCAAGGTTGTTTTTGAGGTGATCTTGGTGATCTGTTGATGTTGGAGGTATAAGGATGTTAATAGGTTGTTTTTAGATGTTATATGATGTTTATGGAAGTGTGGTTTTGCTGGTTTATGGCTGGGCTTTGTTTAGAAGTGGTTTGGATGCATTTTCGGTTGTGTTTGGTGGCCGAAAATGGAGGTTGAATGAGAGCAGCGAGTTTAGGTGCTTTCATTGAAGCAATTAATGCATGATGATGCATTAATCCTCTGATTTGATATGTTGAAACAGGGGAGGCATCTTTGGATCCAAGAGTGGTTGATCTGGAAGCTTGATTTGGTGCTTTGGCTTGAAGCAAAGTGGAAATCGGTGAGTGCATTTGTGGAAATTGGGTTTTCAACTTTTAAACCAAGGTTTGAAGGTTTTGGGAGCTTAGTTTAAGTCTAAACAACTTTGCTAAGCTCAAGTGTAAGTTTTCGGAATTTCTCTCTAGTGGTGGCCATGATTTTGTTGTGATGCAAAATGGTTACTTGCATGTTTTAATTACTGTTTTGAAAGCATGTTTTAGCATGGTTTTTGCTGATGATGTAAGCCATATGTTGAAGGTAACTCTAGGTAGGAGTTCCTTGTTTTTGTACATTGATTAAATGTGGTTTGATGCTTTTAAATGAATGATGAATATGGCTTGGTTTAATGCTTTAAAACAGTGGATTAAATGATGAAAATGATGTATATTGGCAAGTGATGTTTTGAAAAAGGTTAAGGTCACTAAGGTGGTTAAAAGTCCTTGAGTGAGCCTTGTTACTTAAGAACATCAAGGTGGTTAAAAGTCCTTGGATGATTCTTGTTGCGGACACTAAGGTGGTTAAAAGTCCTTAGGTGATCCTTCCATGGTGTTTAAAAGTCCATGGGGCCAAGGTGTTTAAAAGTCCTTGGGGCCAAGGTGTTTAAAAGTCCTTGGGGTGATTCAAGCTTTGGACACAAAGGTGGTTAAAAGTCCTTGTGTGGTTCTTATTCATGGTGTTTAAAAGTCCATGGCCAAGGTGTTTAAAAGTCCTTGGGGCCAAGGTGTTTAAAAGTCCTTGGGAAGTTGATGAACTTGTTTTAAGAAATGGAATGTATCACTTGAGCCAATATGACATGTATGTTTATGTTTAAGCATGAGATTGCTTGTTTAAAGTATGCTTTTGAGCATGTGCAAAGGTTGATTTAAAGCATGTTTTGTAAATGTTTTGAATTGCATTATTGAATGGTATTTAAGAGCTTTCCTCACTAAGCTTTTGCTTACGCTCTCTTCGTTTTCTTAATTCAATAATGCAGAGCATTAGAGAACCTTGAGGGCAGCAAGGAGGGCAAGCAATCAAGTGCAAGTAAAGCTCAATGTATGGAAGGTTTTTGTTAAACATTTTAGCTTTTGGGTGATTTGGCAATGGGGGACCAATGTGTATGTTTTGGGAGGTGTTTGGAACTCCCTAAGTATGTTGAATGATGATATGATTGCTGGTTTTTGAATTGGATCATTATATGCTTGTTTTGGAAGTTTTGTGTTTGAGTAGCTAGCTTGTGTAGGAAGCATGCCTATAGAATTGGGGCTTTTTGCATATGATGTTAGTTTGATGATTTGATGATGCCTATAAGTCTTAAATATGTTGAATTGCATGCTGGAAAAGTTTGGTGGCATTTGGAGCATGTTTGAATGATCTATTGCATGTTTTGGAATGCATTTTTGCTGCAATCTGTGCAGGCGTTTCGGAACAGTGTGCACCGTTTCGGAACGGGTGCCTTACATGAACCTAGGCGTCCGAAACGGTATGCACCGTTTCGAAACGGTTTGGTCTCTGCCAAGGCCATGTTTCGGAACCCGTTGCGGAACGGCCCGTGTTTCGGAACGGGGTCTACCTGTTTCGGAACGGTCGACCGTTGGGGGCTGACATTGGCAGTTATATGTTTTGAATTGTTTGCGTTTTGGTCCTGAATCTTGTTTGTTCAATTGCATGAGCTTGGGAAGTCCTTTTGAGCTGAAATTTCACAGAGAAGCATGAAACCTGACTAATTTCAAGTTGGTAAAATTAATTTGGGTTAAGTCCTTTTAATTATCAGAAATTACAATTTGGTCCCTAAAGTTGTAATTTGTTCAATTGGGTCCCTGTTTGATCTCTAATGTTTGTGATCTTTGAGTATGATGTTTGTGTGATCACAATTAGGACTAATGTGCATCTAGACAAGATTAAAAAGAAAAAAAAGGGTCGTTAATCAAGGTTGACTTTCGGGTTGACTTTGGTTTTCCCCGTGTGACTTTCTTAATTCGGGTCAACCGTCTAGGCCGGGTTAAGGGGGTTACAAGATAAATGCAACATGGTTCATTAATCTAAGAGAAGAACGAGTGGTTACCCCCTTGGATGGATCACCCAAGATTTCACCATCTTTGACATAGTTCAACTCCCTTGGGTAGCTCACTTCCTTTTCCTCAATAGCCAAGTCCTTCAAGGCTTCAAGAGGTTGATCTTGTGTGTCTTCTTCTTTTGTTGGAATCTCATCCTCCTTTGAAGTTTGACCTCCATCAAAGGCATTTATGATCCCTACATCATCATCACAAGAATCCTTCCTAGGAAGGAGGTTATCATCGAATACAACATGAATAGATTCTTCTACTACTAAAGTTCTTTTGTTAAATACTCGATAGGCTTTAGAGGTTAAAGAGTAACCTATAAAAATGGCTTCATCACTTTTTGCATCAAATTTACCTAAGTTATCTTTTCCATTATTTAAAACAAAACATTTGCACCCAAAAGGGTGGAAATAGCTAATGTTAGGCTTTTTGGATTTTAAAATCTCATAAGGTGTTTTCTTTAAAATTGGCCTAATCATTACTCGATTTACAATATAACAAGCGGTGTTTGTGGCTTCCGCCCAAAAATATTTAGGTAAATTGTTTTCACAAAGCATGGTTCTAGCCATTTCTTGTAAGTTCTATTTTTCCTCTAAACTACCCCATTTTGTTGAGGAGTTCGAGGAGCCGAAAAATTATGGCTTATACCATTTTCATTTAAAAAATCTTCAAACCCTAAATTCTGAAACTCGGTTCCATGATCACTTCTAATATGTGAAATTCTAAGTTCAAGATCATTTTGGGTTAATTTTGAAAATGTGATGAATTTTTCCAAAGCCTCATCTTTAGTACTTAAAAAGAGAACCCAAGTAAATCTAGAAAAATCATCAACTAGCACAAAAGCATAAGACTTACCACCCAAGCTCATAGTCCTAATTGGCCCAAATAAATCCATGTGAATTAGTTGTAAGCATCTACTAGTAGAAACATCATTAATGGATTTAAAGGAAGACCTATGTTGTTTACCTTTTGAGCATGCATCACAAATTTTATCATTTGAAAATTTTTAGGTAAACCTCTAACTAGATTTAGAGAGACTAGTTTTTCCAAAACACTTATGCTAGCATGTCCTAGCTTCCTATGCCATAACCATGCATCATTTTCATTTTGAGCAACTAAGCATGCATGAGATGTATGAATGTCATCTAGATGCACCATGTATATATTCCCTATGCGATGACCTATGAGCATAATATTATTAGATTTAATGTCTGCAATTTTGCATCCATTTTTATCAAACAAAACATTAAATCCTTTATCACACAATTGACTTATGCTCAATACATTTTGTTTAAGACCATCGACATATAATACATTTTCAATGAGAATGGTAGAGTGATTACCTATGGAGCCAATACCTTTAATGTGGCCTTTGGAGTTGTCACCAAATGTTACTACTCCTCCATTTTTTGGCTTTAGATCCATGAATCGACTCATGTCTCCGGTCATGTGCCTCGAGCATCCACTATCAAGGTACCATGAGTTTTGACTTTGTGCTTTGGCCTTGTAGCAATGCTCCCCCTACAAACACAAATATTAAACTTTGGTTTTTGGTACCCAAATCATTTTGGGTCCATGAGTGTTAGCTCCTAAAACCTTGGTTCCCTTAGGAATCCAAGATGACATAGCAATAATATTATTATATTTAACAAGTTCCTTAGGAACCCATACACTCCTAATTCTTTTAGCTCTACTATGTCTAGGATAGCCACCTTGTTTGTAGTAGTTAGTCTTTTTCTTAGGTTGATGTGTTCTAGATGATTCTCCTACTTCATGCTTGACACTACCAACATTTTTTAAAGACTTCTTGAGCTCATTTAGCTCACCCAACACCTTTTGGTGTTCACAATTACATTGAGACAAAAGATTATTAAGATCAACATTTTCATCTTGAAAAAACTTAAGTTCATCTTTTAATCCTAATATCTTTTTCTCAAATTTAGAATTAGCTTGAGTAAGTGAGTCATTTTTCTCATTTAGTTCTAGAATAATATTTTTATTCCTAATGACCGACTCCTTGTATTTCTCAACTAATTCATCATATACCTCTTGTAACTCATCATATGCATCATTTAATTCTTCATACGAAAAATCTAAAGTAGATGAGTTAAAGGTTACCAAGGAGGAATCTTCCTCAAGTGCCATGAGGCAAAGATTAGCCACTTCTTGTTCGTCATCCTCCGATGACTCCTCATCACTCCAAGTAGCAAGCTTGGCTTTGAGTCTCTTCTTCTTCTCAAAGCCCTTCTTCTTGAGTTGAGGGCATTCCGAATGTATGTGGCTGGGTTGTTTGCACTCAAAGCAAATGATAGGATCCTTTCCTTCTTCTTTGTTCTTCCCTTTGAAGTCCATCTTCCTTTGGATTTTTCTTCCCCGGTTGGACCTCATGAAACGTGAGAATCGTTTGGCTATCATAGCCAATTCTTCAAGTTCATCCTCCTCACAAGATGAGATCTCATCATGTTGTGAAGCTTTAGCCTTGAGAGCTATTCCCATCTTCTTCTTCTTCTCAACCTCAAGCTTCTCTACCCTTTTCTCTTCTTTCTTCTTCTCATCTTCCCTTCCTTGCTTCATGATCTCATGAGTAAGGAGAGAACCCACAAGCTCATCAAGCTTCAACATTTTCAAGTTCTTTGCTTCGATGATAGCGGTTCTCTTCCCATCCCAAGACTCGGGAAGTGAATAGAGTAGCTTCCGGACAAGCTTGTCTTCCAATCTTAGTTTCTTTAACATCATTGGTGCCTTCATAAGTGGTCTCAAGAGTGTCTCATACTTCTTTGGCACTTTCAATAGATGAGACCTTTGAGTAGATGTCCGGACCGAAAGCACAAAATAACATGTGGAGAGCTTTATCATTGACTTGAATCCTTTTCCTCTCCTTTTCACTCATTTCCACTTTCTTCTTTAGCACCATCTTGCCTTCACCATCTTGCTTCAATTGAATGTATGGCCCATCCTCAATGACATCCCACACAAGATAGTCACTTGACTTGATGAATAGACGTATTCTATTCTTCCAAAAAGAATAGTTATCACCGTTGAAGAAGGGAGGCTTTGTAGTGGATTGTGACTCGTACATGCCGAAACCGGAGGTTGAAGTCATCTCTTGATATTTTGATGATCACACTCTTCCAAGGAACTCCTCTTGTTGTTGTTAATCCCCAAAGAGTTAGGCTCTGATACCAATTGTTGAGTGGATCGCAAGATCGATATTGACCAAGAGGGGGTGAATTGGAAATTTAAAGGTTTTGTGGTGGAAATTGCAAATTAAAAATAATAGACAATGAATTTAGAGTGGTTCAAGTTCCAAATGAACTCTACATCCACTACCTTAGCTTCACTAAGGATTTGCAACAATTCCACTAATTGCTCTTCCCCTTTTCTAGGACAAGGAGGCAACCCTTTACAATTTCGGTTGATTTTTCTACCCAAAAATCAACCCAATCCTCACACAATTGAACAAAGAAATTTGATGGCTAATAAGGTATCTCTCAATACAAATAATAGCCCCAATACAAGCACTCAAACCAATTTAACAAAGTATGAATGAAGATTACAATTGGGATTTCTATACAAATAGGAATTTTGGCACAATTGCTTGGATTTAATGAATAAGTGTTTTCTTAAAGATCAATAGTTGTTGCTGATGCTTTTTGATGTGTCTTTTATACCTCCTCATTGATTTCTAGTCGTTTGGGTGGTTGGAGACATAAATGGAGCCGTTGGAAGCCTCTCTTACCACCATAAATGCACTTCTGCAGCTACCGGTATCGGTACGCGTGAAGGGGTATCGGTACCTGTCTCAGAAAAGAAAGAGCCGTTGTGTGCATTTAATGAGGGGTATCGATACGCACGTAAGCGTATCGGTACTGGGTATCGAAACGGCAATGGCCGTATCGATACCATTTTCTGAACTTAGCTCACTGTCCAAAACCGTATCGATACTGGGGTTAACCGTATCGATACTGGTTAACGATTTTTTTAAAGTTTGGTTACCAACCAACTGACACCAACGGTCATATTTTTAAACCGATTTAATTTTTAAAAATTATAAAGACCGTATCGATACGAGGGTGACCCGTATCGGTACTCTATTCAAACTTTTTGAATTTTACACAGGGGTGTATCGATACTAGGGTTTGGGGTATCGATACTGGTTCCGACAGTAACAAAGTTTGGAAAAATAGTATCGATACGCTTGGTGCTGTATCGATACTCCTGGACGATTTTCAATGGTTTTGCCTTGGAACACTTAGAAAATATTTTGAGTTTGAGTTTTATAAATCAGTTTTAAAGTGTTGGTGTTTTAAAACTTATTAAGGGACTTATAAAAACAATTTTAAGTTTTACAAAATGATCCTTAAAGATTTAATTATATCAAAATCAAACATAGGTTTTACAATACTTAACATTATTATTAATTTTAAAATTTATCAATACTTGACATTATTTTATATTCATTAAATATAACTTCTTCAAATGTCAGATAATTATCATTATCAGCAAATCAAATAATAGTATTACTTCAGGTCAATATCAGTTTAGGTCAATATCAGTTCAGGTCAAGAACAGTTCAGGTCAATAACAGTTCAGGTCAATATCAGTTCAGGTCAAGAACAGTTCAGGTCAATAACAGTTCAGGTCAATAACAGTTCAGGTTTAAAACATGTCGTGTTCAAAACGGGTCGGGTTCAAAACAAGTCGGGTCCAAACAGGTCGGGTTAAATCGGTTATCTGGCAGGTTAGTCTCGGGTTCGGGGATCGTTTCGGTCGGGTGCAGGTCGGGTTCGGTTACTACAGTAACATGTCAAATTCGGGTTCAGGTTCACTTACGTCGGGTGCAGTTCGGGTTCTGTTTCTACAGTTACAGGTCAAATTCGGGTTCGGGTTCGTTTCGGTCGGGTGCAGGTCGGGTTCAGTCTTTAAATTCTCGGGTTAAACCAGTTCTGACTCGGTCGGGTTTCAGGTAGGTTACCAGGCCGGGTCAGTTTTTCACACCCCTAAATGTAATGGGAAGTATTTCTAAGCTTTCACTAGCATAAAGTATATGCAGTACACTAAGGAGTATGTGTACTAAATCAGTGAATACATGTACTAAACTATGGCTACAAGTCTACAAGTACTAAGCTATTTGAGTATCGATACTCAATCTTGAGCGGTACTCAATTATGATTATCGGTATTTGATTGATATTTGATATTCGACTTGTGGGTATCAATACTTAAAGAACAATATTAATACTACAAGAACAAATATCGATACTCAAACTTAAAAATATACAAACTAAAGGGGTATCAATACTCTTTTTCGAGTATCGATAATCAAACCCAAAAAAAACCTAGAAATTAGCTAAAAATGACCCTCTAATCCCCTAAACTTAATACCAAATGCCTCAAACAATATTTAAACACCAAAGTCCAAACAGGACTAATATGGACCTAAGACAATTATTAAACACTATAGAATATAAATTCACCATTGAAAATTTAATTATACACTCAACAATAACATACTCCACATTCATCATTAATCAAGCATTCAAACATGTTTATACAACATCAATGAGGTGTAAAGTATTAATTAAAATGAAAAAGACAAGAATAGATGAATAAAGGAAGAAAAAAGACGACGAATAACCTAAGGACAAGATAGGAGGGAGTGGGTTTTTCCAAATAAATGAAAATCTAGTTGAAGATAGGTACAAAATCAACTTAGGTTATATAAGAGGATAAATTGGCTTAAGGTCCTCAACTTTTGCCAAAGTTATTTTTTAAAAAAGGTCTCTCATCACCCAATTTGAGCCGAGGCTCTACACTTTAATGAGCCCAATACTCAACCAAAGAAGACCCAAAACATATTTTAAGCTGCCCAAAAACCATTTTCATGACCCAAACTATTAACCCAATATTTGGTTTGTTACATTCGTCTTGTCCAACGCCACTTTACTTCGGTTTTTCCTCGTATTTCTCACTTGCTCTGCTATGACGCTTCCATGAAGGTTGTCTACATGTAAGATTGTTTTCTTTTGTCACTTTAAAATTTTATAAGTTTGCCCTCAAAAAATTTTATAAATTTTCTCCCTCTAACATAAAATTTTGAACGCGTCCTTGCATAATACAATTACATATTACTAATACTATAATATAATCACATATTATTGTCCGTTGGAGAAATAAAATGTTTTTTTTGGGGTTTTGAGAATTATGCTCGTGGAGAGTAACATATAGATGGGTAGTTATGGGCTTCTTGAGAACTAGCATGTGTCTGCATTCTCACATGTCCTTATGGTCAAAGTCTGCATATGATATGTTATGTTTGTTATCTGATTATTTGTTGTATATGACAAAATATTTGGTTAAACTCTGTAACATGTATGTCCTTTGACTACTTTCGTACTTAGAGACCACACTAAGCTTTTTAGTTTATTTTCGTTTTTTATTTTTTTCACACACTTATTTTTTGAATTGTGGCTTTGGACTTTGATTATCGTTATTTTATGTTTCAGACCATTAAAAGAAGCATTTCAAGAATTGTTTTCTTTACCTAGTGTCAAACAGACATTTTCTGCAAATACAATAAGTATTAATATTTTGTCTAACTAGAAAGCTATTTGTCTTTCTGTTTGTTCAATGATATTCTGTATTTGACCATATCATCTAGGTTGGGTGTGGAGTGTTACAATAATCTAATAGTACAAACTAATAGTTTTTTTTTAACAGAAAAAAAAACAAATAAGGATTAGATGGAAACAACTCAAATAACAAAGTATAACATTGTCTGAAACATAACCTAAAGACTCCAAGATTTCCACATATGTTGGCGTGTCAACAAAATTCAACAGGAAACTGTAGATAAAGTCAATATGAATAATTGAGTGGGTCCGGTTTTGACCTGAGTAAAGTCACGGTCTTTGATAAAGAAATCATTGATGATATTTAGTTCGAGAAGAAAGAATAATTCAAATCATAATGTCTTGGTTTCTGAGAAGCTGAGAGTAGGTTCTTTTATCTGTTTTCATCACGGTTTTTCAACTTCTGTAAAATTTGATGATATCATGGTTAAGATGCAAGTGACTTTATGGTATCAATGCTGATGAAACCTTAAATCAAAGGTTGTTAAAACTAACTAGGTGGATTGTTTTGTTGAATGAGTAAGACAGAACCAAAAAAAACTAAACATTCAACCATGATATTTATATAACTAAAATGTGAAAAGATTATTACGCTTGTAATCACCGGCAGAGATAGGATCAAACATTGGGAGGGGCAAGAATCTAATAAATCTTTAAATTTAAAAATTAGAAGGGGCAAAATTTTTATTTGACTAAGATTTAAACTAAAAATGACCTAAAACTCTATTATAGCAAAAATTTTGGAAGGGACAATCTCCTCTCCTAGCCAATACATGAATATAAATTCTTTACTCATTTTTTGTGCCTCTATTTACGCTCTCACACTAAAAAAAATAGGTTAAGGGTTTAAAGTTTAGAATAAAAGTTAGGGTTTAGAGAATTAAGGGGTTATGGTGTATTTTTTAAGATTTGCGGTTTGAAGTTTAAGATTTATAATTTAAGGTTAGAACATAAAAGTTAAAATTTTATTGTAAGGGCATAAAAATATAAAAAAAAAAAAGTAGACGATAACATGACTTCGTCTTGCATGTAATGAGAAATGTATTTGTTTGATGGCTAAACATTAATTCATGATTGACTTTGAGAGCACCTACATATGTGGTTCATTTTTATTTGTATATTGGGTGAATTTTCTTTTCTACCACTGAATATTGAGATTTTTTCTTATGTAGTTGTTGTCAAAACTGTTTACTGTTTTGGCAAAGAAAAGAACACCCATTGTAGAGCATTGAATATATTCAAAAAAGATTCAGCGTTAGTCTTTAGAGATTTTGTTTCCAAGGAAGTAAAGTAAGGCAACCCAAATCCCATTTTTACAAATATCAAAAGACAGAAATATCAAATAATGCAGCATGAAAGATCCATTAATTGACCTAATGACTAAGAATGTTTATATTACCTCATATTGTATGAGTTCGATCCCGACATAGAAACGTTGTTTAATAAAAAAAATTATGCAGCATGAACATTATGGCCAGCATCTTATCTCTCTCCTACGTAATTTGTCTTATTTAACTTAGTGGAATTAACTGTTTTGTAAATGAATAATCGTTTTAGATATCAGAAGACAATAATAGAGCAACATGTTTATTCTTATCCTTATTATAACTAATCCCGTGCCTTAAATCAAGAAGCGAAAGATTTGGATTGCCTTAAAACTTTTTACAAAAATATAATACTAAATCTCGACGAAAACCCACTCTTTCTATATGTAATTGAAATCAGAAAAATTTAAATTCTAGTGTCAAAATTTAAAATAGAAACAAAATATGAGTGTCGAATTTGTCACCATGTTTTAATTTTCAGACAGGAAAGTAACAATAATGCTACTTTTAGTTTTATGATTCTTAACAAAAAGAGTACATGAGTTTTTACAGTAATTTATCTCAATATAAAAGATGGAGGGTACAAATCTAAAGCTAAAATTAGAAGATAAGTAAATACTTAGGGGGCGTTTGGTTCACGGAATGTAAGATTACCTCTGTGAATAGAATTACCGGAATGTAACATTACTTGACACATTACTGGAATGTTACATTACCTTGTTTGGTTTATTTGGTAGGAATATAGGATTGTAGTGTTTGGTTGGAGGAATATAAGATTAATTGGAAGCAAAATTTACTAACTTGTCCTTGTAATATATTTTCTTGTTAACAAGTTTAATTTTTAATTATTAAATTAAAAATATTTACATAAAAATTTATAGAACTATTTTCGTTACATTACCTAAAATTTGAAAAAAAAACAAATATTTATAATATTATTAAATTATTTTTAAAAATGTTTTATATTTATAGACATTTATTCCTTTTAATTTTTTAACATCAAAATATTAAACGTTTAATATGCTTAGTTTTTAAATTTTTTATTACTTTCGACAATTTATCAAACAAATTAAAGTAAATAATAAAACAAATCTAAAAGTAGTAAAAATGATAAAAATAAATTAACTTACTGGTTTTTTAAGATAAAAAATATCTTATAAATCAAATAATAAAATTAATAACATCAAGTCTTAATGCATTCAGTCTCAAGCAACATACAATCTTATCCCTAAAAATATCGTAAATACAATATTAATAAAATGTATTATTAAATATTACAACATTATCTAAATATATACAACACCATTTATATATTAAACTAATATTAAATATAAATATTTAATAAATTTACACCATAAATAATTAGTTACCTAATTAAAAATGCAATAAAGGATCAACATGAACATAATTCATAATCACAAGAGTAATATTGTCCAAAGAGGAAGGAATTGTGTAATACCTAAAAAAAATGAGGGGAATAGCATTCCAACCATTTAGGGGGAAAAGAGCCACTCTTGGGAAAAGAATAATACCTCATAGTGAGAATCCTCTTGAACCAAACATGGGAATGTAAGTCTGGAAAAGATTATTACCTCTGGTAATAATCTTTTTCGCGAACCAAACACACCCTTAAAGTAAAAAAATAAGGGTTATTATTTGATACATCGGCGATAAAAAAATATTCACAAGCATTATGTTTAAGGATTAGGGAGTTAGTTTATGTTTTAGAGTTTAGAGGTTTAGATTTAAGGGTTTTGGTTATGGTTTAGGATTTAGTGTTACAATCTAAATCCCAAATATTATTACTCTAAACCCTAACCTATAAACCTTATATTCTAACTATAAAGGATAACACTAAATATTAACAAGTGTAGTTAGTTTCCCACTGACTCGTACAAAAATCTCTTGCCCCTTGTTAGTGCTATTTTTTGTGTCCCACCACTAAAAAATTCAAATCATAAGTTCTAATCTTAAATTTTAAATTTTAAATAGTAAATGCTACAGAACAATACACCATATACCTAATATTCTAAACTCTAACCTTAAATCTTAACTTTAAATTTAATTTTAAACTTTAAATTTACTTTTTAATAATAAGACATAAATAGGAGCATCAAAGAGTAAAAAGTATTTCTACTCTACTAAAACACGAGGAATAAATAACAACTCTACCAAACCTAGCATAAAATAATACAACCATTATCAGATATCCAATTTGCAAGAGCCTAGCTAGGAGGTTGAGGCCAAATCGTCAAAGCACCTTTACAACTTTACTATTCAGCTTTTTCCATGAACGCGTTGGAGTGGATTTTATAGCATTGAATTCATCTGTTACATAAAAAAAATGTACTTTTTGCATTGTAATTATGAAATATAACATAAAGTTCCTTAAACAGTGCTGATCCCGGGAGACCAGAAATATAATATAAACATATTGAATTTCCCAATAAACGACTGCAGTTCTCAAAGTGCACTGCAAATTTGGACTGATCAATTGCATCTGTTCACATTAATTTAAGAACTTTTGGAAGCTAATTAACAAATTATGGGAAGAAAAGGAAATGGGAAAACTACAAAACAAAACAATAATCTCTGCATGAATTCATGAAAAGAGTTCTCTGAAATTCTATGACACCAAATTAATTTCCCTGAGAGATACAAATCTATACCGCCCATGTGCAGTGTTGCTCATCATAGGTAGTGCTTTGTTGGCAAGCTTCAAATCCAGAGACAATTTGAGGAAAGCCTGGAGAATATATGTCTCCCCAGCTGCTACTTTCTACAGAGCTACTCCCAGAAAAATCAAATATCTGTTGATTATTGCTGTAGATCAGCTCACCTGGGAAACTATCAAGCCCTTGAAACGTATCAGTAGGAGCACCAGCTTCGTGTGCATTAAAGTGGGTACTATTTGTTTTTACTTGAGAATAAGTGTTGTTTATAGGACTAATGGAAGATGCCGACGAAAGCAGGCCGAAGGAATTCCCATACAGATGACCTTGAGCAATGGAAAAATCAAAAGGGTACGGACAATTCATGGAATTATGGATTGCAGTGCTGGTGTTTGATCGTAGATGACCATGATTTGCAATTGTTAAGGGCATGAGCGGCGGTTGCTGCGGTGGCCAGTTAGCTCTCCGTGCTTGTTTCTCTTTCTGCTGTTTGCCCAGGAGCTTCTTTTTAAGGCTCGTGTTCCAGTAGTTCTTAATGTCATTATCAGTTCTCCCAGGCAGTTGTGCTGCAATTATAGACCATCTGCGGCATTTCGAAACAAAGAAAAATTAAAACTTGAATATGTTTGTAAAAAGAAGAACCGCAATAACATTTGTTATGTCTGCAACCGCGATAAACGCAATTTAAATGTCTGGTTTTAACTGTTTTAAGCGTATTAAGCTTACCTGCTTCCAATGTTTATGTAAAGGCTGCAGATTATGTTATCTTCTTCCTCCGAGAACCCTCCATGCTTGATGTTGGGTCGAAGATAATTCAACCATCTGAGCCGACAACTTTTGCCACATCTCTTAAGTCCTGAAAAGTGCAAACAAAGTATCGTTCAGGAGATCAATATAGAAAACTGAACATGTATATATAATATAGGAGTTTTGGAAGGTTCAAGAATTGATTGCTAACCTATCTTCTGAGGCAAGGCAATCCAGTTGCCACCGGTGCCGTTTTCCTCTATATATGCCTTGAGTTTAGCATCTTCCTCGGGCGACCATGGACCTTTCTTCACGTTAGCTTTGTCACAGCAAGGAGCTCTCCCCATGCCTTGAGTTTGGAAGTTAGCAGCTACTCTTGATTTTCTGGTTATGAAAGAGGGAAACTGTGATGGCAGAGGGAGAAGTGTTGGAGATGAAAACTGTGTCCCCCTGGGAGAATGAGGGAATTTAAAAAGAATAAAGATTGAAACTTTACGCATAAAATATTGAAAAAATTCAAAGTGGCCGGGATTTTTGTTATTGTCCTTCTACCTCCAGAATCTGAGATAATATATAATATTTACAAGCCATTTCCAATTCCATCTGTTGTTCATCAAATGATGATCATAGAATCAGATGGGTTGAATTGTTCCTTAGCCTTACGTACGTACTTGACTTCCTCACTCACTCATTACTTCTTTGGTTTGTTATGAATTATGATGACATACCCATGAATTGGTCTCCTTAAATTAAAGATTGAGCTTAATTTTATTTTTTTCACTTATCTCGGGTAATTTTCATGCCTGCTTGCAAAGCTTTTTATTTACACTTTTTAATATTTGAGGTTGGTAGCAAT
Source organism: Hibiscus tridactylites (assembly GCA_958450335.1). Lineage (NCBI taxonomy): Eukaryota > Viridiplantae > Streptophyta > Magnoliopsida > Malvales > Malvaceae > Hibiscus > Hibiscus tridactylites. The sequence continues at coordinate 16,262,079 of OY288280.1, read as the reverse complement.
TGGATTACGATTAGAATAGTTCTAGACATGTATAATAAGAGCAATTGCACATGACTCCTTAAAAACAATGATTCTAAAATGAGATAAGTTGAATGCTTACAAGAGAAATGCAAAAGATTAGTTATGGGTTAATGGTAAAACAAAATATTTATTTTTTAAATTGAGAGCCGTTTTAATAAATTGCACAAATCTCTTAAGTATTTAAGTCGTAACTGATTAGGATGACCAATGAAATCACATGGTTAGAAACAACTTATATCTGTTGATTTTATCAAGACTATCACAAAGTTATTAATAACTTTAGGGTTCAACACCAATTAGGTCCTTACTTTCCAACTTTGATTCATCAAAGCTTAATGACTATTGTCCTTATTTTCCAACTTTAGGGTTCAACACCAATCAGGTCCTTAACCCAAAAACTAAGTTATGGTTTTATTCTCAAAATGTACCAAATGTGGTTAAATAGATCAGATACTTGGCTTAGTTAATCTTACAAATAAAGTTACTTCATCTAGTTTATGGCCTTGAATGAGAAGTAACATTGGTAAAAAAAAAACGTGATCTAGAAATTAGATAGGCATTGTGAAAATATGAACCACTATAATGTAGAATTTAAGAAGAGAATTACCATGATTGTGAATTTTACCACTCTTTCTATTTTCTTAAGATGTAATAGGACTTCAATGATAGATTAATGTTTTGTAAGGGCACATATAGATTTTTGCTACTCTATCTATGCGTGCATGAGATATTATCCTTAATAATATATTGTCGTATTGCGTATCTTCCAGAATTCAACAAATTCTTCTATTGTACAAACATGGATCGCAATAGTTTTCGACAAAAATACTCAACAAACTAAAGAAGAATGGAGATAACAAGTGAAAGAAAATTTATCAATTTTGTTGTATTTTAGAATGGAAATGAGAAAAAGACATTTAATGAATAATGCATCAAATAGATTCACATGAAAGAGAGATGGTGGAAGAAAATAAAATAAATGTTTTTTCTCACTTTACCAAAAATAATTTCGAATACATTTGAATAATTTAAAAGATGGGTGACAAGTTGACCCAAGATAATTGAAGTCAAACTATGGCAATATTATACGAAATGGGTGTTGAATTATTGCTGATATTCACGAGGGATTGAACATGTTGGTTGAATTTTGCATGGCATTAGCTAAAAGCCTTGACATTCGAAAAAGAAAAAGGTGAAAGTGAAGGTAGACAAGTGTTTCCACACGCAACCAAAGTGGAAATGCTTTTCTGCTCAAGGCATCTTTCTCTAACGATGCTTTTTTATATCTATAATGATTATATTATTAACCACATCGGCCAATGCGAATTTGACATGCTTTGAAAAGACAAGATTTGGAAAGAAAAAAGAGAAAAGTGGAAGAGTTGTGGTGATTGTGGGAAAGACAAATTTGGTGTTCAGATTTTATTAAAATAAACCCAAATATAGGAAAGGGAAAGCCACTTAGAGTTGATTAGGTATTATGATGAGAAAACCGTCTCATAATTATTGGATTTTGTCTCCCCATTCAATTCATGCCTAGCTATTTGCCGACGCTAATTTCATTTATATACATTTTCCCATTAAAGTTTCTTAAGATTAATTAATATATAATTCATAATAATGATATTGTGTTAAATATTTTTTTATATTTAAGTAGGATTCCATTGATAAATGAAATTATATATATATTATAAAATATTTCATTAAATTTTTTTTTTCGGATCTTAAATGAAAGAAAAGAGAACAACACAATAATATAAAAATACCAAAGATGAGGACAAAGCAACAAAACACAATCAAGCCAAAGAAAACAACCCATATTCAACACTACAAGTATTTTTTTTTGAAAGAAAAGATGGGTCTCACTAAAAACTCCTCTAAAATCAGAACCAAGCCAAGGCTTGGTAATGATCACCTAAGGGGAAAAGAGTGCCCGAGGTGTATCGATATAAGAAGATGAAGAATCATCACGTACAAAATGAAGAAATATGCTAGAGACAACCCGAGTTAAAGAACACAGACGAAACATAGCGAATAGCCCAAGTGGCCAGTGAGTGGGCTACTATATTATCAGACCTAGGTACAAAAGTAACTCTAAAATCATGGTGCATATTAAGCATGAGTTGAGCTTGCTCCAAGTGAGGGTTGAGAACTAATAAATCACCGTGAGGCCTATGTAGCTGGTTGACGATCACGGTTGAGAACTGATAAATCATCGTGAGCAAACTGTAAGCCAGGAGTGACAGCATGGGCCTTAGCCAGGCCCGAGTTTGTGCAGCCAGCCGCATGTTGACCAAAGCCTCCCAAGACCCTACCACGACCATCACGAGCAAAAAAAACCTATTGCATCAGCACCATGGATAGGATCAAAGGAACCATCAGTGTTGATTTTGATGACACCCAACGTGGGAGCCTACCAAGGAGGATCGTCTAGAGCCGTCTGACACTCTGAAATGTAGGGAAGCGGAGAGCAGTAGCCACATAATAATCCCGTATCAAAATCTGAGAATTGATAATCGTTAGCTAGGTGGGCTTCAACCGTTTTCATGGACCTAGTCATTAAGCCGGTTCTAGAGGTTCCATAGCAGTGTGAGCAGCAAAGCAAAGGAATTTACGGAAAGCAAGGGAGTAACATCACTAAGCCAAGAAAGAGTGGAAGAGGCACTGCTGCGAATTAAGCTAGCAGACATCCCAGGAAGGTAAAGACTTCCATTCGCGGACGGACGGTCTTGCAGTGCATCAAGGACAGTTTCTGGGGCTTGGAGATAGATGGGGCAAATACTCGAGTTAAAGTTGGCAGTACATAACCTGCTACCAGTGGGGAGTGCATCATATCCAATACGCCAGCTAAAGGTCCAAACTTTGAGAATAACCGACAATTTGGATATAATCTTCCAGATCAGAGGGGGCCTAGGTAAAGGAGGAGAAGGGCGCTGCAGGAACGCATAACCGGATTTAACTGAATAAATGCCTGAATCATGGTTGCTCTAAAGAATAGTATCTTGGGAGACATGGAGATGGGGATGCGAAGAATCGAATCTGCATCATCCGGTAGGAATACTTGGCTCACTTTAAGTTCATCCCACAAAGATTGCATGCGAACCATGAAGTCACGACATCATAAGGGCAACTCAAAATTGTCCACATAATTCTCCGAGAGATTGATGGATGTCGTTCCACCCCATCGGTCCACATGCATGTGAATGTTATTGTTAATTACAAGCTTCCAAAAAATCTCGGGTGTAAGCTTTGCATGGCATGGTGGATACCCTTCTAAGCAAAGGAAACACGTCTATTAGGCTCAGATTCCAAGATGTTGCCCGAGGGGAAATATTTCACCCTAAAGACACCGAAAACAAGAGTGTCGGGGTCTTTGATCATACGCCAGACCTGCTTACCCAATATAGCAATGTTGAAATTATGCATATCTTGAAAATCGATACCACCAACACTTTTAGAGGTACATATGAAGTTCTAAGGGATAAGGGACCGGTCGTGCTTATTGCTACGGCCTGACCACCAGTAGCGTCTCATAGATTTGGTCATGTCATCCACTAGATTTTGAAGGAGAAGGTAGCAAGACATGATGTATTGGGATAGAGATTGAGCGACAAACTTAATGAAAACTTCCCTCCCACTAAAAAAAGTAAATTCATGGTCAAACTAGCAACACGAGAGCCAAACTTGTCTCGAATATAGCCAAGGGACTCATATTTGTTCCGACCCACTAATAGGGGAATGCTCATGTATATACTCAGGTCATCAATTTCACAGATAGTAAGAATATCATTAATAGCCGGCTTGAGTTCTGGAGAGGTCCACATGCTAAATAAGATTGTGGACTTATAAAAATTGACTCGTTGCCCCGATGAGGATGCATAGATCAAAAGGATATCTTTGAGTCTAGTAGACTCCTCAATACTATTATGCATAAAAATCATGTTGTCATCGGCATGAGTAGGTGATTAACATGAGGGCCGTAACGACTAGCACACAAGCCTTTAAGGTGTCCCGCTCGTTGCTCTGTTGTAAGAGTGGCCAAGAGACCTTAGTGCAAATAAGGAATAGAAAAGGGGAAAGATGGTCCCCTTTTCGTAAACCACATTGAGTATAAAAGGTCAGAGAAAGGGAGTCGTTGGCCCGAGCAGTAAAAGAGATAGTTTAAATACAACACATGATGATGTCCTCATTTGAAGGCGAAATACCCATCTTCAACATGACATTTCGGAGGAAGGGCTACTCAACACGATCAAAAGCCTTCTCCATGTCTAATTTAAGGGTCGCACCCCTGTTAGAGCCCGTCCGTGGAGAGTGAAGAGAATGCACAAGTTAATGGGCTACAAGAATAATGTCAGAAATACTTTGGCCTTTCACGAAATCCGCTTGGTTTTCACTGATATAGTAGGGGAGAACGGGAATCATCCGATTCACACAATCATTTTGGCAACGATCTCAAGCGTAGGCCACTTGATTGGGTGAGACTAGAATAATATGAAAGTGCATATAACTTAGGTAGCAATGATGTATTGCTAGATGAACTATACAAGTATGCCCTATAAGTATGCAAACTAAAAAGATCCATTTATGAGTTAAAACCAAGCTTCTCAAAGTTGGAATCTTCGCTTTAATGAGGCAATCAAAGAGTTTGGTTTCATTAAAAATGAAGATGAGCCATGTATTTTCAAGAAAACTAGTGGGAGCACTGTTACATTCTTGGTATTGTACATGGATGACATACTAATAATAGGAAATGACATACCTACCTTACAGTCTGTAAAGACTTGGTTAGGAAAATATTTTTTTATGAAAGACTTGGGTGAAGCAAGCTACGTATTAGGAGTCAAGATTTATAGAGATAGATCAAGACGACTCTTAGGGCTAAGTCAAAATACATACATAGACAAAGTACTGAAAAGATTCAGTATAGAAGAATCTAAAAGAGGATTCTTACCTATGAGACACGGTATTTCACTCTCGAAGGAAATGTGTCCTTAAACGCCTCAAGAGAGAGAATGCATGAGTAAGATTCCATATGCTTCGACCATTGGTTCTATCATATATGCCATGCTATGTACACGTCCGGATGTATCATATGCACTAAGTATGACAAGTCGATACCAAGTAGATCCTAGTGAAGGTCATTGGGTTGTAGTCAAAAACATCCTTAAGTACTTAAGAAGAACTAAGGATACATTCCTTATGTATGAAGGTTTATAGAGATAGATCAAGACGACTCCTAGGGCTAAGTCAAAATACATACATAGACAAAGTACTGAGAAGATTCAGTATGGAAGAATCTAAAAGACGACTACGAATTAGGAGTCAAGATTTATAGAGATAGATCAAGACGACTCCTAGGGCTAAGTCAAAATACATACATAGACAAAGTACTGAAAAGATTCAGTATGGAAGAATCTAAAAGAGGATTCTTACCTATGAGACATGGTATTTCACTCTAGAAGGAAATATGTCCTTCAACACCTCAAGAGAGTGAATGCATGAGTAAGATTCCACATGCTTCGGCCATTGGTTCTATCATATATGTCATGCTATGTACACGTCCGGATGTATCATATGCACTAAGTATGACAAGTCGATACCAAGTATATCCTAGTGAAGGTCATTGGGTTGCAATCAAAAACATCCTTAAGTACTTAAAAAGAACTAAGGATACATTCCTTATGTATGAAGGTGAGGAAGAACTAAGTATAAAAGGTTGTACTGATGCAAGCTTCCAAACTGATAAGGATGATTCTCGATCGTAATCGGGTTTTGTGTTTTGCCTTAATGGAGGTGATGTAAGCTAGAAAAGTTCAAAGCAAGATACAATAGCAGATTCTACAATAGAAGCTCAGTATATTGCAGCAAGCAATGCTGGAAAAGAGGCTATTTGGATTAAAAGTTCATATCCGAACTAAGGGTAGTGTCTAGCATATCAAATGCTATAGATCTACGTTGTGACAACAACGAAGCCATCGCACAAGCAAAAGAACCCAGATCTCACCAGTGATCCAAACACATATTTCGGCGTTACCATCTTACTCGTGAAATCATTGATTGAGGAGATGTAGAAATATGCAGAGTACCAACGGATGACAATGTCGACGATCCACTGACAAAACCTCTGACACAATAGAAGCATGAATGTCACACTAAGTCTCTTAGTATTAGTTACATGAGTGATTGGTCTTAGTGCTAGTGAGAGATTGTTGGAGTATGCCTAAAGACCAATCATGAGATGATTGTAAAAGACATACTTATTTTATCTTGTTTATTAATAAAGCCATTATTATTATTTAAGCTTCATTCTGTGCATCTATAAATAAACTGAATTATAATAAAGTCCTTAGAATAATATAGTTATTCTTGAATATCCTTAGTCGAGAATTATTGTGGGCGTGGAAAACAATAATATATTAAGATTAATATGTAGTTGATTGATAACATAGTGTTGTTATTGACATAGAGATGTCAAAATCAATACATAAGTATGTGTTAGAGAACGACATACTGGATTGACCCGCTATGAGAATGTTTCTTGGATTATTATGTGACAGTCACAACATTGCTCATGGTGATAACTAAGTGTATGGTCCTAAGACTTGAGATCATTATTATTTCAATATCGAGAGTGAAGAGATCGACCCTTAGTTAGAGCCCTTCCGTGGAGAGTGAAGAGAATGCAAAAGTTCATGGGCTACAAGAATAATGTCGGAAATACTTTGGCCTTTCACGAAAGCCGCCTGGTTTTCACTGATATAGTAGGGGAGAACGAGCTTCATACGATTCACACAATCACTTTGGCAACGATCTTATAAATGACCGTGCACAGACTGATAGGGCGCAATTTTTTCATGTTGGTTGGTTTGGCCATATTAGGGATAAGAACCAAAACTGTCTTATTGACAATAGCTATATCTGTTGTGCCCTAGAGGAGATTAAGACAGAGATCAACCACGTCTGAGCCAATTGTATCCCAATGCGGTCGAAAGAAATTTCTCGGGAGGCCATCAATACCCGATGATTTTTTAGTGTTGATATCGTGAAAAGCGTAAACCACCTCTTCGGTGGTGAAATCTCTAGTCAAGGCAACATTCATTTTTGAAGAAATTGTGGGGACAATATCATTGAGGAGCGGGGGGTCAATTGCCAGAGAAGTATAGGCAAAAAAAGTCCGAAAGTAATCCGTAACCACCCCATAATATCCTCAGTGCCTTCATACCAAACAACATTTTTATCAAACAAACCTTTGATAAAATTCTTCTTACGTCTGCCCGTCGCTTGGGCATGAAAGTACAAGGTATTCCCATCTCCCTGAGAGAGCCATTATACTCTGTACCTTTGGGCCCAACACACCTCTTGCTTATTAAGAGGGTGTCTGAGCTCGCCTTTGCCAGCTAGAAAAATAGCCATGTCGGTTTTAGAAAGCTGGCGGTGAAGACAAGAGTTAATCTGCTCCTGCAAATCTTGAATACGATGATAAGATGTATCTCTCTGTTGATCTTACCAGGATTTGAGTGCCCCTCCCACAATGCTTATCTTATCAAGAACCGAACCGACAATATTCAACCAGGCCTCATATACTGTTGTGACACAGGCCTTCTCATGGGCCCAACATTTTTCAAAGTGAAAATGATCTTCGCGCGTACGGGGGACATGTGCGGGACGACTTCAAGCAGTGTCCATAAGAATAAGACAATGGTCGGAGCCCGAATTATATTCTGAAATAGCTCGAAAGTCTAGATAAAAGTAAAGCTAGTCTCTATCAGCGACGAACCTATCAATACATTCACAAATAGGGGAAGCACGTAGGCCAGACAGTCCTTGTGAACCACCATTTCGCAGGTTTGCAGTCAAAAAGTTGGTTACAGGAAAGACAATCTCGGAAATCATCAAGAAATTTATGGCTTTTATGATGCCCTCTTGTTTCTCATTATTCGAGAGAATCTCATTGAGGTCCACACCAAGGAGCCAAGGAATTGATCTGAATTTGAATGGATAATAACATCAAAATGCGGTCAATTAGTTTCCCACGTCTTATGCTTCATATTATTTTCAAAACATCCATGAATGCCGGTGAAGTGGAATTGATCCGAATTTGAATGGATAATAACATCAATATGAAGGCAATAGTACGAAAACAAATCTACTGTAACTTTATTATTCCAAAGTAACATCAAACCAGTGCAACCATGGCCGTTATCAATAGTGATACAACCATCCATATTTAAAGCATACCTAATCCTATCACTATTATGCATTTTCAAATGAGTTTCACAAAGAAAAATAATTTGTGGGAGCTTGCGAGCAACAACTTGCCCAAAGGAGCGAACCGCTTGAGGTTTCCCGAGCCCGCGATAGTTCCAACATAAAATCCTAATTTCTCTCGGTGGGTTGCCTAGCAACCTCCGCCGGAGAGTTGCTAACGCTCCTCATCCCATATTTTGAAGTTGAAGTAGCTTTTGGAAATGTCAAAGAGGAAGATGAAACCTTCTGAGCCGATGAAGAAGATGGTCAGAGCTGCTTGGCTTTGACTATCTTGGTAAAAGTGGTGTTTCTCTTAAGGATACGTGAGGCCGACTCATGTACGGGGATAGAATTTGGTTGCGTAGCCAACCAGGTCTCAAAGTCTGAAGAAATAGGCGGTGGTGGTGGAGGAACAATCTCATGCTGACGGGCCGGGGCAGACTTCGAATAAGATCCAGCAGAGCTCCCCTAGTTGGCAAAACAACACCTTCTTAGACCAGAGTACAACACAGAGATAGGCAAGATAGCAGATCCCTCTGGGTCCAAAACAATTGAGGTAGTTTCGGTAACAGACTTAGCAGTAGGCCTGCTGTTTGACTCGGGTCCAGTGCCGGACTTCGCATTCTCGATAAGCTCAGTCTCAACATTATTACAATAGGCGTTGCATCGGCAGCAGACTTAATAGTCTCGGGTTCAGCAGGCTCGGTCCCAATGATAGCAGCGGCATATCCGACTAACTCGGTCACAACATCCATTGGATCGGTCATAGTGTGCGTATCATTGCTAGCTGACTCGGACGCAGATCGCACACCAAGGTCAGCAACCTCACGGTCCTCAACCGCATCATTCTCAACAGCAGGATTGGCAGAGGGATTGTCTTTAACATCCTCATCCGAGCCATCATTGAACATAACTACTTCCTCATTCAGGCCATCATCATCTGAAGTTGCCTCTAAATCAGCCCCGACAGCCTCAGGCACAGTGGATTTGGCAGCCATAGTCTCAACCAAGGAGGTTTCTTCATGATAAATAATTCTACCCCTAACATCAGTACATCACCCACTAAGGCCCAGTTTTTGGTTGCTGCTAGGGTCCCAACGCCCGCTTGTCCCTTATTTTCTCGCTAAACGATCATCTGTTTAGTCCCCAATGGTCGTTTGCTCACCATTTTTAGCGTCCAAACGAGTGTTTAGTGGCAACTGGAAAATTTAACTTTTGGCCAACGACCGTTTTCCCCCCAACGAGCGTTTGCCACAACAACCCCAAAGAAAGCTAAGTGTAACAAACAAACTCCCCAAGTAACAAAACATTGGCAACAAGGGGCGAATTGGGGGGGGGGGGGGTCTAGAAATTTCTTGTAAAAAGCATGAAAATTTGGGAGAGAAAAAATATTAAATGTACTTGAACTCATTTAATCTACCGTATAAAATTTCAATGGTCAAACTTAAGTAAAGAATTAAATATAATATCTAAAAAATGGAGTAAAAAGATGAAAGTGGGCCCCTTAATTAAATTATTTATTATTTTAAGTTATTTTGGTTAAAAAAGATAGTACTTCTTTTTTTAACCCCTTGATACAAAGTCTAGATTCACCACTGCTGGCAACAGTAGCACCAAAAACTAAGATCGCCACCCAACAAGTTACCGTTGGACACATGAAGACTATGTAATAACATGAAACCATGCGTACGCTCGACACTCCTTAACTAACTCATCAGCCATCCTATTTGCCTTCCAAAAATATTATTGTTTTTTTGCTCTGAAAAAAGTTAAAGCTTTATTAAAATAAAAGAAGGAACAAGTTCCTGATATAGGGAATTACACACAAAAAACGCACCAACCCTCACCAATCTCCCAACACATTACCAATATCCAAGTAATCATCAACAACAGGCTCAGAGCCAAAAATAAAATAGTTCGTTAAATACAACCAAATCAATGAAGAAATCACCCCCTGCGAAATAAAAAAGCTAGCAACTCCTATCACCAAATAAAGGCATCTGCTCCTATTTTAACCAAGACAAGAACACCCCAAATAACCGGACACCATTCCAGAAACACCTCAAACTACCAAACAACGTAGAAAAACAATTCGAAACTAAAGAGGAACCCCATTAACTATTCACCGCAAGGGAGTGCACATACTAACCGAATCGCAACTAGAGGTGGAGTCGGATAGAGAATATCTGAAATTGTGGGGATTCAAATCGACGGGATAAGAAATAATTAAAATATTCACCTACATAGATGGGGACGGGGAAGTTTTATCACCGAAGCTCATATGGGGATAGGGACGGGATTGCTATATTCGAATTGTGGGATAACAAAACTGCAATCATATAAATAACCGTGGGGATCCCCGAAAAATATCCGCAATAATCCTGATATTTTACAAAAACTTTTAAAAAATATATAATTAACTCTCATTTACTTGTATTCCTACTTATCTTATTATTAGTATTTTAGCCCATCAAGATATTTATGTCTTTTGTTTAAACCTTATTAAGTTCGAGTGATCTCTCTAGTAATTTATCCTTGGAAAAACTACCTGAGTGACCACCCAACTATTGGCCGGGACCTGTTTTGACCACCCAACTAACAAAATTCAAAATTTGACCACCAACTATTTAAATAGACCTATTTTGACCACTGACCGTTAAAATCTAACGGAAAGATGATGTGGTAGTTAGAGTAATTTTTTTATAATTACACTTTCAGTCCTTCTTAATTACCTATTATATCAATTTGGTCATAATTTTAATTTAATTAAATAAAATGAATCAACAAATCAGATAACGACACATGTCATCACCCGATTGGATTAATTTACTTTAATTTATTTAATATTATACATATATTTTCCTCTAATCAGGTGGTGACACGTGTCATCACTTATAAAAGGAAAACTTAAGAGAAAAGAATATGGCCATGGTGGGGGTTTAAACCTATAACCTTTAGGGGAAAGCTAAGACTTAACCACTGCACCAACTACTCTTTAGTAATATAAACTGCACAATTCTATATATATATCTTATAACGAAGTAAGTGCAAGGGAAAAAAAGTAAAAATGTTTGAGAGGAGACTCGAACATGGGTCACATGAAATATATAAAAACACGCATGCCAAATATTCAATTTAAATTAAAAGAAATTTGATTTTAAAAAGTATTCAAATATTTTTAAAAAATATTCAAATATTTGATTTAAAAATATTAAATAGAATTTTTAAAATATTCGAATACTTTTTTAAATCAATTTATTTTCTTTTAAATCAAATATTTTTTTAAATTGAATATTTAATATTTTAATAAATATTCGATTTAATTTAAATATGAAAAAGAAAAAAATATTTAAATATTTTAAATCAAAATTTTTTCTTTTAAATCGAATATTTAATAATTTCAGATTTTAGTTAAATCAAATATATTTGATTTAGTGATATGCGTGCTTTTATATATCTCATGTAACCCATGTTCGAGTCTCCTCTTAAACATTTTCTTCTTTTTTTCCTAGCACTCACTTCATTATAAGATATATATAGAATGATGCAGTTTACATCACTAAGGAGTAGTTGGCGCAATAGTTAAGCCTTGGCTTTTATCCTCTAGAGGTCATGGGATTAAACCCCACCATGGCCATATTTTTTTCTCTTGAATTTTCCTTCAACCAAGTTGTGGTCATCACCTGATTGGAGGAAAATATATATAATATTAAATAAATTAAAATAAATCCATCCAATCGGGTGATGACACATGTCGTTATCTGATTAATTTTATTTAATTAATTTAAAATTAGGACCAAATTGATATAATAGGTAATTAACATGGACTAAAAGTGTAATTATACAAACTTTACATTAACTGTCACTTCAACTTTCCGTTAGATTTTAACGGCAGATGATCAAAATAGGTCTATTTAAATAGTTGAGTGATCAAATTGTGATTTTTTTAGTTGGGTGGTCAAAACAGGTCGCGACCAATAGTTGGGTGGTCACTAGGGTAGTTTTCCCTTTATCTCTACTTAATCCTCGTACTATTGATGCATATGAATATATGATATTTACTTTTCATATAATAGGTTGATGACAAGAATGGTCAAAACAAAAATACAAGTGCATCATTAAGTACCACATGCTAGCTTGATTTGACTAAAAAAACAAAATCGTTACATGTTAAGTTGTTATTATGGTTCTTAAATTGTTTGTTTATTATTTTTAAAACTAAAATTATCATCTATGTTTGTAATTTTGGATATTTAATATTGGGTATTTGTTTTAATATATTAAGATTTCTATTTTTTAAGTGTATTAAATATATGACTTGTAAATTGAAATTGATCATATATTTTAGTTAGTAAGGTAATAAATTTTGTTTACTTTGTTTGAGATGGAATTCTTCGAAACTCGTGGGGATCTGATGGGTACGAGGATGAGGACGAAAAAAAATCTCCAAAGCATGTAATGAGGATTCTCTAAAACTGTCCCTGCAAGTGTCGTGGATTGAGTGAGGAGTAATAAATTTTCTCTAAAAGTGTAATTATACAAACTTTACATTAACTGCCACTCCACCTTTCCGTTAGATTTTAACGGCCGATGGTCAAAATAGATCTATTTAAATAGTTGAGTGATCAAATTTTGAATTTTTTCGTTGGGTGGTCAAAACAGGTCGCGACCAATAGTTGGGTGGTCACTATGGTAGTTTTCCCTTTATCCTTTTAGTTTCTGCTTAATCCTTGTACTATTGATACATATGAATCTATGATATTTACTTTTCATATAATAGGTTGATGACAAGAATGGTCAAAACAAAAATACAAGTGCATTATTAAGTACCACATGCTAGAATGATTTGACTAAAAAACGAAATCGTTACATGTTAAGTTGTTCTTAAATTGTTTGTTTATTATTTGTAAAACTAAAATTATCATCTATGTTTGTAATTGATCATATATTTTAGTTAGTAAAGTAATAAATTTTGTTTAATTTGTTTGAGATGGAATTCTTCGAAACTTGTGGGGATCTGATGGGTATGAGGATGAGGACGAAAAAATCTCCAAAGCATGTAATGAGGATTCTTTAAAATTGTCCCTGCAAGTGTCGTGGATTGAGTGAGGAGCAAAGCCGTCCTCCTCCCGCCGATTCCCACCCCTAGTCGCAACTAGGACCTAGATAGAAAGAAAATGAAACAAGTAGTGCTACCAAAGCTGCAAGTGTTTCTCCAATCTTAAAAAAAAGCTTAAAAAGAAAGCCTTGAATCTTAAGAAATTTCCTTATTGCACTACGAACAACACGATCCCATCACAACAAAAACTTATCCAGATCACCTTTGGAACCAACTCACAGAACACCTAAGGATCCTCATGAAAACTTAACAAGAGCACAACTCAACCCAACAAAGAAATCTATACCAACTCACAAACATTAACAACGTCGACTTGGTAACGACTCCTAACCTCTCAGTCCACCCAGGCAAGAAGCATATAAACATTTCATTTCAAAACAACATAATGAACCGCAATAAAGCCACCACAAAAACAAGCCCAAACGACCCCAATTGAACCACCTCTCAAGGAGGGCCTACCATTGATTTTGTAACTCGTTCCTCACCAGTTCATCCACTACTTCCTCCTCATTCCCAATGATTTGCACACCCAAGTTTACACTTAACTCAAGAGCTTTCCTTGCCGACTTTGTGAGTATCTTCTTCCTAGCTATGTCAAAATCTGTAGAAGCATGCTCAACTAAACCAATCATAGCAGACTCTTGATCGACCTTATTACATTTTTTATGGCACGGGCTCTCATTTTCTTCTCCTTGCCCGATAAGGCTTTATCTTGGAAATTGGCTAGCGAATTAAACTTCCTCTTGAAATTATGTTCCTCAAATTTAAGGAGGAAAACGAATACTTTGGAACACTAGCACGATCAAGATCGACAACATCGAGATTACCATTTGCCAAGTCCACACTCATAGGGAAAGATATATTATTATTGTAGAAACAATTGAAATAGTATGTCTCACAATATTTCGATTCATAATTCATCTTTACAAGGTTAGTCTTTTAAAGACTAAATTACAGAGAGTTTAACTTAAGTTAGAAGTCCTCTATATTTACAACTCTTATCACTTAGAATAGAGATCTAGCTTATCTAAACTACATTGGTTTATCTACAATAAATAAACTTTAAATTAAACTTATCTTATCTACAAATAACGCTCCCCCTCAAGCTGGTGAGTATACGTTGTATAGTCCCAGCTTGGATGTGAATTCATCAAAGATTGCTTTTGGTAAAGCCTTGGTGAGCACATCCGCTAGCTGCCCTTCAATAGGTACATAAGATAAATATGCTATTCCACCATTGACCTTTTTTGGGATGAAATTGTTACAAATTAATCAATCCAAGACGATAATAAAAATAAAATAAAGGAAATAAATTTAATCAAATAAATAAGAAGAGAAGAATTATAAAACCAGATTAAAATTGAGGCCTGCGAAGAGCATTTTCCTTAAGACAAATTTCGACCACTCCGCGGTGCCTGAGTTTGGTTGGTCGTTCGTCTCCCAGGATACAACAACAGGAAGATCTTCGACAGAAGCACGAACTGAAGAGATCTTGAACTAGAGCCTTGTCTTAGCCTATCACCGGGTAAAAGAAAACAAGAGAGAAAACAATTTTGGAGTCCTTTGAAACTAAGGAGAAGCACGATTTATATAGGGGAGTGGAGGAGGAAAAATATGGAAGGTAAATATTCCGAATTAAAGCCATTGACTTTGTATCCGAGCAAAATCGGAAATAATCAATTAATGTCTTATTTAAACGGATATATTTCTTATGAATTGATTTTAATATCTTTTAATATCCGATTTAATGAAAGTCACAATTTTTTCTATTAAATTCGGAATATTCAAAAAGATATGTTGTATATAAGGAAAAAAATTTAATTCGAAGTGGGTAAAATATCCGCAGGTCCGAAGTAGAACCCAGCCGGTCCAAACATTCGCGTCGCCTACGACGTGCGTGCGCGCCTCAACCCGAATGGGTTTGACGAGCTTCAATTTGCAACCCCCTGCGCCTGCGCGCGAGGCATAGTGTTCATTTAAATCATTCAATGACTTCCAAGTGGGTTGGTGTATTTAAACCATTCCCAAGTTTGTTATCCCACCCATGTGGGATAAGGGGTTCATATTTTCCTTAACACAATTCATAACAACCTCACTTTGAGCATCAATTTCTCATTCATTTCTCAATCGTTTTGAGCATATGAGATACCGTTGTAAAGGTCTCATGGAGTAGAATATAAATTATTAAATTTATCATTCGAACATCCACCTTTACCACTAGAAAATATGGCTCAAAGTTTCCAATTTCTCACATTTTTCCAACAGAAATGTCGGTCAATTTCCACATGTTTTGTTCTATCATGTTTGGCTGGATTCTTGGCTATCCTTATGGAAGATTCATTATCACATAAAATCTCGATTTTCTTAACTTCGTTCATCAATATTTGTAGCCAAATGCCTTCACAGATCCCTAGTGCTAAAGCTATGTATTCGAATTCAACACTACTTCTAGAAATAACACTCTGTTTCTTTCTTCTCTAAGTCACCAAGATTCCCCAAACAAATGTGCAATGACCACTAGTCGACCTCCTTTCAATTAACTTTCCAACCCAACTAGAATCAGTGAGGACTTTTATTGTTCTGTCTTAGGTTTTTCCGAAGAATAATACATGGCCTAGGGTCATTTTTAAATATATCAACATTTTGTGTGCATCCTCAACGTGCTCTTCTCAAGGTTCTGCCATATGTTGGCTTACAAAACTAATAGAAAAACCAATATCAGGTCTTGTCAAAGATAGGTATATAAGTTTTCCAATCAATCTTTGATACTGCTCTTTATCTACTTGAGCTCCTCTTTTCGTCATCTTCAAGTTTGTCTCTATTGGAGTGTCTGAAGGTTTGCACCCCAACATTCAGTGGCGGAACATAGGGGACGGTTTTGGGGGCATGGGCCCCTGCCAACTTTTCCCCAATGGTAATAAAATAGTTTTTTAAAAAGGTTAAATTAGTTTTATATTCCCTTCAATCTTTTTAAAATCTTATTATGCCCCCTTAAAATTTTAATTTTATAATGGCTCCCCTTTATAAATTTCTAGTTTGGCCCCTACCAATATTCCTGTCTCGGATAGAAGATCAAGAATGTACTTTCTTTGATTAATAACTAGACCTTTTCTTGATCTTGCCACCCCATTCCTAGGTAATACCTTAAGCTTCCCAAGTCCTTTGTCTTGAACTCAAAACTCAGTAGATTCTTCAAATTTCTAATCTCACTGAGATCATCTCTAGTGATTATTATGTCATCAACATAAAAAATGATGACCTTTTTTTTTCTGCTAGATGTCCTTCTGATGTAGAGTGTATGATCAGCTTGACATTGCTTAAACCTATTTATCAAAATAACTTTGGTATATCTCTCAAACGATGCCCTAGGTGATTGCTTCAAGCCATAGAGGGATTTCTCCATCTTTTACACTCTTCGATCTCTCATTTTCTTCTTCACTCATGGAGGAATAGTCATGTAAACTTCTTCTTCTAGTCTTCCATTAAGGAACGCATTTTTCACATCTAACTGATAAATCCCCCATCTTGCATTGACTGCTAAACTGAGTAGAACTCTAACTATGTCGAGCATCGTCACATGAGCAAAGGTCTCCTTGTAATCAATGCCATATGTCTGTGTGAAACCCTTAGCCACAAGTCTCGCCTTGTATCTATCAATGCTTCCATCAGAGTTGCATTTCACTGCAAATACCAATTTGCAGCCCACAAGATTCTTTCCTTGTGGCAAATCAAACATGGTCCAAGTCCCATTCTTCTCTAGAACTTCAATCACTTCTTCTACGCTTTCTTCCATCTAGGATCCATGAGAGCCTCTTCTAAAGTTGTTGGAATTTGTATCTCATTTATGTTGACTGCAAAATCTTTAAAAGAAGACATTAAATTCTTATATGAAACAAATCTATGAATAAGTTGTTTTGTACATTGTCTAACACCCTTCCTCTTAGCAATAGGCAACTCATCATGATCCATATTAGAAGTAGAAACTTGGGATAATTCATTACCTTCATCACCTCCATAACCTTCTACATTTTCAGAGGCAATTAGAATCACTAAATGAATAAGTCTAGGACTGGTAGAATTTTCTGGTGCTGGTGATAGCAAAGAAATTATAGGAAGAGTAGGGGGAAACTGCACAAGAAGAAGCTGGTCATACTGAAAGAAATATAAAAGCTGAAATTCATCAAAGTTCACCCCTAAATTGCAGACTGAGCAAAATATAGAGTTTGTTAAAAAATTAACATCCATAGAAATATAAAACTTTATGGGTATGAGGAGAGCAACACTTGTAGCCTTTTTTAGTGAAGAATACCCTATAAAATGACACTTAATTGATTGAGGATCAAATTTAGACCTAAAGGGACTATTACTATGAACATAAGTAGTGCACCAAAAACTCTCAAAGGAAGGGTAGATAACATAGGTTTAAAATCAGGATAACTATCCAGAAAAACTGACCTTGGGGTTCAAAAATTTATAACTTTACTAGGCATTCTATTAATTAGGTAGGTTGTTGTCAAGAGAGTCGCACCCCAATATTGTTTAGGTACATTACGAGGGAAAAGCAAGGACCTAATGACCTCCAAAAGGTGTCTATTTTTTCTTTTTGCTATTTCATTTTGCTGTGAAGTGTCCACACAAGAAATAATTTCAACAATTTCCTTCTCTCCAAAGAAAGAACCCAATGATTTTGTAAAATATGCTTCCTCATTATCAGATTGCAAAATATGAATTTGAATCTTAAACTGAGTCACTACCATATTATGAAATCTCTAAAATATTTGATCTGCCTTCTTTTATTAAATTAGTCTTATGTAGTACGAGAATGGTCATCAATAAAGGTGATGAACCATCGACATCCATTTTTATTATTTACCTTAGAAGGGCCCCAAATATCACTGTGATAAGAGAAAATGGGATAGAAGGCTTATAGATAGATGGCAAATAAGAAGTTGCACATAAAGAAGCTGGTCATGCTGAAAAAATATAAACGCTGAAATTCATCCAAGTTCTCCCCCTAAATATGGAGTTTGTTCAGAAAATATAACATTCGTAGAAACATATACTTTATAGGTATGAGAAGAGGAACACTTTTAGCCCTTATTTAGTGAAGAATACTTTGAAAAGAGACACTTAATTGATCAAACTAAAGAAGAAGACAAATTGCTTGAATTTTTATTGGGAGAAGGAAGTGACTCTCTATGAAGTAGGGATGGGCACGGGTCGGGTCGGGCCGGGTTTTTGGCCCACCCGACCCCGACCCCGACCCCGACCCGATCATATCTTTTAAAAAACCCGACCCGAAAATAAATACCTTAAACCCGACTCTGACCCGACCTATATAAAAAATCAATTTTAGGGACTAAATTGTTAAAAAATAATTTTAAAAGACTTAATTGTAAAAAATAATAAATTTAAGGACTAAATTGTAAATAAAAAAAATCAATTTTAAGGACCTAATTATAAAAAAAATATATAAAAAAGGGTATTATTACAAATATCCCTAAAAAATTAGGGGAAAATTACACTATTAGTCCTGGGTCGGGTTGGGTCGGATTTTTTCACCCTAAAACCCGAACCCGACCCGACCTCACCCTACACAAAAACCCGACCTAACCTGAACCCGATTTTTTCATAAAAATACCCGACCTGATTGGGCCGGGTCGGGTCGGAATCCGTCGGGTTCGGGTACCGTGCCCATCCCTACTATGAAGCACATAAAGCTCACCATACAGTCTAGCATTGCCAATCGTCTTCCCCGATCTCATTATCTGTATTTCACAAGTGTTGAAAGTAAATGTAGTCACACATTTCAAATCATTGGGCAACTTACTGACAGAAAGGAGATTGCATGTCAAATCTGGTACATAAAGTACATCTTTTAACTGTATATTTTCATTGATAATAATAGAACCACTCCCGTCTCACATGATGGTTGCCCCTACAATGAGATTTTGTTATTTTTGGACCAGTTTTTTTCATGGGATAAGGATTTTAAGTGGGTCTAAGGTAAGCAACTTTGGATGGGATCCGGGAGGGTTATACCCTCATTTTCAGATCTGTTCGACGAGGTCTTATTTTATGGTCGGCCATATTTTATTTCTAAGCTTGTCAACTTTTAGTTTGTTTAACCAGGTTATGAAGTCAGATCGGATAAGGTTATGTTCTCTTGCGGTTTTGGTGACAAGGCCCATTTCTACGATGGATTTGGGAGTCTGCTTCCGGATGGAGCTCTCCCAGACGAACATGATCAACGTTTACGCCCTCTCTGATCTGAGGAAAGGCCTGGGATCCTGCTTCGAACCTGTTTTTATTTACGGGTCCTTTGCCAGGAAAGGTCAGGGAGCTTGGTTCTCCGTTTTTATCCGAATGATGTTCGATGTGTCGATTGCCTTGATAAGGGCCGTTACTGATGTAACGGAAGCCTGCCTCTGGATAGAGCTCTCAGGCGAAGGCTCGGTGGTTCTGGCTTATTTGGTTAGACGAAGAACATGTTTGTTCCCTGCGGTTGATTTCCATGGCTATCCTGCGTTGCCGATGAATCCCATGATCAGGGGCGTATCTACCATAGGTCAAGGTAGGTCACTTGACCTACCATAAAAAAATGGATAAACTACTTTAGATGTCACTTAATTATTAATAAAGTTACAATTAAGTTATTCAATTATTAAAAGTTACAATTGGGTCACTTAATTCAAGTTTTAGTTACGCTCAAATCACTCATTCGTTAAAATACAAATGAACATCTAACAAGGTTTGGTATAATGATAGTTTCAGTCCTCAAAACTTATATATTCTACCAATTTAATCCTAATTCAAATTACTTCAAAAAATTTAACCATTAATACTTACAAAAGACATCAATTTAGTCATTTTCTTCTCCAAATCACATGTATACATTCGTTAACACTAGGGTACTTCATTTAAAACTATTAATTAATCTAGTACATAAATTTATAAATGTAAATATATTTATAATTATTTTTAATGCTAGATCTATAATTAGTATCTATATTAGAATTAAATTCATTGAAATCTATTTAAAATTATTTATGAAAACGTTCTACTTTAGTTATTGTTACCCCTTAATTTTCTACAAAAATTAAAGTTTTATATTATTATATAGTTTTTTAGTAATTTTATATATTTTTAAATGACTTCAGTATTTCTTTTTTATTTTAAAACAAATTAATAATTAAACTTTTTATGTTACTGAATTTTTATTATTTAATAGATTTCTTAAATTCTTAGCAACTATGTGTATTTTCATTAAAAAAATAAAGTTGATAAAAATTTGGTGATAGAGATTAGTGATTATTTATATAAAAGTGCGGGAAGTCATTTTAGATGGTTTAAGTTACTTACAAGTAATATAAAATGTTTTGTGTTCAGAGCATTAGTTGTAAAAATGATGTTTTAGAATGATTTGTTTAGGGAGAAAATTTGTATAGACTAATGTTATTAAAGAGAGTTAGTACCTAAATCATAGTGGACCCCTTACATATGTATTTATATGTGATTGAATGGTTTTTTGTCATGTCAGTTATGAACATTTTAAGTAATTTTTGATGACTTATTCAATCTATTCTTATTTTACTTACATATGATTGTATTTATTATCGGTGGGTGAACTACCAAGCTTAAATTTTTAGATCCGCCCCTGCCCATGATCAATGGTGGATATGGCCCTTCTCTCCTTATGATCAAGGAGTTGTTTATCTTGTTCCGGATTTTAAGTTTGTGTCTTGGTTGATTGCTTTTGTTTTTCGATATTATGATGCTAGTTTTCTGTTTTTCGGATGTAGGTCTGTAAGCTTCTTTGAAGCCTGTTTACCCTTTTCTTTATTTTGATGAATGGAAAATTATCTTTTGAACAAAAAAGAAGAAGAGGAAAGAACCATATGTTGTTCGTATAGAAGAGCAAGGAGATGTGGTCTAAAATTTGTGAAAAAACCCTCTATCCCCAGTCATATGATTAAAGGCTCCTGAGTCGACTATCCATGGTGGTGCAACTATGCTAGTGTTAAAAACAGTCTACCTTTTTTACCTCCATGAGCTTTGAGGTAATAGGAATTGGAGAAGCATCATTAATGCTTAACGAGGAAGAAGAACCAGCAACAGGCTGAAGTAGAATAGTTCCAGAATTAATAGAACCACATAAAGCTCACCATATAGTCTAGCATTGCCAATCCCTACTATGAAGCACATAAAGCTCACCATATAGTCTAGCATTGCCAATCGTCTTCCCCGATTTCATTATCTGTATTTCACAAGTGTTGAAAGTAAATGTAGTCACATATTTCAAATCATTGGGCAACTTACTGACAGAAAGGAGATTGCATGTCAAATCTGGTACATAAAGTACATCTTTTAACTGTATATTTTCATTGATAATAATAGAACCACTCCCGTCTCACATGATGGTTGCCCCTACAATGAGATTTGGTTATTCTTGGACCAGGATCGTTATTTTTGGACCAGTTTTTTTTTTCATGGGATAAGGATTTTAAGTGGGTCTAAGGTGAGCAGCTTTGGATGGGATCCGGGAGGGTTATACCCTCATTTTCAGATCTGTTCGACGAGGTCTTATTTTATGGTCGACCATATTTTATTTCTAAGCTTGTCAACTTTTAGTTTGTTTAACCGGGTTATTAAGTCATATCGGATAAGGTTATGTTCTCCTGCGGTTTTGGTGACAAGGCCCATTTCTACGATGGATTTGGGAGTCTGCCTCCGGATGGAGCTCTCCCAGACGAACATGATCAACGTTTACGCCCTCTCTGATCTGAGGAAAGGCCTGGGATCCTGCTTCGAACCTGTTTTTATTTACGGGTCCTTTGCCAGGAAAGGTCAAGGAGCTTGGTTCTCCGTTTTTATCCGAATGATGTTCGCTATGTCGATTGCCTTGATAAGGGCCGTTATTGATGTAACGGAAGCGTGCCTCTGGATAGAGCTCTCAGGCGAAGGCTCGGTGGTTCTGGCTTATTTGGTTAGACGAAGAACATGTTTGTTCCCTGCGGTTGATTTCCATGGCTATCTTGCGTTGCCGATGAATCCCCATGATCAATGGTGGATACGGCCCTTCTCTCCTTATGATCAAGGAGTTGTTTATCTTGTTTCGGATTTTAAGTTTGTGTCTTGGTTGATTGCTTTTGTTTTTCGATATTATGATGCTAGTTTTCTGTTTTTTGGATGTAGGTCCGTAAGCTTCTTTGAAGCCTGTTTACCCTTTTCTTTATTTCGATGAATGGAAAATTATCTTTTGAACAAAAAAAGAAAGAAGAAAGAACCATATGTTGTTCGTATAGAAGAGCAAGGAGATGTGGTCTAAAATTTGTGAAAAAACCCTCTATCCCCAGTCATATGATTAAAGGCTCTTGAGTCGACTATCCATGGTGGTGCAACTATGCTAGTGTTAAAAACAGTGTACCTTTTTTACCTCCATGAGCTTTGAGGTAATAGGAATTGGAGAAGCATCATTAATGCTTAACGAGGAAGAAGAACCAGCAACAGGCTGAAGTAGAATAGTCCCAGAATTAATTTATGAATCACCAGGATTGGTCATGGCTGCTAGGGCTAAAAATTGCAATAAAGATAAATAAGCCTAAACTGATATCAGCTGTCGAAACAATATGTTTCCCAGTATTTCGATTCATAATTCATCTTTACAAGGTTAGTATTTTAAAGACTTAATTAAAGAGAGTTTAATTTAAGTTAGAAATTCTCTATGTTTACAACTCTTATCACTTAGGATAGAGATTTATCTATTATCTACAATAAATAAATAAACTTTAAATTAAACACATCTTATCTACAAGTAACAAATATTGGGGCAGGGAACCATCTCACAATCTTCTTCGTTGCTCTCGTTAAGCAACCCCGTCATCTCCATCAAAGCCTGATCGGTAACAACAACTTGTAAACAATCGGCATGGACATCTTTCTGATTCTCATTCCTTGAAGTCAAAACACCCAACACTAGCAAAGGGTCAAGAATCACTCTATTCCTATCAGTATCATGGTTCTGGGCCTTCTGGCCTCTGGTTCGACACTACCCCTGGAACCGTGAGCTTCAGCAGAACCTTGCTGCAAATAACTGAATGGGTCCAAGCTACAATTAATGGACAAGTGCGGGCCCACTAGAGAGCTGACACCATCAATACCAACTTTAACCTGCTCTATAACCAAGGACCCCCTTTCCAACATATTAGGAGAATCGATAAACTCCTTTAAGCGAGTCGGCTTGTCCTGCATGGCACCAGTATGACGATCACCACAAAGCACTAAGTCTATCTTGGGGATACCCATTGATCTGGCATCCTCATTTTCCTCATGCAACCATACATTCGCCGGATCCATAACACCCACAGACTCAGGCCCTTTACCTTCTCTTGGGCACACATGCCCTTTCATATTATCGACCTTACCAGTTTCGAGGTTCGCTTGAAGAGAGCCTAAACTATTGTCTGAGGAACTACTACCTGAATCAACCAGCTCGCCTTCATTTTTATCAAGGGAATGATGCTTTAATAAAGAATCCTCCTCTCACCTCTATGGCTTCTTTATTCAGCGCCTCAGAATGACAAACACTATTTTACGTTTTACTTAATTCATAGTTTTTGCTTAGATTTCTATACTAATTCGAATTAGCGTAACTTCTTCATTCACCTCTTGTCCTCCATCTAATATTATGGAAAAATACACAAAGGTAATACCCGACATGCTTCATCGATTTGCTTAAAACAACGCTAAAGCTTCCATGGTCTCCGATACAAATGTAACACCCATGACACTGTGTTGAAAGGGTAAAGAATAGAGAGAAACTGAAGATGATTTATTGATGAACAACGTGCTTTACTTCAATGAAGAAAATGTACATTTATAGCCATTAAAATGGCCTGCTAACAGACTAACAGACTCGGTTAGCTAGTTACAACAGTTTGCTGACTCAGCAATTCTACTACCCAACTAACTGCAACAACCCTAGCTACTACGTTCAACATGCTCCCTGCTTTTCTCTTCTTCAAGTTCTCAAATGAGACCACACCCAACCTTCTTCTGAAAAAGCTGAAGAACTCTTTGGACAACGCTTTTGTCATTCCATCTGCTACTTGATGCTCGGACGAAACAAAATTCACCTTAAGTTTATTATCAATCACCTTTTCTCTTACAAAGTGCACATCCAGCTCAATGTGCTTAGCCTTTGTGTGATAAACTGGATTGACACTCATGGCTATGGCACCAGAATTGTCACTCCATATCACGGGCGTTGCTTGAAGATCAACATGCATATCTTTCAGCAAAGCACTCAACCAGGTAACATTAGAAGTTGTGTCTGCCAAGCTTCGATACTCAGCTTCTGTTGTTGACCTAGAGGCAGTTTTCTGTTTCTTTGATCCCCACATCACAAGATTGCCTCCTAAATATAAGCAGCTCCCAGAAATTGACCGTCGATCATCTACACTTCCACCCCAGTCAGCATCAGAAAATGCCACCAACTGAAATGAGTCTGTTGTAGGTGAGAATGTCAATCCGTAATCAAGCGTGCCATTCAAGTATCGTAACACCCTCTTGACTGCAACAAGATGTTGTTCACAAGGAGCATGCATAAACTGTGCTAACTTATACACACTAAACGCTATGTCTGGGCGAGTGTGACAGGCATATAATAGCGAACCTACCAAGCTTCGATACTCTTTTGCATTCTCTAATGGACTGCCAGCATCTTTAGAAAGTTTGAGTGATACCACCATGGGGGTTGGAACTGATGAAGCACCATCCATGTGTGCCTTGGCTAGAAGCTCTAGTATGTATTTCTTTTGACTCAAGAAAATAGCCTCACCTACACGCCTTACTTCGATGCCAAGAAAAAAACCAAGTCGCCCCAAATGTTTTAATGAAAACTTCTCTCCAAATTGCTTGAACACATCCTCAACTTCAACAGTGCTATTGCCCGTGACAATAATATCATCTACATAGACTAACACATACACAACATGTCCCTCCTCATGTTTGATAAACATTGAAGTATTAGCTTGCGAACTCCTGAATCCCATGCACAAAAGATGATCCTTCAACTTCGAATACCAGTTGCGTGGAGCTTGTCTAAGTCCATACAACGATTTTTGTAGTTTGCACACAAGCAACGATCCATCATTAGCCTCTTTCTCAAATCCTTGTGGCTGATACATGTATACATCCTCTTGCAAATCACCATTAAGAAAGGCATTATTAACGTCCACCTGTCTCAATGTCCAACCTTTGTGAGCTGCTATGCTAAGAACAACATTAATGGTGGCCGCTTTCACCACTGGGCTGAACGTCTCCTGGAAATCCTGACAAGGAACCTGAGAAAACCCCTTGGCCACCAACCTAGCTTTATGTCTTTGCATTGTGCCATCGACATTCTTTTTAACCTTGAATAGCCACTTACAATCAACATCAGTCATTCCTTCAGGTAAGGGCACTAGCGTCCATGTATTATTTCTTTCTAACGCTTCAAACTCAGCATGAACATCTGCACTCCACTGAGGTGATTTTAAAGCTTCATACACTGAGCTGGGTTCTGTTTCTTCAACAGCATGTGCAACCATGTATAACTTTGGCTTGAAAATTACACATTTGCTTCGAGTGAGCATGTGATGACCTGAGGCAACAAGAACTGAAGGCACATCAGGTGGGACATCAGAGACTGAACCACAGCTCACAACTTCATGAAACCTTTCTTCCATTTATGGATGCATATTATCAACTCCACTCTCATGCTCATGCACATCTTCCTCCAACTCGTAATCCAAATTATCATATACACCGTCATCACCATGCTAACCAGACTCATTAAAGGAATCAGCACTTACTTCAGGAGACTGAGGGACATGATCATTGGCATTTATAGAAGCTGAGACTACTGGTGGCACACTTGGTTGATGAGGTGAGCCTGGTAGTGTCGAAGTAGAATTAGACCTGGAGGATGTTACTGGAGCACATAATTTTGCTGCACCATGCACCACAGTCATCTTGGAGGACTTAACAACACTGGATCCTGTACATCTTTGTGTTTCTTTTCCTGCAAAGGGAAAACATTTTTCATTAAACACAACATGTCTTGAAATGTAAACACGCCCATCTGGTGCCAAGCATTGATATCCTCTATGACTTGGACTATAGTCTAGGAAGGTGCAGGCTTGAGACCGATAGCTCAACTTATGGTTTTGATAAGGCCTAAGATGTGGAAAACATTGAGACCCAACCACCTTCATGAATTTGTAATTTGGTACTCTTTTGTGCAACATTTCAAATGGTGATTTTCCTTGCAACACACGAGAGGGCAACCGATTGATGAGAAACACAGTTGTGGTCACATCATACACCCAGTACTTAAAAGGAAACGATGCTTGTGCCATTAGCACCAATGCCAGCTCAATGATATGTCGATGCTTTCTTTCCACAACACCATTCTGCTCAGAGGTGTGTGGACAAGAAAGACGATGAACAATGCCCATAGAAGACATAACTTTAGACATGCTTCTATATTCACCTCCCCAGTCAATTTGTATTTCTTTAATGGTGGTGTTAAACTGAGTTTTAATCATTTGATTGAACAATTGAAAAGCCTGGATGGCTTGGTCCTTTGTCTTAAGCATATAGACCCAACAATGATGAGAGAAAGCATCAACGAAAGAAATATAGTATCGAAATCCATTCGAAACTACATGAGAAGGCCCCCACAAATCAGAAAATACAAGTTGAAAGGGTGAATCATAAACTGATGTAGATTCATTGAAACTCAATTTGTGACTCTTGCCTAATCGACAAGGAATACAAGTATTGTCAATAGTATCATCAAATTTACTAGGTATTACAACTCCTACATGCTTACAAGCTTGGACTAAGATGGAATGGGCTGGGTGTCCTAGCCACATATGCCATAATCGACATTCCTCAGTCTTCTTAGCTACATATACTTGGACATGGTGACAACTGTAATCTTCAGAAGCTGTACCAAACTGATAGAGCCCATTGCACTCCATTCCTCGCAAAAGAACCTTCCCAGTACCTTCTTCCTTGACTAAGCACTTCTTTGCATGAAATTCAAGAAAAACAACATTATCTCTAGCAAGCTTGGAGACAAACAATAGATTTTTAGTAATGACAGACACATGTAACAAATCTTTAATCAATAAAGTACGTGAATCAGTGAACAAATGAGCATTCCCAGATTTACTAATACTTAGAGCATGACCAGATCCTATTGTTAACTTACATGGGCCAATGAACTCAGAACCATCCACCACCTTAGACGCATCAGGTGTCACATGATGCGTGGCACCTGTGTCCACTATCCACTTATCACCACTTGAGGTGGAAGCAACCATATGAGCATGGGCAGTATTACAATCATGGCACATGCAACGTTCAACATTGCTCAAATTAACATCAGCAAATTCATTCTTAGAAGCCAGCACCCCTGGAAATTCTCGATCAAACCGATGCCAACACCGGTCAGCTGAATGCCCAAGTTTGCCACACAGTTGACATTGAAGCCTGGATCGTCCTCGACCACGACCACCACGACCAGATCTGCCCCCATTGAAATGATACACAAGTGGTATGTGCGTAGAGACTTCTTGAGAACCAACAGGGCCTTGAGCCATATTCACGTTCATTGGTAAATGAAGTGGAGTCTGAAATCCATTCAATTGTGCCTCAGCATCCATTAGCACAGACTTGACTCCATCCAAAGAAAACTTTTCTTTACTAGAGGTAATGAGAGCCATAAAAGGTTGATACTCAAACGGGAGCCCATTCAAGATTGTAGCAATCTGCTCAATTTCAGAGACAGTGCTCTCACAAGCTGCTAACGAGTCACACACTTCCTTGATATGCATAAGGTACGATCTCATACTCTCATCACCTTTCT
Source organism: Hibiscus tridactylites (assembly GCA_958450335.1). Lineage (NCBI taxonomy): Eukaryota > Viridiplantae > Streptophyta > Magnoliopsida > Malvales > Malvaceae > Hibiscus > Hibiscus tridactylites. The sequence goes on along the minus strand of OY288280.1, from coordinate 16,233,775 downwards.
TGATGGATCGAAGTTTACAATGTAAACCCATAACACTCGTTGTAGACTGATTTGCAAAAAACTTTAACATAGTGTTCCATACCTCTTGTGCTGTATCAGCACCCACAAATTGGGGAAGAAGGTCCGAGCTAATCGTTGAGAGAAGCCAAGACGCGAGGGCACTATCTTGCGCCACAAAGATCTAATAATCATCATTGACCACCATTTCACCAGCATTATTACGAACCTTCTCTGCTGGTGGAGTGACCTGCCCAGTCAACATTCTCTCAAGTCGATGGCTGCGCACTGTGAGCAACACCTGTTGCTTCCACAACAGGAAATTTGTTTCATCAAGCATAACATTGATTTTCTTGTTAGTGAACATCCTTGCAGTCGAAGTTGAATCAGCAGAATCAGAACTGGAACGAGCAACATCACCAGAGGCAGGCATGATGAAAGAAACAGATTGAGGAAAAGAAGAAGTTTAGAAAGAAAAGAAAGATTGAAGGTAAGCGGAAGAAGAAAAGAAATCTCCCAGAATCACCAAGCGAAAGATACCATGTTGAAAGAGTAAAGAATAGAGAGAAACTGAAGATGATTTATTGATGAACAACGCGCTTTACTTCAATGAAGAAGATGTACATTTATAGCCATTAGAATGGCCTGCTAGCAGACTAACAGACTCAGTTAGCTAGTTACAACAGTTTGCTGACTCAGCAATTCTACTAACCAACTAACTGCAGCAACCCTAGCTACTACGTTCAACACAATGCTGCCTTAGAATCCAATTCTATAATTATTGACGGGGTCATAATCCACGTCGAATGAACCAACGTGTCAAGCGCATATGCAATAGCTCGAATCTCCACCTCGTTTGAATCCATCACCCCCATCATTCCCAAGAACAATGATAGTATAGGACCCTCTACATCACGTAAGATACCACCACAATCTGTAGGTCCTGGCTTACACCGCGCCAACCTATCTACATAGAATTTAATCGAGTTGGCCATTGGCGGAAAACAAGTAATCCCCCGATGAACCATTCGACCTTCAACATGCGGAATACAATGTCTCAGACACTCCCACCACCGCACTTCCAAGATTAAATAGTCACCCTTTATCACCTTAATCTAATAAAAAACACATAAATTAATCAAAAAGAAGATCTCTCCCACCAATAGACGTTTCTTATTAAAACACGAGCTCATTATGAGCTAACAACATCGACCAAAACGCAGATGCATACCCATCAATGCACATTTGCCTAAGTACTCCACAAAAGCAACCAACATATCCTTGTGTAATAAACTCGTGCATTGTTCTAGGCCTTACAAACAACACACCACACCATTGAATAAAAAGGCTCCAAATCTCGCCCATGAATCGATAGGAATACAATATATGATCCATCTTGTAACAACTAATCTTAGTTGAATCAATAGAAAAGAGAAATCTTTATTCATGAAGAAGAAAAGTACAAAAGGTGAATCGAATAAATCTAACCTACACTTATGATCCTATTTATATACAAAGATCCAGCTTAATGAAGCTGTAAACTAACATAACTAATATAACTAACCCTAATAGCCCCCCTCAAGTTGGTATCTAATGGATATTTAAAAGACCCAACTTGGATAAGATGGATCGAAAGGCTGGAAGATGCAAGGCTTTTGTGAACACATCTGCCAACTGGTTGGATGAACGAACATGAAATAGTCTGAGAAAATCAGTGTTGATCTTGTCTCGAATGAAGTGACAATCAACCTCAATGTGTTTAGTTCGTTCATGGAAAACTTGGTTCATGGCAAGGTGGATGGCAGACTTGTTATCACAATATAAGGCAACATGAGGAATTTAAATTTGAAATGAAGAGAGCAATGCCTGCAACCATACAAGTGGCTGTGGCCATGGCACGGTACTCATCTTCACATGAAGACCGGCTAACAACGGTTTGCTTCTTAGATTTCCATGAGACAAGGTTGTTGCCTAAGTGTGTACAGAATCCAGTGATAAATCTTCTTGTATCTGGACATGATCCATAATATGAATCTACAAAACCACTTAATTGTAGATTGGAATCCTTGGAAAAGAATAATCCAAGACCAGGGGATCCTTTAATGTAAGATAGAAGATGGTAAACAACAGCAAGGTGAGGCTTTCGAGGAGATGAAATAAACTGACTAAACATATGGACAACATAGGTGGTGTCTGACCTGGTATGAGTTAGATAAAGTAACCGACCAACCAATCTTCTATACATTTGAGGATCTTCCAAGAGCTCTCCATCATCTTTGCTTAGCTTATAATTGGCAACAATTGGCAAATCAGTTGTTTCTTCGCAAGGGAACCAGCGTTTTCAAGAAGTTGCAATGCATAATGCCTTTGTGAGAGTGATATTCCAGTACTATTTCGAGCCACTTTAAAACCAAGAAAATACTTTAAATCACCCATTATCTTGAGTTTAAAGTGACTTTGAAGAAAATCTTGTAATTCAGTTAAGAGAGAACAATCTTTTCCTGCAATAACTATGTCATCCACATAGACTAGCAATGCAATCAAGTTTTCACCCGAGACTTTGACAAACAATGAATGGTCTGGAGGAGATTGAGCAAAGCCAAATTGGAGAACCACTTTAGAGAAAGTAGAAAACCATTGTCTGGAGGCCTGCCTTAGTCCATAAATGGACTTTTGTAATTTGCAAACTAGATTGGTACCCTGGACAAAAGTAGTATAGCCTTGAGGTAATTTCATGTACACCTCCTCATCTAGCAAGCCATTAAGAAAGGCATTATTCACATCAAGCTGGAGCAAATGCCAATCATGCTTGGCTGCAAGTGTGAGCAAAACTTTGAAGGATGTTAGCTTAGCGACAGGAGAAAATGTGTCTGTGAATTCAATACCCTCAACTTGGGTGAAACCTTTAGCAACAAGGCGAGCCTTGTATTTGTAAACGGTTCCATCTGCCTTATGCTTGATACGGTAAACCCACTTACAGTCAATGGCATGCTTACCTTCTAGAAGTGGAACAACTTTCCAGGTTTGTAAATTCTCCATTGCATCTCTCCATTCTGGAGATTTGGAAGCCTATTTAAATGAAGAAGGTTCCTTAATCATGGAAATATTATGTAACCCCCTCGCCTCGGTCTAGCCAACAGACTAAACCGAACGGGTTACACGGGGAATACCAAAGCGAAACCTGTTAAGATCTCACCCTGATTAGCAACCCTACTTTTTCTTTAAGTATCTTGTCTAAATGCTTTATTTGACCCTACATGAGATAAGCAAACAGCGAAAAAGCAACCACTAATTTGAACCAAACAAAACTAACAATTTAAGACAAATTTTATCCATTTAGCTAAAGGCGTATCGATACTCCAAATGACTGTATCAATACGCCTTCAACTGTCAACCTTCCCCAGAGTCAACTCTTAGAGTCCATATCGATACCCTCCAAGGCTGGTATCGATACGCTCTCAACGATCAAAATATCAAAGTTAACCCTAAAATCGTATCGGACGCCTAAGGCCCGTACCGATACCCAAATTTCTCGTCAATTTCTCATATTTCTAGAGAGAAAATTGGGTATCGAAACGCCCCCGCATATTGGTACGCTAGGCCTAAAAACAAGGGACCGTATCGATACCGTCCTTGGGAGTATTGATACTCCCTACACAGAAAGTCTGCAAATTTTGATTTTTAAGTACAAGGGACTAGCCTAAACAACTTAAGCAGGCATTAGATCAACATATAACCATGCATACAACTTTAGGCAAGCAAGAAACATTCATTTAAGGCAATCAAACACATGACAAGGCTCGATTCATCAAACAAGATATAAAAGGCAATAAAATATGCTTAACATCCACCAAAGGAGCCAAAGGCTAAAATAAAACATGCTTCAACATTCAAACATGTCAACAACATTAATAATAACAAGACTTAGGAGTTTGAACACCAACTCCATAACAAAAGCCTAGTATTCCCATTGTCAAAGCATTATTACAAAACATAAACCATACTTTGAGCTTAGCAAGAACTCCAAGAAACTCCCCCTTGCCCACTTGCCTCTCAAAGCCTCTAACGATCTGCATTGTTGGAAAAGGAGAGAGCGTAAGCTTAAAAGCTTAGTGAGCGGAGCTCTAACTACAACAACAATGCAGTTTAAAGCAAGTATTTTAGTTTTGAAAATCAAAATCATATAAGTAAGAAATGAACTAAACACAAGCATAGACCAAACATGGTTTGCACATGCACAACCATTCCCGGTGGGACTACACATCACCGTTAACAACAACTAGTAGTTTTCCGATAGGACTACACATCAATGTACTCTTCTACTAGTCACAACCGGTGGGACTACACATCAATGTAAACAACGACAACCATCACATGAGGCTTGACATCCACAACAACTACACAACAACATTAGAACGGGAATAAAAGCATTCCGAAATCAACAACACAACACGCATAAACACGTTCATCAACGAGCAACCAAGCAAGGCAAGTATAGGCAAACTTACACATGGGTTTAGGTTAGCCCCTAAGGCTCCACAGAAACCCCCAAAAATCCGCTTTGAATTCATTTTAAACTTCAAAACATTAGCACTCACAGCTTGAGCCCAAACGAAAGCCGAAACACCGTTCTCAAGCCTCCGCAACACCCGGTATCGCGCCCAAAGTACCTGAATCAATCTCCTCTGCTTCAAGACAAACCAAAACAACTATTAGGATGCTAATACACTTGTAAACCAACAACAACCCGTAAACTCACTCCTTGTAACCAAAACACATTGATTCAACCCAAATTTCACCCAAAATTCCACCAATTTCGTTCTAACCAAACCCCAAACTAAATCCATCAATTTCAACCATCAAAACACATCCAAAATCATCTAGAAGCATCCCCCAACATCAAAGGAACCACCAGCCATGATTTCCAGCTAAAAACTCAACCTTCTCAACCCAAAAATCCCATTTTTATACCCATTTCGGGTTTCCCACTATTAACCACCATTTTAACATTTTTAAGTCACCAGAGCATGATTAAAAACACCCCTAAACATGGCATTAAAACACCCACACGAAAATCCCATGAAAATACCGATTTCTCAAACCCAACACCAAATTAAAAATGAATTTTAATGGGTTTTGAAAGAAGGTTTTCAATGAGTACAAGCTAAATATGCAAGAACCTAAGCAAGGAAGAGATTACCTTGAAAAATCTTGCTTGGGTGAGGGATTTGAGGCAATGGAATAGTGAATAGGGTTTAGGAGGGATTTGTGGGAAAAAGGGGATTTTTTTTTGGAGAAGATGACACTTTTCAAACTTCTTTTCTTTATTTCATTTAACTAAAAATTCCCATCTTCAAATTTCATTAATGACATTATTGTAATTGATGGAATTTTTTATAAAATCATCATTTTAATCTAAATTTAACCTGAAACTAGTCCTAGATCAAAACCGATAAACTATTGGGCCCTAAATCGGGCGTTACAACTCTTCCCTACTTAAGGAATTTCGTCCCCGAAATTACCTGACGGAAAAAGATATGGAAATTGTCTTTCCATGTCTACCTTCCTCTCCCAAGTAGCCTCTTCCACACCTCGATGTCTCCACAAAACTTTGACCAACTCGATAGATCTCAACCGGCTCTTCATCATATGACAGGTGGGGTTCAACTCAATCTCTTCTACTGGTATCACATGAGATGGATCCGATCTATACTTCCAGAGCTTCGAAACATGGAACACATCATGAATCTTCTCTAACTCTGCCAGCAGTCTCAATCTATACGCAACGAGACCGATCCTCTAAACTACCTCGTAAGGTCCAATGAATCTCGGACTCAATTTACCTTTCCTACCAAACCTCATCACTTTCTTCCAAGGTGAGACTTTCAAGAACACTTTTTTCGCCCACGACATACTCTATCTCTTTTCTATTCAAATCAACATATGATTTTTGTCTGTTTGAAGCTGCCTTCAAGCGATCACAGATCATTTTTACCTTCTCGGTAGTGCCCTTAAGCAAGTCTGGCATCGGTACAAGCTTCTGTCCGGCCTGGGCCCAACAAATAGGTGTTCTACACCTCCTACCATACAGAGCCTCATACAGTGCCATCTGAATACTAGCCTGATAATCTTTGTTGTATGCAAACTCTACTAACGGTAGGTGTTTCTCCTAAGAACCCTGAAAGTCGATGATACAACACCTCAACATGTCCTCCAACACCTGAATAACTCTCTCTGACTGACCATTTGAATGCGGGTGATACGAAGTGCTGAAGTTCAACCAAGTACCCAAGGCATGATGCAAACACTCCCAAAATCTAACTGTAAACCTCGGATCTCGGTCTGATACAATCGACTTCGGTACCCCATGCAACCTCACTATCTCACTGATGTACAGATCGGCCAACTTATCTAAGGTGTAGGTAGTATAAACGAGTATGAAATGGGCACACTTAGTGAATCTGTCGACTATCACCCACACTGAGTTCTTCTTCGAAGGAGTCAACGGTAAACCCAACACAAAGTCCATGGTGATATGTTCCCACTTCCATTCTGGAATCTTTAACGGCTGTAACAAACCTGAAGGAAACTGATGCTCAACCTTAACTCGCTGACAAACCATACACTTACTCACAAACTCGGCCACATCTCTCTTCAATCCAATCCAATAGTAGTCTTCTTTTAACCCATGGTACATCTTCCTACTACCCGGATGCATAGCAAAAGGAATGTTATGTACTTCATTCAAAATAGTACGCCTTAACTCGGCATCTTCTAGGACTACTATCCAATCCTTGAAACATAGGATCCCATTCTCACCAAAGCAAAAATCTGTAGGTCTACCCTCGGCTGTATCTTGCACGTGAGGTGCCAAAGACTCGTCTTGCAACTGTTTCTCTTGAATCAACTGAACCAATGAAGGTTTAACCTGTAGCTCGGCCATCATTTGACACACTCAATCTCGTAAACATAGCTCGCAACTCAACTCCCACTTTTCTACTCAAAGCATCGGCCACTACGTTTGCCTTACCCAGATGGTATTCTATCGTAAGGTCATAGTTCTTAAGAAGCTCTAACCACCTACGATGTCTAAGGTTCAACTCTCTCTGAGTCATCAAGTATTTCAAAATCTTGTGGTTGGTATAAACGGTGCACTTCTCACCATAAAGGTGATGTCTCAAAATCTTCAAAGCAAACACTACTGTGGCTAACTCAATATCATGAGTGGGGTAGTTCTTCTCGTGAACCTTCAACTGTCTCGAAGCGTAAGCTACAACCTTACCTTCTTGCATAAGCACACAACCTAAACCTACATACGAGGCATCACTGTAAATCACAAACTCTTTCCCTGGTTCAGGCTGAATCAAAATAGGAGCTTCGGTCAAAGCTTTCTTCAACTTCTCAACCGTCTGTTGTCTTGCATCTGACCACTCATAGGAAACATTTTTCTAAAGTAATTTAGTCAAGGGTGCCGCAATCTTCGAAAATCCCTCGACAAATCTTCGATAATACCCCGCCAAGCCTAGGAAACTATGGATTTCTGTCACCGACTTCGGTTGCTTCCAACTCACTATGGCTTCTATCTTCTTGGGATCCACACTAATTCCATTGCCTGAGATCGCATGACCTAAGAAGACTACCTTCTTAATCTAAAACTCGCATTTACTCAACTTGGCATACAATTGATTCTTAAGCAAAATCTGAAGCACTAGCCGCAAATGCTCATCATGCTCTTCCTCAGTCCTAGAGTACACTAAGATGTCATCTATGAACACTACCACAAACCTATCCAAAAAGCTCGTGAAACACTTGGTTTATCATATCCATAAATGTAGCAGGAGCATTAGTCAAACCGAAAGGCATTACCAAGAACTCATAGTGCCCATAACGTGTACGGAAAGCTATCTTCGGTATGTCCACATCTTTCACCTTCAACTGACAGTAACCGGATCTCAAATCAATCCTCGAAAACACTGAAGCACCTCTCAACTGATCAAGCAAATCATCTATTCATGGCAAGGGATACTTGTTCTTTACCGTTACCTTGTTCAACTGCCTATAGTCTATACACATCCTCATACTACCGTCCTTCTTCTTTACAAACAAGACCGGAGCACCCCACAGAGAAATACTAGGCCTAATGAAACCTTTATTGGACAATTCCTGAAGCTGTGTCTTCAACTCTTTCAACTCTTTCGGTGCCATTCTATACGAAGCAGTAGACACAGGTGCAGAATCAGAATACGTCTCAATAGCAAACTCAACTTCTCTATCAGGAGGCAAACCCGTCAACTCTTCCGGAAAATCACAAATTGTTCTGATGTCTTGCGGTATAACCTCACTTATATTCGGATTCATCACATAAGCCAAGTACGTTTGACAACCCGAATTCATCAATCTTTGAGCTTCTAGAGCAGAAACAACATTGGACAAGAACTTAATGTTCTCGCCCACCACTACAACTTCAAAATCATCCGTAAGCCTCAAGGAGACTCTCTTGGTCTCAAAGTCTACCCTAGATCTATGCTCTACGAGCCAATCCATGCCAAAAATCACATCAAAACCATAGAACGGTAACTCCATCATGTCAACCGGAAACACATGGCCCTGAATCATCAAGGGACACCTCCTATACATCTTCTTAACTACCACGGTATCACTGAAAAACTAGTAACATTCACACCTACATCTAACCACTCATACGGTAAACCTAGAGACCTTGCATGTTCACCTAAAATATACGAATGTGTCGAACTCAAATCTATCAAAGAAAGAAAAGTCAAAGACTGTAACGAGAAATTACCTGCGATAACTTCCGTGTCATTCCCAGCCTCTCGTTGTGCATACACCCTAGCCGGTCCTCCACCCTCGGGCTGAACTGCCACCACGTGAGCTAAGTTCCTCTGACCATCGTTCCTCGACTAAAAGTTACCACGACCGCGCCCACGACCTCTCTGATGCTCAAAACCCCTAGCTGGGCTGGTCCGCCCCTAGCCGGGTGTGGACAGTTACACCTCAAATGATCTCGGGAACACAAGTTTCAACATACCCCAAAGGTACCCATACACTCGTCCTGATGGCGTCTCTCGCATCTAGTGCACTCAGGAGTGTGAACAACAGCTCCTTGGCCCTGATGGCCCCGTCCATGGTTACCGCCCCTATGTCTCGAATCGGGCTGATACCTTCTATCTCTATGCCTCTTGGCATGATCTCTGTCCCAATCCGCGTGTCTCTTCTCGAAATCAGACCCACTAACACGGGTACTCGAGCCCAAGTTCTGCTCAATATCCTTGGCCCTAGAGACCAAAACATCAAACTCGATGTAGTCAGAAGCGAGCATATACGTCTTCACATCCCTAGTCAAACCATATTGAAAACGCTCACACCGTTCCCTCTCACTGGGAACCAACTCGGGAGCATACTGGCTCAACCTCACAAACTGAACCTCATACTCGGACACCGTCTTACTACCCTGAACCAAGGTCATAAACTCTCTCTTCTTCTCATCTTGATCTCGGACCCCGATATACTTCTTCTTAAAAGTTGTTCTGAAGAATTCCCAAGTGACATCCGCTTCTGCCATACCCGAAGTAATGGTAGTCCACAAAGCATATGCATCTCCCTAAAGCAAGGAGACAACACAACCCAACTTACGAGTGTCTAAGCAGTCCATCTGGCCTAAGATGCATATATTACTCTCGAGCCAAGCCTCGGAACCCTCGGGAGTCAAACCACGAAATTCAACTCCACCCAAACTACGAAGTCTCTCAAGGGGTAACCAGTCCCCGCACCCTGAGGTGGTGCTGCAGCATGCATACCGGCTAAAGCTGTCTGAAAAGCCCCAACTATAGCCTGTATCAAATGAGTCATGTCCGCACCTGCCAGACCCTGACTTGCTTGAGCTCCATTACCCCCAACAATTGCACCAGCCTGAGGTCCATTACCATCACCTCCAACATTCGCACCGGCCTGAGGCACATTACCTTCATCACCCACCCCATTACCATCGGGAGCAGGAGGAACATGAGGCACATCCCCAGGTGCATGGTCACCCGCTCTAGGCCGTCCTCTCGGTCTTACCATAACGAAGATAAAATCTAAAACAACAAACACATCAAACACAAGAAAACATGAGGTTAACATGGGAAAGGATCCAAGTTCTCAAGCTCTTAAAAAAAAACCATTTTTCCAATAACAACACCTAGCAATGGGAACACTCGACTAAACCTCAACCAACAACAAGATCAATAAAGCATGCTTTCATACACCGTGCAATAGTAAATAACCAAACAAGCCAACTTACCTGACTTACCTTCCCGAGAGACATCGTAACCGAGGCTCTGATACCACCAAATGTAACCCTCTCACCCCAGTCTAGCCAACAAAACAAACCGAACGGGTTACACGAGGAAAACCGAAGCGAAACTCGTTAAGATCTCACCCCGATTAGTAACCCTATTTTTTTCTTTAATTATCTTGTCTAAATGCTTTATTTGACCCTACATGAGATAAGCAAACAGTAGAAAAGCAACGACCAATTTGAACCAAACAAAACTAACAATTTAAGAATTTTTTTATCCATTTAGCTAAGGGTGTATCGATACTCCAAAGGACCGTATCGATACGCCTTTAACGGTCAACTTTCCCCAGAGTCAACTCTGAGAGTCCGTATTGATACCCTCCAAGGCTGGTATCGATACGCTCTGAACGGTCAAAATCTCAAAGTCAACCCTAAGAACGTATCGGTACGCCTAAGGCATGTATCGATACCCAAATTTCTCGTCAATTTCTCATATTTCTATAGAGCAAATTGGGTATCGATATGCCCCCGCGTATCGGTACGCTAGGCCTAAAAACAAGGGACCGTATCGATACCGCCCTTGGGCGTATCGATACGCCCTGCACAGAATGTCTATAAATTTTGATTTTTAAGCACATGGGTCTAGCCTAAACAACTTAAGCAGGCATTAGATCAACGTATAACCATGCATACAACTTTAGGCAAACAAGAAACATTCATTTAAGGCAATCAAACACATGACAAGGCTCGATTCATCAAACAGTATATAAAAGGCAATAAAACATGCTTAACATCCACCAAAGGAGCCAAAGGCTAAAATAAAACATGCTTCAACATTCAAACAGGTCAACAACATTAACAATAACAAGACTTAGGAGTTTGAACACCAACTCCATAACAAAAGCCTAGTATTCCCATTGTCTAAGCATTATCACAAAACATAAACCATACTTTGAGCTTATCAAGAACTCCAAGAAACTCCTCCCTTGCCCACTTGCCTCCCAAAGTCTCTAACGATCTGCATTGTTGGAAAAGGAGAGATCGTAAGCTTAAAAGCTTAATGAGCGGAGCTCTAAATACAACAACAATGCAGTTTAAAGCAAGTATTTTAGTTTTGAAAATCAAAATCATATAAGTAAGAAATGAACTAAACACAAGCATAGACCAAACATGGTTTGCACATGCACAACCATTTTCGGTGGGACTACACATCACCGTTCACAACAACTAGTAGTTTTTCGATGGGACTACACATCACCGTTAACAACAACTAGTAATTTTCCGATAGGACTACACATCACTGTACTCTTCTACTAGTCACAACCGGTAGGACTACACATCACCGTAAACAACTTCAACCATCACGTGAGGCTTGACATCTACAACAACTACACAACAACATTAGAATGAGAATAAAAGCATTCTGAAATCAACACCACAACACGCATAAACACGTACATCAACAAGCAACCAAGCAAGGCAAGTATAGGCAAACTTACACTTGGGTTTAGGCTAGCCTCTAAGGCTCCACCGAAACCCCCAAGAATCCACTTTGAAATCATTTTAAACTTCAAAACATTACCACTCACCGATAGAGCCCAAACGAAAGCCGAAACACCGTTCTCAAGCCTCCGCAACACCCGGTATCGCACCCAAAGTACCCGAATCAATCTCCTCTGCTTCAAGACAACCCAAAACAACTATTAGGATGTTAATACACTTCTAAACCAACAACAACCCAGAAACTCACTCCTTGCAACCAAAACACATTGTTTCAACCCAAATTTCACCCAAAACTCCACTATCTTTGTTCTAACCAAACCCCAAACTAAATCCATCAATTTCAACCATCAAAACACATCCAAAATCATCTAGAAGAATCCCCCAACATCAAAGGAATCACCGGCCATGATTTCCACCCAAAACTAAGCCAAAAACTCAACCTTTTCAACCCAAAAATCGCATTTTTATACACATTTCGGGTTTCACACTATTAGCCACAATTTTAACATTTTTAAGGCACCAAAGCATGATTAAAAACACCCTTAAACATGGAATTAAAATACCCACACGAAAATCCCATGAAAATACCCATTTCTCAAACCCAACACCAAATTAAAAATGCATTTTAATGGGTTTTAAAAGAAGGTTTTCAATGAGTACAAGATAAATATGCAAGAACCTAAGCAAGGAAGAGATTACCTTGAAAAATCTTGCTTGGGTGAGGGATTTGAGGCAATAGAATAGTGAAATAAGGTTTAGAAGATGTTTTGTGGGAAAAGGGGATTTTTTTTGGAGAAGATGAGACCTTTCAAACCTCTTTTCTTTATTTCATTTAACTAAAAATTCCTATATTCAAATTTCATTAATGACATTATTGTAATTAATGGCAATATTTATAAAATCATTATTTTAATCTAAATTTAACCCGAAACTAGTCCTAGATCAAAACCGATAAATTCTCAGGCCCTAAACCATGGCGTTACATATTAGAAATAAATGTGAGAAATGAGAAAGATAGTTTGGAAGAGGAAATATAATGTTTAATAGGATAAGAACATGAATGTAAAAGAGCATTTGTGCAATATTAATTCTTTAAGTAAAATGGTAATTGAGGAACCCTAGCTGATTGTCGAACAAGTTGAGTAGAAGAATTATCCTGAGCCACGGAGGAATGTTGTGCAACTGAAAACACGTTGTTCATTGCCCTGCATGTTAGTGTCAATAGGAACTTCTATGGAAACATTATCCTGCATGACAAGAGGTTCAACTATATAAACAATATCATTCATGTTAGTATTATTCATGACAAGAGGATGAACATGTTGGGCATTATCCTGCATGTTAGTGGCATGCATGTTAGTGTCATGCATTAAAAGAGGTTCAGGATCATTAGACTGAGTATGAATAAATTGTTCATGTGAAACATTATTAGAATTACTGGAAGCAAGATCATTAACATCAGAAATTGAATCATTGCTATTAGAAGCAAGATCATTATTAGAATTACTATTAGAAGGCACAGATTCATGAGACAGATGGTAAAGGAATATGAGGAAAATGATCAATTATAGAAGTTGAGGAAGAAATAGCATGGAAAGGAAATACTTCTTCATGAAAGATAACATCACGTGAAATTGCAATGCTATGAGTTTTTAAAACATACACTTTGTAACATTTAATACCAGAAACATAACCCAGTAATACCCCAGTTAAAACACGTTCAGAAAATTTATGTCTTTGACTCTTTAAAGTAGAAATAAAGCACATGCAGCCAAAAGTTCAAATATGTTTATAAGAAGGTGAATGAGAATGAACCATCTCATAGGGAGTTTTGTTATGAAGAAAGGGAGAAGGAAGCCTATTGATTAAGAAGGTGGCAGTTAAGACACAATTGACAAGCGTCGTTTTACTCGCCAAAATAAATTAAAATAAACCTCTTCAAATAAATAATAAGATAAAGAAATTAAAGTAGAATAGAGGACGAGGGTCAATCCACAAGGAGTTCTGTTGGAATCGCTGACTGAGCCTTGTCGTGATTTAGATCCCAGAAGTAGCTAAAACAAATAAATAAAAAGGGGGGTTGGTGTGAATGAAGTAACGAGAAAATAATAAACAATTAAAGAAAAATGCAGTAAATAAAGTGAGAAATGAAGTAGAAAAATCACAAATATGAAAGCAGCCTCGAGCTAGTTTCGTCAATTCCTATGATCATTGAAAATAGATTTTCACTCCGGGATTCATGTCGGTTATAGTCTACGAGGCCCAACCCATCGTAACTTGCTTTTCCCTCATGTAACCGATCTTCCCAAGTCTATCTTCGAAAGTTGATTCTTAAATAATTAAACCACGTCTATCGCCGTTAAAATACTTAGTTTAAAAACAGGAAAAGCCCGACCAGAAGTTGTCTCATAGAGAATCGTTTCTAATTTCATCTTTCCTTAGCGGACCGTCGCTAAGAGTGTTCACAGGAAGTCGAAGTGCCACAGGCCGATTCTTCCTCCCAACTGTATAATTAAACAATTCCAAACCAACAGATCCTTTTTGATTTGAAAAACTTTTAAAAGTTTTAGCAAGGCCGATTGCCAAGCTATCTAAACATAAAGATGAAAATGTATCCCGAAGGGATTTAAGCAATGTTAAATTCTCACGCTTGGAATTGATTTGTACTAGCTCTCGGCTTTTGGGAAAATTAGCTAAGCATGATATTGATTATCATACTTAGCATATTTTTGGAAAAATGTTTAAGAAGCATAAAGTAAATAAAAAGCAAAGATGAAACAAGAAAATATTTCTATTGAAATAAAGGCAAGTAGCAACAAGAACTCATAAAAACAAGAGATGATCTTAAGCCTTACCCAAGGAAGGTATTTATAGGCTTAGATTTACTAAAAATAACAAAAAGATAACATAATTTAAAATGTTTGTTTGAAATTTAAATTTAAAAGTCCTAAGTTCGGATTGTGCTGACTGGATCTTCCAGATTCTTCCAGAGTCTTTCCTTGCGCTGACTGTATCTTCTAGAAACTGCCACGTCAGACGCGCCGTGCCCAGAGTCGTGCCCATGATGCCAGCCATAGCCAGAAAAATAAATAAAATTGCAGAAATGCACCTTTTTGCTACTAATTCCAGAATTGAGTCCCTGCAAAGAAAATGAGATAAATGCAACCAATTAAGTGGTGAAAAGTCCTCAAGACAAAGAAAATAGCAAGCAAAAAGTGGCATCTATAGGAGCTTATCAAATCCCCCCACACTTGTCTCATACTTGCCCTCAAGTATGTTTAAAAGAAATTAATCAAAAGCATCCATCTCCCTAAATTGTTGCAAGCTTTAAACAAAATCACGAGAGTTCAAGTGCACCAAAAATAACATGAATCAAGCATGAATCTAAACGAATGGATAAGTAAGAACAATTCTTCACCCTTACAATTGCCTATCAAATGATAATCAAATTCCAACCTAAGCTAAATCCTTACCAAGATGCACTCAAATCGCTCAAAGTGTTTCGGGTGTAGAAAGCAAATTCTCTCAAAGTCAAAATTGAACAAGGGTCTCCATAGGCTTGTGGCAAGATCAATTCTTCACTACTTTTAAGAAATGAGATGCAAAAATCATTAGGACTTAAATTTGGGGTGTAATGGGGCTGAGGTGAAGGTAGGAAAAAGGCTAAATAAGGCTAGAATAATCAAGACAAGAAGTTTTCGAAAAGTAACTAAAACATGTTCATAACCTTAGGAAATGTAGGCAACATAAGCAACAAAGGTAACTAAAATGAATAACATCAAACCTTTTATTTTGATTCGGAAGTTTCTGTTTTTCTTTTTTTTTGAAACAAGGTTTTTTCTTCTTTTTTTCTTTGTTGTTGCCCTCTTTTTTTCGTGGAACATGATTGCACAACTCAAAATTCATACTTCTGTCTTGTCAATGGTGAAAGAGAAGGATAAATGAAAAAGGCTTGGGTTTAATTAATATCTTGGTGAAAACAAAGAAAGTGGAATTAGGCTTCAACTTGGTTCACTAGGGGAAAAGAAAGGGTAGGCCTTTAGTGAGGTAAAAAGAAAGGGTGAACTAGTGCATAAATCATATTAATGCATCGCATTCTAATGTAATATCAAATTGCATACAAGTCACAAGTTCTAGATTCCAATATCCAAATTGACACTCTCAATCAAGAAAAATGAGCATAAAAATATAGTTGTACAAGCTCAAGGCTCAAGTTCTCACAAAATGGGTTAATTGATTAAGCTAGGTGAGGAATTCAACTATTACAATCAAGACAAATTGCAAGGAATGTCAAATTGGACTTAGCCATACCATTCGATTTATCAAGCATGCTAGAATTAAGTATTCTAATGAACTAAAAACAATCATAACATGCTTAATGACAAGCAACAATAAAGGAGATGTTCTTCTAATCAATTCAAACAATTATACCATCAAGCAAATATGACAAGCAAGGCGAAATTAATGTCATTCTTTACCCTCCCCCTCACTTAATCGTATTGTCCCAATGCGAAGAAAATAAAGGAAATGAAGAACAAAAAAGGGTGAAGGATACTCCCCATGATTAAGGGCGACCGCGACCTTGGTGTCGTGTATGAACCATCATGGAAAATGGCCTCAAAAATTGGTTTGAGTGCTGCTCGAAAAGGGCTTCAAAAATTGGCACTATTTGAGTAAAATTTACGCTTAGACGCTTGTTTAAATCCGAGTAATGTACCTAAAAAATTTAAAACAAAAAATTATTGTAAATGAAAGAAAATAAAATTAAAAGAAAGAATAAGACATAAAGCAAAGGAAAGAAAATAAATGGGTTGCCTCCCATGTAGAGCTTTGTTTAACGTCGTTTAGCTCGACGACCTGTGTTAAATTTTCCGTTCTTCAAAAATAAGTTCTTCAACTAAGCGGTGTTGTCCATCCCTCGTCGTTTTTACGCCTTCCTCCGTCTTGATTTTATGCATGCACGTAGATGGACTCAGCCCCTTGATGTCGGATAAGGTCCATTTGATTGCCTCTTTATTTGTGCGCAAAGCAACAACTAAGCTACTATCTTCTTCTTTTGACAGCTCGTTGGAAATGATGATTGGCAAGGTACCATTTTCTCCCAAAAATACGTAATTAAATTGCTCTAATTTTGGCTTTGGTGCCTGCAAAATTGAAGGAAGAGCTTTAGAATTTGAAGGCATTAATCTAAAACTAGAAGTAGAAGAAATAGTAGATGAAATTTCTTTAAACTCCTTTTTGTCGGGTTCCTCTATTCCTAATTCCCTGCAAGTATCAACAAACAATTCAGTTTCTAAAATTTCATCGGCTAATGGATCGATAATATCAATAAAATTCAAACTTGCGACCGAATTAGGATACTTCATAGCTTTATACACATCGAACTTAACTACTTCCCCATCAAATTCCATAGTTAAGATACCGTTACGGACAACGATTTTTGTATGTGTTGTTGACAAGAAAGGGTGGCCAAGCAAGATTTTTGATATGTTGTTGCTGCGGTCATTTTCCATGTCAATAATGTAAAAACCAGCAAGAAAAATAAGATCGTTTACCTTTACCAACACGTTTTCTAGTACCTCCTCGGGGTAGATAATTGACCGATCAGCTAACTGAACTGTCACTCGCGTTTCCTTCAATGGTTCAGTCGAAATTTTGTTGTAGACGCTCAATGGCATGGCATTAATAGATGCGCCTAGATCGCACATTGACCTCTTTATTCCGACATTTCCAATCTTGCAAGGAAACGCGAACATCCATTGGTCCTTATATTTTGGTGGTAGGCGTCTTTGAAAAATGGTCGAAATGTTCTCGTTAAGTTTAACTCTTTCATTCACGGATAGTCGCCTCCGATTTGTGCATAAATCCTTTAAAAACTTTGCATACTTTGGCACCTTCTGAATGACATCAAGGAGTGGAATGTTGATTTCCACCTTCTTGAATATATCCAAAATTTCCTTCTCCTCTTCCTTTTTGTCACGTCTTGCTAGTCGACCTGGAAAAGGAGGAACAAGCTCGTAAGTAGAAAAAGAAGGATTGAGTTGGATGTTACCTAAGGCTGGTGAAGATTGTCCTTCTTGGTCCTTCGAAGAAGTGCCTTCTTTGTCTTTGTCGAATTTTTTCTCAATCTCCTTTGGCGGTTCTGGTGAAATTACTATACCACTTCGCAAAGTAATCGCGCTCACATTTTCCCTCGGATTTGTTTCGGTTTGAGAGGGCAATCGTCCTTGAGACTCTAGGTGGCCAATGGTTTGAGCTAGGTGACTTATTTGTTTGTCAATTTCCTGGAGATGAGATTGTGTTTGGGTTTGGAATTTTTCTTGTGAAACAGCTAACCTTTCGACAATGGTCTCAAGGGAAGTTTTTTGTGGCATTTGAGTGGGAAAAGGGGGAGGTCTCGGCTGATAATTTAGGTTGGCCATTTGGTTGTTTCCGTAGCTCAGATTCGAATGGTCCCTCCATCCTGGATTATAAGTGTTGTCGAATGGGTTATAAGGCCTTTGAGGAGGTCCTGGAAAATTATTTATGGCATTGACTTGGGCGCCAGATTCATTCTGTAACATTAGGCACCGATCCGTTGGGTGATCCGACATCGTACAAATTCCACAGACTTTTACAGCTCCAATCTTTCCTGAAACAAGTGAATTAACTATATTAGTTAATTTGTCTATTTTATCTTCAAGTGAAACAATTCTTACTTCGTGAACCTGTCGGCTAGGTTCACTTAAGGAGCCGAATTGATGTGAATTGGCAGCCATTGTAGAGAATAACGTTCTCGCTGCAGTAGGGGTCATGTTGACGAGAGCGCTGCCGCTAGCGGCATCTACCATCTTCTTATCCATTGGGAGCATCCCTTCGTAGAGATACTGAAGGAGGGTCTGTTCGGATAGGCCATGCTGCGGGCAACTTGCGCATAACTTTTTGAACCTCTCCCAATAATCGTAGAGAGATTCGTCACTCCTTTGTTGGATTCCCAAGATGATTCGCCTAAGCTGCTCGCCTTTGCCGCAAGAAAATACCTATCAAGAAAAATACGAGAGGGTTCAATCCATATAGTAATTGAATTAGGCGGAAGATAAAATAACCATTCTTTAGCTCGGCTAAGGAAAAAGGAAATGCCCGTAGTTTGATTTGGTCTTCCGAGACCCCTTGCGGATTCATGCTACTGCACACCATATGGAATTCGGCGAGATGTTTATGTGGACTTTCGCTAGGGAGACCATTGAATGTCGGGAGTAGATGAATTAAACCTGTTTTTAGTTGAAAAGGGGTCTCGCCATTAGGAAAGGTGATGCAAAGTGGTTGTTGCACAGCATGGGCTGCATTTAGTTCTTGAATTGTTTGATCCCCATCGGTTCTGGTTCTAGTATAGGATCTTCGACTGGTGTAGTTTCAGAAATGGATTCTTGTTCAGATTGTTGTCTGCTTTGTTCTCGTTGTTGTTTCTTTTGTCTAAGTGTTTCACTGTGAGTTCTACGAGCTCTTGCTTCAATCTCCGGGTCAAGGTCAACTAGATTTCCCGGATTGCTCCGGGTCATAAAAATCAAACAAAACAATCAGTGATTGCCGAAAAATAAAACTCCCCGGCAACGACGCTAATTTTCACAAGCGTCGTATTACTCGCCAAAATAAATTAAAATAAACCTCTTCAAATAAATAATAAGATAAAGAAATTAAAGTAGAATAGAGGAAGAGGGTCGATCCACAAGGAGTTCTGTTGGAATCGTTGACTGAGCCTTGTCGTGATTTAGATCCCAGAAGTAGCTAAAACAAATAAATAAAAAGAGGGTTTGGTGTGATTGAAGTAACGAGAAAATAATAAACAATTAAAGAAAATGCAGTAAATAAAGTGAGGAATGAAGTAGAAAAATTACAAATATGAAAGCAGCCTCAAGCTAGTTTCGTCAATTTCTACGATCATTGAAAATAAATTTTCACTTCGGGATTCATGTCGGTTACAGTCTACGAGGCCCAACCCATCGTAACTTGCTTTTCTCTCATGTAACCGATCTTCCCAAGTTTATCTTCGAAAGTCGATTCTTAAATAATTCAACCACGTCTATTGCCGTTAAAATACTTAGTTTAAAAACAAGAAAAGTCCGACTCAGAAGTTGTCTCATTGAGAATTGTTTCTGATTTCATCTTTCCTTAGCGGACCGCCGCTAAGAGTGTTCACAGGAAGTCAAAGTGCCACAGGCCGATTCTTCCTCCCAACTGTATAATTAAACGATTCAAAACCAACAGATCCTTTTTTATTTGAAAAACGTTTAAATGTTTTAGCAAGGCTGATTGCCAAGCTATCTAAACAGAAAGATGAAAATGTATCCCGAAGGAATTTAAGAAATGTTCAATTCTCACGCATGGAATTGATTTGTACTAACTCTCGGCTTTTGGGAAAATTAGCTAAGCATGATATTGATTATCGTACTGAGCATATTTTTGGAAAAATATTTAAGAAGCATAAAGTAAATAAAAAGCAAAGATGAAACAAGAAAATATTTCTATTGAAATAAAGGCAAGTAGCAACAAGA
This sequence comes from Hibiscus tridactylites, assembly GCA_958450335.1. Taxonomy (NCBI): domain Eukaryota; kingdom Viridiplantae; phylum Streptophyta; class Magnoliopsida; order Malvales; family Malvaceae; genus Hibiscus; species Hibiscus tridactylites. Next base: position 16,213,444 of record OY288280.1, on the reverse strand, counting down.
ACTCATAAAACAAGAGATGATCTTAAGCCTTACACAAGGAAGGTATTTATAGGCTTAGATTTACTAAAAATAACAAAAAGATAACATAATTTAAAATGTTTGTTTGAAATTTAAATTTAAAAGTCCTAAGTTCGGATTGTGCTGACCAGATCTTCCAGAGTCTTTCCTTGTGCCGACTGTATCTTCTAGAAACTGCCACATCAGACGCGTCGTGCCCAGAGTCGTGCCCATGATGCCAGCCACAACCAGAAAAATAAATAAAACTACAGAAATGCACCTTTTTGCTACTAATTCCAAAATTGAGTCACTGCAAAGAAAATGAGATAAATGCAACCAATTAAGTAGTGAAAAGTCCTCAAGACAAAGAAAATAGCCAGCAAAAAGTGGCATCTATAGGAGCTTATCAACAATCTCCCCAGAATTTAAGAGGAACACGAGAAGTAAAAAACAAGGCACGAGCTACAGTTAACAAGTGTTTGTGTTTCCTTTCAACTATTGAATTTTGTTGAGGAGTTTCCACACAAGAAAATTGATGTAGAATTCTCAATCTTGAAAACAATTGAGTGAACTTCAGTTTAGGAGCATTATCAGACCTAAACACCTTAATATCAAAATCATATTGCCTTTTAACCATGTTTATAAAATTTGGAACAGCAGTGACAACATCAGATTTATGTTGAAGAAGGAATGTCCACGTTGTTCTAGTGAAATCATCAACCAAGTTGAGGAAGAAATGTTGATTATTTTAGGTTGAGACTTTGAAAGGCCCCCAAATATCACAATGCATTAATTCAAATGGTGCATGTGTATGTGTAACAGAAGATGAAAATGACAGCCGCTGTTGCTTGGAAATAGGACAAATGGAACAAGAATCAAGCTTAGTTTTATTGACAAAAGGCAATACATTCTTCAAAGAGTTCAAAATTTTATCATTGGGATGACCCAGTCTTCCATGCCAATCCATTAAATTTACATTAGAATCTGAAAACAAATCATTAGGAACAATGGAATCATGAAATTTCAATAGGTACAATCCCTAACAAAGTTCAGCCTTCCCAATCACATGCCAAAGGTCATGAATAAAATAATGATTATCAGAAAATAAGACCTTAAGGTTAGTATCTTTAAGCAAACTACTAATAGCTAAAAGATTGAAAGAAAATTCAGGCACATATAAAACATTCTTAAGAAAAAGTTGAGAAGATAGCCTAATGTTACCTGAGAAATTAACAGAAATAATAAATTTATCAGCCAACATAATATTACCACCAGAAATAGGATGCAATTGTTCAAACAACTCTTTGGAATGACAAACGTGCCTAGATGCACCAAACTCAATAATCCAACAACTACCAGGATTCAAGCTTTTAAAAGAGTTGATATAAGATAATATTTTACCTTGCATGACCAAGTTAATAGAAGTTGAAGGAAACTCAACACTTGAAGCAGTTTGTAGTTGATTGGTAAGCATAGAGATCAACTGTTGGCATTGTACCACAGTTAATGAATCTGTTGCTGAAGTAGAAGTAGAACGTTCTTGCAATTGAGTAGAAGTAGAAGTAGGGGCAAAGGTTTGGCCAGCATTAGAAGCAGTAACATTAACATGACTCGCATTAACCTGAACAAAATTAGCATGACTTGCACTAGCTTGATTAACATTCTGCTTGCATCAAGAGTAGCCTGGTGGATATCCATGAAGTTTGTAAGATCTATCTTTTGTGTGGCCAAGCAGATGACAATGGCTACACTGTGGACGAGACTTACGAGCATTGAGATTATGTGCATTAGGTTGAACCTTAACAGCAAATGCAGTCTCAAACATGGGATTATTCAAGGCCATGACCCTTTGATTCTCTTCTTGAACTACCAAAGAAAAAACCTTAGTAATCGATGGAAAAGGGTCCATCAATAAAATTTGACCACGAATATGAGCAAAAGATTCATTCAATCCCATCAAGAATTGCATAGTCAATTCTTGTTGTCGATCATAAAAAATCTTTCGAAGCCCTCCACAAGAACACTGAGAACAAGTACACACTAGTTTGATAGAAGATAATTCATCCTAGATGATCTTCAAACTTGTGTAATATGCACTAACAGACATATTACCTTGAACCAAATCAACCAACTTCTTTTTCAACTGAAAAACTCGAGGACCATTGTTTAGGGAAATTCGATCTTCAAGATCTTTCCAAATGGCTGAAGTATTGGAATGGTATAAAAGACTCGCGGCAATATCTTTAGATACAAAATTAAGAATCCAGGAATTTACCAAGTTGTTTGCACGCGTCCAAGCACTGAAATTTAGGGAAGTTGTTGCCGGAGCAGGGATAGAACCATCAACGAACCCAATTTTATTCTTGGCAAACAATGCCATGAGCATGGATCGCTTCCATCTGTTATAGTTGTCACTCCCAAGAGGTTGAGTAACCAGTAGTGCACTTGGATTATCTGACTGATGAATGTAGTACGAATTATTACCATTGTTGAATTCATCATTTGAAGCAGTTGTATCCATTGAAATGTTGTTGACAACGTTGACCATGGAGCTTGAAGAGAAAGCAAAAATATCAAGAAACGAGCAAGAGGCGAGCAAGAAAACTCAACTGATACCATGTAACGACTAATCTTAGTTGAATCAATAGAAAAGAGAAATCTTTATTCATGAAGAAGAAAAGTACAAAAGGTGAATCAAATAAAACTAACCTACCCTTATGATCCTGTTTATATACAAAGATCCAGCTTAATGAAGCTGTAAATCAACTGTTAAAACTAACATAACTAATATAACTAACATCCTGACCCTCGCCGCACCAAACATAGCTCAAAGACATCAACCAACGATACACCCCTATCCTGAACCAAACATAAAGTCGGAAGCCTGTGAAGCATAATGAACCAAAGAAAGCATTGAATTTTCGGAGGTACCTCAATTTTCCAAACCAAAAAAGTATCCATGCTCTCCTACTCCATTCCAAGAGATAGCATAAAGTGTAAAAGGTCCTTGATCGAGAAGGTGCCCTTTGCATTCGTATGTCACACCAAATTGTCTTCCACCGAACCAACCAATGGCCACTGTCTCACAAAATCACACAAATCTTCCAACTGTCTCAACTCGAAATTGCGTAGCTCAAAGCCGATAAACGTAGGCCACTCCCCATACTCCCATAAACCACTTTGTGTATAAGAATGAAGCATAGCCATCTTATCGGAACAAACGTGGGAAAATCAACGCTCGCCATATCGAATTTTTCTATAATGCATAACACCATGCACACTTGGCCAATAATGCTATATTGTATAACTCAAGATCGATCACACCCAAACCTCAGTACTTTTTAGGCCTACAGACAGTTTCCCAATTTACTCGACACATTTTCTTATTCATCTCAGTCCCTCCCCAAAGAAATTCTCGGAGAATCTTATCTATCTTTAGTATCACCCCCTTAGTACCACGAAGATGCCCATGTAAAATAAAGGTAGTGAAGACAAAATAGAGTTAACCAAAGTCAATCTAGCTACGAAGATAGCGAATTTTGTTTCCATCCCGCTAACTGATTCAATCTGAAGATGTCGTCGTTCCATATTACACTCATCAACACCTTCCCACGGCTACTACATGCAACCATTTCCTCATCAACAACATTGTATCCACACTTCCAAACGAATTTTTATTTTGTACCTGTACGAATCGCTTTAAAATACACAACTTATGCAACAACTGAACCGACCTCCCTTCTTCATCCACAAAGTTAATCTTCTTCCATTTTGTTTCCATCGTTTGTATGTACAACTTCTTTTCTAGCTAGCAATTCAGGAAGCAAAAAGGCCTAGGCCTCCAAACCATGAAACAGCTCGATAATGTCAAAGGTGAGTGATCAGACAAGCCACGAGCTAGGTTACATTGTATCAAATTACTAAATTTCTCCACCCATTCACTAGTAACTAGGAACCCCTCAACTCGAATACACTTATTTCCAAGATCAAACCAGGTATTTTTTACCAGACATCAGAACATCAATCAAACCCTCTTGTTCAATAAAATGAGCAAATATAGTCATGCCACGTACAATACTAGTACAACTATGCCTCTCCTCGACTGCTTTAACAACCCCATACGCACCAAGGTAATGAATTATGACCTAACGTCTCATGTATTTTCTCCCATAGCATAGCTTGCCCATCTACCATACATGGAGCATACACATACCATGCCACAACCCCAAGCATGTGTACCCAAGTACCCCCATACTGCCACCAAATTATGATCCATAAATGAAGCTCCCTGTAATCACTAATTTTGTCAGGGGTGTTAACCCGTTTTTTATATTTTGTAATAATGGGCTTCGATTATCTTAATTATATATCATGTGATTAAAAAACTAAAAAAACAAACAAAAATATATATTGTTAGTATTATCAGTGATATATATATATATATATATATATATATATATATAATGCTATGTTGGTTATTATTGCTAAGTTATTATTCATAAAAAAACCCTAAATATTATCAATATAATATATTGTTTCCCCTTTTGTTATCTTCCAATTTTTATTATTTTTATTACTACTACTACTATTTTATTATTATTATAATAATAATTATAATTATTATTATTATTATTATAAGATGAATATGAAAATACAAAAAAGGAGAGTATCAAATTGAATGAATAAAAGCCCAACATATATTTATATAACAATTAATAAAAAAACAGCAGCTCGTATATATATATATTTGTTCAAAAGAGACTTTCATTGATTAAAATAAAGAGGGGAAAGGCCATAACAGACCAACCGAAAGGGAAACAACAGCCATCCTAAAAACAGGAAAGGAAAATTCAGAAACAACAGTTATCAGAAACCTTCCTTCAACGCCCAAAAAGGGAAACAAATGGCACGCAGGCCACAAACAAAGAAAAACAGCAACCGTCCGAAACAAAGAAAGGATAAAAGGTCGCGACTCCGGCGACCAAAAAACCACGGCGATCGGGACCAAAGCCCATCGAGAGACCGTAACCAGCAAAGCATCCCACTTGAGACCAGAGAAATGCATTTTGAAAACCCACCAAGCAAGACTCCTCCGGCAAAGCACAAAAACAGATCGCCACCACCAACTGTTATAAGCAGTCCATGGTCGATACCGGAGAGCTCTATCCAGAGACAGGCTTCCTCTCAAGAATGGATGGTCCTTTTCACGGTAAGCAGCAACGGACAAAAGCAGAAGGATAAGTAGTCGATCAGCGAAACCTTGCTCCGTCTTGCTAGGGTTAACCCTAACCTTCAGAGAAAAATCTAAAGCCAAATAAAACCACGATAACAACCTAGGATCACAGGCCCTAAAAGGTAACCTTAAGATGGTAGGAACCAAAAGAAAATTAAACACGCTCTCAACCATAGAGCACGGACCAACATCGGGGGAAGGATTCGACATAACCACCAAGAAACAACCCTCCCTATCGAACAAGGTGGTGAAGCACGGGATCATTTCTGATGCGAATAACCCTCTAGGGAGTTATCCGCTTTCTTGGTTAAGATAGAGCCGTTGATCAGGACAATACACTGGTGATAGTCTGCTAAGTCCAGCCTGGAGATCACTAGAATAGAAAAGAGGCTTGGCGTGAAAGGACAAGAAAATTTTAGATTTCCAAGCTTTGCACTAAATCTTGATAAAGTGGGAAACAATATCCCATTAAATCTGGAGACACTTTGCTGCAGAGGAAGTGGGCCACCATCAAAGTCAACCTTTCTAAATTGGGAAAACACAGCCTGTAACCCCCTTAACCCGGCCTAGACGGTTGACCCGAATTAAGAAAGTCACACGGGGAAAACCAAAGTCAACCCGAAAGTCAACCTTGATTAACGACCCTTTTTTTTTCTTTTTAATCTTGTCTAGATGCACATTAATCTTAATTGTGATCACACTAACATCATACTCAAAGATCACAAACATCAGAGATCAAACAGGGACCCAATTGAACAAATTACAACTTTAGGGACCAAATTGTAATTTCTGATAATTAAAAGGACCTAACCCAAATTGAAGTTACCATCTTGAAATTAATCAGGTTTCATGCTTCTCTGTGAAATTTCAGCTCAAAAGGACTTCCCAAGCTCACACAATTGAACATACAAGATTCAGGACCAAAACGTAAACAATTCAAAACATATAACTACCATTGTCAGCCCATAACGGTCGGCTGTTCCGAAACAAGTTGACCCCGTTCCGAAACACGGGCCGTTCCGAAACCGATCGACACCGTTCCGAAACACGGCCTTGGCAGAGACCAAACCGTTTCGAAACGGTGCACACCGTTTCGGACGCCTGGGTTCGTGTAAGGCACCCGTTCCGAAACGGTGCATACTGTTCCGAAACGCCTGCACATATTGCAGCAAACAAGCATACCAAATCATGCAATTGACCACTCTAACATGCTCCAAACGTCACCAAACTTTACCAGCATGCAATTAAACATATTTAAGACTTGAAGGAATCAACAAATCAACAATTCAACATCATATGCAAAAAGCCCCAATTCAATGGTCATGCTTCCTACACAAGCTAGCTATTCAAATTCCAAACTTGCAAAACAAGCATATAAGGTTCCAATCCAAAAACCAGCATTTAAAACAACATTCAACATACTTAGGGAGTCTCAAACGCCTCCCAAATCGTACACTTTGGTCCCCCATTGCCAAATCATACAAAAGCTAAATGTTTAACAAAACCTTTCATACTTTGAGCTTCTCTTGTACTTGAATGCTTGACCTTTCTTGCTGCCCCTCAAAGACTTTAATGCTCTGCATTATTGAATTAATAAAACGTAGAGAGCGTAAGCAAAAGCTTAGTGAGGCATGCTCTTTAAAACAATTCAATAATGCAATTAAAACCATTTATAAACCATGCTTAAATCAACCTTTGCACATGCTCAAAGCATACTTAAAACAAGCAATCTCATGCTTCAACATAAACCTTAAAACAAGCATCTCATGCTTCACAAAATACTCAACATGTCATATTGGCTCAAGTGATACATTTCATTTCATAAAACAAGTTCAACAACTTTCCCAAGGACTTTTAAACACCTTGGCCATGGACTTTTAAACACCATGTATAAGGACCACACAAGGACTTTTAACCACCTTTGTGTCCAATGCTTGAATCACCCCAAGGACTTTTAAACACCTTGGCCCCAAGGACTTTTAAACACCTTGGCCCCATGGACTTTTAAACACCATGGCCCCATGGACTTTTAAACACCATGGAAGGATCACCTAAGGACTTTTAACCACCTTAGTGTCCGCAACAAGACTCATCCAAGGACTTTTAACCACCTTGATGATCTTAAGTAACAAGGCTCACTCAAGGACTTTTAACCACCTTAGTGACCTTAACATTTTCAAAACACCACTTGCCAATATACATCATTATCATCATTAAATCCACTGTTTTAAAGCATTAAACCAAGCCATTTTCATCATGCATTTCAAAGCATCAATTCTCATCATTTCAATGTATAAAAACAAGGAACTCCTACCTAGAGTTACCTTCAACATATGGCTTATATAATCAGCAAAATCCATGCTAAAACATGCTTTCAAAACAGTAATTAAAACATGAAAATCATCACTTTGCAAAACATCAAGTCATGGCCACCACTAGAGAGAAAATCCGAAAACTTACACTTGAGCTTAGCAAAGTTGTTTAGACTTAAACTAAGCTCCCAAAACCTTCAAACCTTGGTTTTAAAAGCTGAAAATCCAATTCCACAAATCCACTCACCAATTTCCACTTTACTTCAAGCCAAAGCACCAAATCAAGCTTCCGGATCAACCAAACTTGGATCCAAAGATGCCTCCCCTGTTTCAACACATCAAAGCAGAGGATTAATGCATCATCATGCATTAATTGCTTCAATGAAAGCACCTAAACTCGCTGCTCTCATTCAACCTCCATTTTCGGCCACCAAACACAACCGAAAATGCATCCAAACCACTTCTAAACAAAGCCCAGCCATAAACCAGCAAAACCTCACTTCCATTAACATCATATAACATCTAAAAACAACCTATTAACAACCTTATACCTCCAGCAACAACAGATCACCAAGATCACCTCAAGAATTACCTTAAAACACAAGCTAAACTTAGGAAACTCAACCTATCCGGGATTGCATCAATCAAAATTCAATTCCACATCATTTTAGAGATCATTTAACATCAAAAACATCTCTAAAAACACAGATTACTCAGATCTAACGAAAATCATCAAGAATCATCAAAATCTTGCATAATGAGCCAAGATCCATAAATCAACTTAAAAGCCTTTAATTAAACATCAATTTAGGATTGAAAACTTAGGAATTTCAGTAAAGAACTGATAGTTTAGAGGAGAAGGACGTTCTTACCTCCAAACTTGTATTTCTCCACTTTTTGCAATGAAAAAGCTTGTTGAAACTTGTAGCAATTGAAGAGGTTTTGAAGATACAATGATTTGCAATCAAATGAGAGTTGAAAGGAGGAATTTAGGTGAGAAAATCAGAAACAAAACTCTGGAAATGGAGTGTTTGGGTTGAGAGAAAAAGAGAGAAAGAAAATAGGAAGTTAGTTGAGAAAATAGCCAAAATGAGTTTTCCCTCCTTTTTGTTATCTTTAAAATCAGAAAATAGCTTATAAAACCTTAGAAAAATCTGGAGAAATCCCTTTTGGATTAATAGCTCCTTAAAGATTCAAAGTTCCAATCCTTTATAAAATAGCCACCAAACTTGCGAAAATTACATTTTGGTCACTAGCCAAAATGTCACACTTCCAAAACTCATTTTCCAAAATTGATTTCACAGTTCACTTAATTATATTAAAAGATGATTTTAGAACATTTTTCCATATTTTAATGCAACCCGAACTAGGCTTTCCTAATTTAACCACTTAAGATTCGAACAGCACTTTGACCAACCGGTCAACGCCCAAAACTCCTAAGCCCAAAACCGGGGCGTTACAACTCTCCCCCCCTAAAGAAATTTCGTCCTCGAAATTTACCTGAAGGAAAGAGATAAGGAAACTGCTTCAGCATGTCTTCCTTCCGCTCCCACGTGGCTTCCTCAACACCTCGATGCTTCCACAGCACCTTCACCAACTCAATGGTCTTGCCACGGAGAACCTTGCAATCCGAATCCAGAACCTTCACCGGTTCCTCATCATAGGTCAAATCCGGATTCAAAACCACTTCCTCCACAGGCATCACATGTGAAGGATCAGATCTATACTTCCGGAGCATAGAAACATGGAACACATCATGAATCTTTTCCAACTCCTGAGGTAACCTCAACCGATATGCAACAGGACCCACACGCTCAACCACCTCATATGGTCCAATGTACCGAGGGCTCAACTTACCCTTCCGGCCAAACCTCATCACCTTCTTCCAAGGCGAAACCTTCAAGAACACACGGTCACCCACCGCATACTCTATCTCCTTACGCTTCAAATCCGCGTAAGACTTTTGCCGATCAGAGGCAGCCTTCAACCTCTCACAAATGAGCTTCACCTTCTCGGTGGTCCCTTTCAACAAAGCAGGCATCGAGACCAACTTTTGACCAGTTTCAGCCCAACACAGAGGAGTCCTACACTTCCTCCCATACAGAGCCTCATAAGGTGCCATCTGTATACTCGCCTGATAACTATTGTTATAAGCGAACTCAACCAAAGGCAGATGCTTCTCCCAAGAACCTTGGAACTCAATCACGCAACATCTCAACATATCCTCCAAAATCTGAATAACCCTCTCAGACTGACCATCCGACTGAGGATGATAGGATGTACTGAAATGCAACCTTGTACCCAGAGCTTGATGCAAACACTGCCAAAAACGCGATGTGAACCTCGGATCCCTATCCGACACAATCGACTTAGGCACACCATGCAACCTCACAACCTCAGCAATGTACAGCTCTGCCAGCTTATCCAAAGAAAACGTAGTATGCACAGGCAAGAAATGCGCACACTTCGTCAAACGATCCACAATCACCCAAACAGAATTCTTCTTTGATGGAGACAAAGGCAAACCAGATACAAAATCCATGGTAACCCTCTCCCACTTCCATTCAGGGATTTTCAACGGTTGCAACAAACCAGAAGGAACCTGATGTTCAGCCTTAACTCGCTGACACACCAAACACTTGCTCACAAACTCTGCAACATCCTTCTTCAAACCTACCCAATAGTACTCATCACGCAGATCGCGATACATCTTTGTACTACCAGGGTGCATAGCAAAAGGACTACTATGACCTTCAGTCAGAATAGCATGCCTCAACTCAGCATCAGCAGGCACTACTATCCGACTACCAAAACACAACACACCATCCTCATTAAAGCAGAAATCCGAAGGTCTACCCTCCGCGATATCCTGAACATGAGACACCAAGGAATCATCCAGCAACTGCTTTTCCTTAATCAACTGAACCAACGATGGTTTCACTTGCAACTCAGCAACAAGACCACCATCTCGCGATATGCTCAAGCTAGCAAACATCGCCCTCAGCTCAACAACTACCTTCCTACTCAAAGCATCCGCAACAACATTAGCCTTACCAGGATGATACTCAATCGTCAGATCATAATCCTTGAGCAACTCCAACCAACGACGCTGCCTGAGATTCAACTCTTTCTGAGACATCAGATACCTCAAACTCTTGTGATCCGTGTACACAGTACACTTCTCACCATACAGATAATGTCTCCAGATTTTCAGAGCAAACACTACTGCAGCCAGCTCAATATCATGCGTAGGATAGTTGCGCTCATGCACCTTCAACTGCCGCGACGCATAAGCCACAACCTTACCCTCTTGCATCAGCACACACCCCAAACCAACATAGGATGCATCACTATAGACCACAAACTCTTTCCCTGATTCAGGCTGAATCAAGATAGGAGCTTGAGTCAAAGCCGCCTTCAGCTTCTCAAAAGCCTGCTGTCTCGCTTCCGTCCACTCATACTTAACATCCTTCTGCAACAGCTTCGTCAAAGGAGCAGCAATTTTGGAAAAACCATCCACAAACCTCCGGTAGTATCCCGCCAAACCAAGGAAACTACGGACTTCATGAACGGACTTAGGAACTTTCCAGTTCATCACTGCTTCAATGTTCTGAGGATCAACACGAATCCCCTCAGCTGAGACCACATGCCCAAGAAACACCACCTCCTTAAGCCAAAACTCACACTTGCTCAACTTAGCATAAAGCTGATTCTCCAACAAAGCCTGCAGCACAATCCTCAAATGCTCTTCGTGCTCCTCCTCAGTACGCGAGTACACGAGGATATCATCAATGAACACCACAACGAACTTGTCCAGGTATTCATGAAAAACACGATTCATCATGTCCATAAAAGCAGCAGGAGCATTTGTCAAACCAAACGGCATCACAAGGAACTCATAATGCCCATACCTTGTCCTGAAAGCTGTCTTAGGCACATCCACATCCTTCACCTTCAACTGATAATACCCTGACCTCAAGTCAATCTTAGAAAACACAGCAGCTCCCCGAAATTGATCAAAGAGATCATCAATCCTCGGCAAAGGATACCGATTCTTGATAGTCAACTTGTTCAGCTGACGGTAATCAATGCACATCCTCATAATGCCATCTTTCTTCTTCACAAACAAGACAGGAGCACCCCAAGGCGACACACTCGGCCGGATGAAACCATGATCAAGCAGCTCTTGCAATTGCGTCTTCAGCTCCTTCAGCTCCTTAGGTGCCATTCTATAGGGAGTAATGGACACAGGAGTTGTATTCTCATACAGCTCAATTCCAAACTCCACCTCGCGATTAGGAGGTAAACCAGGCAACTCTTCAGGAAAAACACCAGGAAACTCCTTCACAACCTTGATATCTTGCACCCTCAACTCCTTAGAGCTAGGATTCATCACAAAAGCTAGGTAAGCTTCGCAACCTTGCCTCAACATCCTACTCGCCTCCAAGGTAGACACAACATTAGCAAGAAACTTCACATTCTCGCCAACAACAACAACTTCATAATCATCCGCAAGCTTAAGCGAAACCCGCTTATTCTCACAATCCACAACAGCACGATGCTCAGCAAGCCAATCCATACCAAGAATCACATCAAAACCATAAAAGGCAACTCCATAAGATCAACATGAAAGACATGTTCTTGAACAACCAAGGGACACATTCTATAAAGCTTTCGAGTCACAACAGTTTCACCAAAAGAACTAGTGACACGAACACCAACATCCAAAGACTCAACAGGCAAACCAAGCAACTCAGCATGCTCATGCAAAATGTATGAATGCGTAGATCCAGAATCAATCAAAGAAAGCAATGACAAGGATTGCAAAGTAAAGGTACCTGCAATCACATCAGCATCATTCCTTCCTTCGCGCTGAGCATACACCCTCGCTTGGCCTCCACCCTCAGGCTGAATAGCCACAACATGAGCTACTCCGCGACCACCTTCCTCTCTCCTCTAGAAATTACCACGGCCGCGCCCACGACCTCTCTGCTGTGCAGCTACAACAGGAGCACGATCTTGGCCACCAGCCAACCTCGGACAATCTCGCCTCAGATGATCCACAGAACCACAGTTCCAACATCCATTACCACCAGCTGCCGCAACAGGAGCTTGCACCTCCCTCACAGCTCGAGGACAGTCACGCTTCATGTGACCACGCGAACCACAGATCCAGCAAGCACTTGGTTCAGCTCTAGCAAAACCACCTCTAGCAGGTGCACCACCACCTCTCTTGGCTGAGGACTGATACTTCTGATCACGTCCCCTCTTGTTCCGTCCACCTCCGGAACTATACTCAGCAGCTCTCTTACCAGAACTCGCTCCAGCACCTTTCGCAGCTAAACCCAAGTTCATCTCGATGTCCTTGGATCGACCAACCAACACATCAAAATCATTGTACTCAGCAGCCAACATGTAGGTCTTAACCTCCGTCACCAAACCATAGCGGAACCTTTCGCACCTCTCTCGCTCATCAGGTATCAGCTCCGGTGCATACTGACTGAGGCGTACAAACTGCACTTCGTACTCAGCTACACTCATGCTCCCTTGGGTAAGAGACATGAATTCACGCTTTTTCTCATCCAGATATCTCACTCCAAGATATCTCCTCTTGAACGCATTCTGAAAGAATGTCCAAGTAACATCAGCTTCAGCCATCCCAGCTATGGTGGTCGTCCACCACGTATAAGCATCGTCCTGCAGCAAGGACACAACACAGCCCAACTTTTGCACATCCGTGCAGCTCATCTGACCCAAGATACGCTTGGTACTCTCTAGCCAAGCTTCCGAACTCTCAGCAGACATACCTCTGAACTCAGTCCCTCCAAGACTGCGCAGACGCTCCAAAGGTAATCTGACTCCAGCATCTCCCTGATGCCCAGCTCCTTGAGCTCCAGCTACTGCTGCTCGAAAAGCACCCGCAATAGCTTGTACCAGCATCGACATATCAGGCATAGCTTGCCCCTGACCAACCTCAGGTCCAGCAGCTCCAGCACCAACTGCAGCTTCAGCTCGCTCACCTCCAGCACCACCACCAGGCGGAGGAGGGGGTAACACAGCACTACCCGTGTTCTCTTCGTTCTCATTCTCGTTAGGAGCCGTAGCTCGCACACTACCTCTTAACTCTCTACGTGGTGCCATACTTTTACCATGCAATCACAATGCAAAAATAAAACAAGTCAGGCCCAGCAAGGTAAGCAATCCAAGTATTCAAGCTCAATTTCATTCAAAATCAACTTCATTTCATTAGCTTTTGTTTGGCAATGGGTACCCTCAACATGCAACATCATAGCATACATCTCAATTACATCAACATCACAATCCACTGATCATGCTTTCAAATAACAAGCATACAAGACAAACATACTTCAATCATGCATACATTCATTCCCAATTACTCGCAAACTCAGCTCTGATACCACCAAATGTAACCCCCTTAACCCGGCCTAGACGGTTGACCCGAATTAAGAAAGTCACACGGGGAAAACCAAAGTCAACCCGAAAGTCAACCTTGATTAACGACCCTTTTTTTCTTTTTAATCTTGTCTAGATGCACATTAATCTTAATTGTGATCACACTAACATCATACTCAAAGATCACAAACATCAGAGATCAAACAGGGACCCAATTGAACAAATTACAACTTTAGGGACCAAATTGTAATTTCTGATAATTAAAAGGACCTAACCCAAATTGAAGTTACCATCTTGAAATTAATCAGGTTTCATGCTTCTCTGTGAAATTTCAGCTCAAAAGGACTTCCCAAGCTCACACAATTGAACATACAAGATTCAGGACCAAAACGTAAACAATTCAAAACATATAACTGCCATTGTCAGCCCATAACGGTCGGCTGTTCCGAAACAGGTTGACCCCGTTCCGAAACACGGGCCGTTCCGAAACCGATCGACACCGTTCCGAAACACGGCCTTGGCAGAGACCAAACCGTTTCGAAACGGTGCACACCGTTTCGGACGCCTGGGTTCGTGTAAGGCACCCGTTCCGAAACGGTGCATACTGTTCCGAAACGCCTGCACAGATTGCAGCAAACAAGCATACCAAATCATGCAATTGACCACTCTAACATGCTCCAAACGTCACCAAACTTTACCAGCATGCAATTAAACATATTTAAGACTTGAAGGAATCAACAAATCAACAATTCAACATCATATGCAAAAAGCCCCAATTCAATGGTCATGCTTCCTACACAAGCTAGCTATTCAAATTCCAAACTTGCAAAACAAGCATATAAGGTTCCAATCCAAAAACCAGCATTTAAAACAACATTCAACATACTTAGGGAGTCTCAAACGCCTCCCAAATCGTACACTTTGGTCCCCCATTGCCAAATCATACAAAAGCTAAATGTTTAACAAAACCTTTCATACTTTGAGCTTCTCTTGTACTTGAATGCTTGACCTTTCTTGCTGCCCCTCAAAGACTTTAATGCTCTGCATTATTGAATTAAGAAAACGTAGAGAGCGTAAGCAAAAGCTTAGTGAGGCATGCTCTTTAAAACAATTCAATAATGCAATTAAAACCATTTATAAACCATGCTTAAATCAACCTTTGCACATGCTCAAAGCATACTTAAAACAAGCAATCTCATGCTTCAACATAAACCTTAAAACAAGCATCTCATGCTTCACAAAATACTCAACGTGTCATATTGGCTCAAGTGATACATTTCATTTCATAAAACAAGTTCAACAACTTTCCCAAGGACTTTTAAACACCTTGGCCCCAAGGACTTTTAAACACCTTGGCCATGGACTTTTAAACACCATGTATAAGGACCACACAAGGACTTTTAACCACCTTTGTGTCCAATGCTTGAATCACCCCAAGGACTTTTAAACACCTTGGCCCCAAGGACTTTTAAACACCTTGGCCCCATGGGCTTTTAAACACCATGGCCCCATGGACTTTTAAACACCATGGAAGGATCACCTAAGGACTTTTAACCACCTTAGTGTCCGCAACAAGACTCATCCAAGGACTTTTAACCACCTTGATGATCTTAAGTAACAAGGCTCACTCAAGGACTTTTAACCACCTTAGTGACCTTAACATTTTCAAAACACCACTTGCCAATATACATCATTATCATCATTAAATCCACTGTTTTAAAGCATTAAACCAAGCCATTTTCATCATGCATTTCAAAGCATCAATTCTCATCATTTCAATGTATAAAAACAAGGAACTCCTACCTAGAGTTACCTTCAACATATGGCTTATATAATCAGCAACATCCATGCTAAAACATGCTTTCAAAACAGTAATTAAAACATGAAAATCATCACTTTGCAAAACATCAAGTCATGGCCACCACTAGAGAGAAAATCCGAAAACTTACACTTGAGCTTAGCAAAGTTGTTTAGACTTAAACTAAGCTCCCAAAACCTTCAAACCTTGGTTTTAAAAGCTGAAAATCCAATTCCACAAATCCACTCACCAATTTCCACTTTACTTCAAGCCAAAGCACCAAATCAAGCTTCCGGATCAACCAAACTTGGATCCAAAGATGCCTCCCCTGTTTCAACACATCAAAGCAGAGGATTAATGCATCATCATGCATTAATTGCTTCAATGAAAGCACCTAAACTCGCTGCTCTCATTCAACCTCCATTTTCGGCCACCAAACACAACCGAAAATGCATCCAAACCACTTCTAAACAAAGCCCAGCCATAAACCAGCAAAACCTCACTTCCATTAACATCATATAACATCTAAAAACAACCTATTAACAACCTTATACCTCCAGCAACAACAGATCACCAAGATCACCTCAAGAATTACCTTAAAACACAAGCTAAACTTAGGAAACTCAACCTATCCGGGATTGCATCAATCAAAATTCAATTCCACATCATTTTAGAGATCATTTAACATCAAAAACATCTCTAAAAACACAGATTACTCAGATCTAACGAAAATCATCAAGAATCATCAAAATCTTGCATAATGAGCCAAGATCCATAAATCAACTTAAAAGCCTTTAATTAAACATCAATTTAGGATTGAAAACTTAGGAATTTCAGTAAAGAACTGATAGTTTAGAGGAGAAGGACGTTCTTACCTCCAAACTTGTATTTCTCCACTTTTTGCAATGAAAAAGCTTGTTGAAACTTGTAGCAATTGAAGAGGTTTTGAAGATACAATGATTTGCAATCAAATGAGAGTTGAAAGGAGGAATTTAGGTGAGAAAATCAGAAACAAAACTCTGGAAATGGAGTGTTTGGGTTGAGAGAAAAAGAGAGAAAGAAAATAGGAAGTTAGTTGAGAAAATAGCCAAAATGAGTTTTCCCTCCTTTTTGTTATCTTTAAAATCAGAAAATAGCTTATAAAACCTTAGAAAAATCTGGAGAAATCCCTTTTGGATTAATAGCTCCTTAAAGATTCAAAGTTCCAATCCTTTATAAAATAGCCACCAAACTTGCGAAAATTACATTTTGGTCACTAGCCAAAATGTCACACTTCCAAAACTCATTTTCCAAAATTGATTTCACAGTTCACTTAATTATATTAAAAGATGATTTTAGAACATTTTTCCATATTTTAATGCAACCCGAACTAGGCTTTCCTAATTTAACCACTTAAGATTCGAACAGCACTTTGACCAACCGGTCAACGCCCAAAACTCCTAAGCCCAAAACCGGGGCGTTACACAGCCATCCAAGGGAAAGACCATACAACCCTTGTCGTGTAATTCCCCCCAGAGACAACTCAGAAAGCCTCGCCGGCGTCAATGCTGCGACAATAACGGTCAGAGCTACACAATAAAGCCAGGCTCCGGCGAAGAACTGCTGCACCGCAGTAAAACTTGTCTTGATTCCGCCGCTGCTCGAGGGACTGCATATCCACCCAATTTTCCAGATCTATCGGCGTGATCGGAAATCAACGTCAAGGAAGTATCCTACTCACAAAGCCCGTCTGCCGGCCTGTATCGGAAGGAGTCGACGGCCCGATAGTTTCTGCTTTCCGGAAGTTGTCGACACCATGCTAGAACCAGGTTTTGTGACAGCCACCATTAGTAGAAAGCTCCTGCCGCAAAAAAAGGTCCTAGGGACGCCGGAGGAGAGCTGTAAACGGTGCCAGAACCGACCTTCGCATCCGGCATCCCCATGGTTCTAGTAAAAGAGCCCGACACCAGCCACGACGGAACTAAAGACGACACCACATCAAAGCTGAGCTTGGGAACGGCTTCCACCTGCGCTGACCAGCCCGGCCACCCACCGTTCCGTTGGTCCAAACCATCAGTCGGCGTCGCCGTCCATTGCACCGGTAACCGATGACCCACGAAGGGGCCGATCGCGAAGACTGTCACGGATCGGTCACAGCACCACCTGAGGGACGCGGGGTTAGGGAAAGCCATGGTTTTGGGGAGCGCGTGAGGCGCGTTCATTTTTTCTGAACTTAGCTCGTATATATATATATATATGTGTGTGTGTGTGTGTGTGTGTGTTTATTAACAGTCCATTACTACAAATATTAAAACCCAAAAACAGTTTTATTACATAGGCCCAAATAATTAAAACCCTAGGAACCCTAAGCCTAATCTGTTTTCCTTTCTTCTCGCGTAGCCACATTATGGTCGTTGGATTTGGGGGCACACCAACAACTGTGATCAACGCTGGGAAACTTCCAGAATGGCCACGTGTCATATGCGCGACCTTAGGCGTTGCTCACGCACGTGTGCGACCCACGCGCTCTTTACGGTTCTCCAGATTCCACGCCGACTCCTCAATCCCATGTCGCGCCAATTTTTCAGCCACCAAGCCACGCCGTCTTCACTAGTCGTCTAGTCCCCTCCTTCACCTCGAACGGCCATCACATACAAGGAAATGCCAAAAGAAAATTAGCAGATAACCAACATGAAAGGGAAAAAAACACAAAAAATCAGAGCCGACATCTACAGGAAACAACATGAATCCAGCCAAAAGAGAGCAGAGCAACCAACAACAATATTAGGTCTTATTTATTTATGCCTAAAGATTGTAATTTTTAGGTTATAAAAACCGAAACAAACAGTGTAAACTCGAAGTTTTGAACGGGGGATTTTCAGAAGAATCAATACGAAAAAGAGAAAGTTCAAAGGTATCATTTTCTTCTTTTTTTCATTTTCATTTCAAATTCGGAAGCATCATATCAAAAAAAGGGTTTTAGGGTTTCTGGATTTTACCTTCTCGTCGTCGTTTGACTTCGTTCACTGGTGATAATCCCTTGGTCTTCTAGATCGCATGGGTGAACTGATGAAGATCTGAGTCTTTTACAAATTGGGGTTTCAAAAACCTAGGTTTTCGGATTTGTATTTTGGGTTTTCAGGAAGAAAAGGGATGAGTTTTGACAAATTGAGGGTAGATTTGGGTTTAAATCGGAAAAAAGAGTCATTTTTTGGGTTTTAGGGTAGATTTGAGAAATTAAACCTAGCCGACACGGCGGAAAGCGGCGATGTTCATCCGAGTTTGAGAGAAATGAGAGCTTACGGGGCCGATTTTTACCAAAGGAGGCAGAAATGGCCCAAAATCCCCCTTTTATAATGTTTTAACGTTTTAGAATTGGTTTAATTCCCCTTTAAATCCATCCATCTCGTTATAATCACCCATGTAGGGCTTTTGTCTTTTAAAACCCCGTCCTAGGTCCCTCAAGCTTCTCAAACGTTTGCAATCTCATCCTTTTTATCCAAATCTGTTTATTTTTAAAAATCTGGCTCTCTGATTTGTTTTCTGTGCATTTTAGTCCATATTCCAGTGTTTTGCCCCCTTTATCATGCATATTTTAATTTTTTTCCTTGTAGTTTATTTTCTTTAATTACTAGTCCTTTCTAATGTTTAGTGTACTTGTTTCTTATTCTTGCTTAATTATGTATATTTGTATGTGTTGTAGCCTTGATATGTGTTTAGCATGTGTTTGTGTATAGTATATAGTTCTTATATAAAATATGGTTTATAAATATAATATATAGCCTTCAAAATATGTATATAATATAAGGTTTATATATGATATATAGTTTTTACATAATATAAGCTATACATATAACATATAGTTTTAATATATAGTGTGTATATAGCATAATATAAGGTTTTCTCATGTAACATAATTTTTATGTAATATGTAGATTTAAAATATATATTATAATATGTGGTTTTAACGTGCATAATATGGTTTGCTTATGTTCTCTCAATGTGATGATTGTCATGCATTGTTAAGTGTCATTCATATGACCTATAATATTTAATATTTCAACTCGACATGTTAATTAATTAATTTAAACACAAAAAAGAGGTATTCATTAATTCTGATATTTGTGTCGTAACAGTCATGCTTTAATGGATGTTGACTGAATATTTGAATTAATCCTTACCCTCCAAAGGTAAACATTAATTTGAATTAAAATTGACAATATCATAACACCATATTTAAATGCTTGCATCATGCATAAAGGTGACGTACGAGAGTCGAACCATAAATTAACATGGCAGTCAATCTTATTTGATGTCGGTTTAATCTATGGTCTGATGTATTGTCATCCTCATTAATTAAATGTCTGATTAATTCGAACCCGCCAATTTGATAAAGCCCGTACAAAAGAGGTCAATTTTCAATTACGAACACCTAATTAAATTTAATTTAAATCTCAACAATTTCCATCAATTAAAAGCAAAAAATATTTTGGTACCAATTTTCGGGTGTGATGGGGGTGCTAACCCTTCCCCACACGTAACCAACTTCCGAACTCTTTCAAGTAAATCTCTGGTTTTTGTGGTGTTCGACCTACCTTAGTGGCCGGTGGCGACTCCAAGTCTTTTCATTGTTTTCCAAAACTCGAATTTTTAAAAGAATTACCCTTTTAAACAACTTTAAAGTTAGTTTTCAAAAACATCGCTGCACTCCCAAGTGAAAGCGAGATGCCTCCCATACCAACAATAAACCAACCGAACATCCAATTGCTGGTGTAAACACAAATTCAAACTGATCTAAATGTCAAACCCTTCAAACAACCGCCTCTATAATATCTTCTAATTAAATGTTAGAATTGAATTCTTTTATCATTTACAATTCTTCATTTAATAATATTGACCTTATTTGGTGAATAGAGTTTTTAGTCAAAATTTGAGGATTGTGCTACTTTTAGAGGACTAACTAGTCAAATATGCTAATTTGATTTTTTTGTAAACAAATTATTGTAATAGTGAATTGAAGTGAATCCTCTCAAACTGAAAAAAACTTTTAGGAACAGTTTTATAGGTTTAGATGATTGAATATGAAGTTATAAAGATTCTTTTGTCCTTGATAATTACAAAGAGAGTTCTCCAAATAACCTTTGAGTAACTCACATATGTTTTTAAAGTAAACGTATTCACACACACACACACATATATATAATTTAAATAATAATTTTCCTATCAAATAGATGAGATTAATACATATGCTTCAAAAATCATTTAAATTTTTTTTTGAAAACGGTACCGTCTGGGATTATTCATTAAAGGGAAAAACTAAAGAGTCTAAAACGTACAAGGGAAGACTTTAAAAAACAAAAGACAAAAGACAACCAACGTTCTGAAGAACGTTCCAGATGATCCTAAACCGCTTGGCACTGAAGAAGAAGAAACGACGAAGCTTAGGCCAAGACAGGCAGAAAAAACGGGGAAAAAGATGGGTAAAGGAGCCCCAATCATAAAATATCCGGACGGATACTTTCTTTCCTGAGAATGGAGTTTAAGGAGGGTCGAGAAACCTCCTGTCAGCGTCTATCACCACCAGAACCGACGGCGGCGCGTCTTCGACCCAGAAATGATCCTCCGTTGCAGCACGACCACAGACCGCCATTGCATGCGCCGCTTGGTTGCCCATCCGTCCCACGAAGGAGAACTGACAGTCCCTAAAATTTAGGGCAAAGCTCTTTGCGTCACCAATCAGCGGCCGAACCACCGATAGATCATCCAGCGGAGATCTGACTTTCTGGATGATGGTGCGACAGTCACCCTCGACGACGATGAACTGGAAACCCAGATCCGCCGCAAACTGCAGCCCCTGAACACATGCAAGCGCCTCCGCTTCAAACGCCGTTGAGACCCCTGAGTTGATGCGGTAAGCCGTTCCAACACAAAAACCCTCGTGGTCTTTGATAACGATTCCTGACCAAGATGTTTTGCTTTCCAAACAGAAACCCGCGTCGAAGTTTACCTTGACCTTGCCGGAAATCGGAGGAGACCAACAAACCGGAGTGCGGGCTTGTGGGTGAGATAAACGGGCATCAAGGAACTTGAGTTCTGTGCAATAGCTGCGAACAAAGGTAACAATCTCATCTACCGATTGTCGAATCCCTTCGTGTTGTAGCTTGTTTCTGGAAAACCATATACTCCAAATAGCTATTACAATTTCCGTAAGTTTTGCTGAATTATAATTCTGAAAAATCCACTCAACCCAACTAAAGAAATCGAGGAAACTGGGAATTGTAGACCAATCATAATTTAGGCTTCGCCAGACATTTTGAGCAAAAACACAACTACAAGACACATGAAAACCATCTTCGATATCCAAATTGCATCTTG
Organism: Hibiscus tridactylites; assembly: GCA_958450335.1. NCBI lineage: Eukaryota > Viridiplantae > Streptophyta > Magnoliopsida > Malvales > Malvaceae > Hibiscus > Hibiscus tridactylites. Next base: position 16,191,336 of record OY288280.1, on the reverse strand, counting down.
GGCACATACTACTGGTAGCTATTCGCTTAATAAATAAATTATGAAGCGTAGGAATATAATTCATGGCAAACTTCCAGATGGTTATTTTGATCTTAGTCGGACATTTTAGATGCCATAGCTGTTTAAAAAATGTACCTGAATAACGATCCTCAGGGTTGTCACTTAAAATAATACGATAGGCACTACGGACGGTGAAAATTCCAGTAGATTCACCTCCCCAAACACGAACATCATCTTGGCCTGAATTCGAGAGTCGAATCGAAAGGATCTTCCGGGCATCCTCGTTGGAAAAATTGGACTGAATTAACTCCTGTCTCCAACTTCTAGTAGTAGGATTAATTAGGTCAGCTACAGCTTCCAATCCTTGCACCCTAGGGGACTGTATCAAACTAGAGGGTGTAGATGGTAACCAGAAATCATTCCAGATAGATACCGCAGTACCCGAGCCTATCTTCCAAACCAGGCCCAATTCCAAAGTCCGTTTAGCAGCCCAAATGCTTCTCCATATATAAGACGGATTATACCCAACAGCAGAATGAAGGAAATCAGTAGTGGGAAAATACTTAGCCCTCAAGAGCCTAGCAACCAGTGAAGTAGGATTAGAGAAGATCCTCCAACCCTATTTTGCTAGTAGAGATATATTGAATTTCCCCATGTCCCTGAATCCCATACCCCCTTCATCTTTAGGAAGACAAAGATTACTCCAACGGCACCAATGGATGCCTCGTTTTTCTGTACTCTTCTGCCACCAATACCGTGCATATTTAGCCTCCAACTCCTTACATAAAGTTAGAGGAAGGAGGAAGACAGACATCGCGTATAAAGGAAGAGCTTGGAGAACAGATTTAATATAGACCTCCTTACCTCCCATAGAGAGCAACCTAGGAGACCAAGAAAGAAGGCACTTGGTACACTTATCCAACAGAAACGTTAAGGACTGCTTTTTATTTCGCCCTATAACAGATGGTAATCCCAAGTACTTCTCAGGGCTAGACTGACTAGAAACCGCAAGAATTCTACAAACGTCATTTTGGTTCTCATCAATCACGTTGGTGCTGAATAAAATACTGGACTTGAGGAAATTAACACGCTGACCTGAACAAGAGGAATAGACTTCCAAGAGCTCCTTTAACTTTAAAGCCCAGTAGCCGTTGCATCCCCGAAGATAATACTGTCGTCAGCAAAAAGAAGATGAGAGATCAAAGGAGCCCCTCGAGCTATTCTTGCTCCTTGTAGCAAACCCTCGGACATAGCATTCCTCAATAAAGAAGATAAACCCTCACTGCAAATTAAAAACAAATAGGGACTGAGGGGGTCACCTTGCCTTAGTCCTCTTGTTGGAGAAAAACTGTCACTCACCAAGCCATTGACTGCAACGGAGTACTGAACCGAACTAATGCACTTAGAAATAATGGAGATCCATTCTGAACAAAAACCCATTTTCCTCATCATAGCCATAAGAAAAGGCCATTCGACCATATCGTACGCTTTAGTCATGTCTAGTTTAAGAGCAAAAGAGCCCTTCTTCCCTGTCCGTTTAATCTTAAGACTGTGAAGGATCTCATAGGCAGCTATGATGTTGTCGGAGATCAGACGCCCCGGCAAAAAAGCACATTGGACCTCGTCGATGCAGAAAGGTAGAATATGTTGTATACGGTTTGCCAACATTTTTGCAATTATTTTGTAGATCACGTTGCAAAGGCTTATCGGGCGGTACTGCGACATACTGATAGGATCACTGACCTTTGGGATCAAGACTATGTGTGTCGAATTAATGTCAGAGATGGGAAGATCTCCTTTCAAAACCGCAATACAATATGCCGACACATCCGAGCCCACAACATGCCAAAAGCGTTGGAAGAATACTGCACCAATCCAATCTTCCCCGGACGCTTTCAGAGGACCCATAGACCGAACGGCTGTAAGGACATCCTCAGACTTAAAATCCGCCATTAGGGAATTATTCATCATGTCCGTAACACTATGTTCAACCCCACTTAGAATTTGTGAGGGATCAGCAACGCCTCCAGATGTGTAAATCTCCTTAAAAAACTCCATTGCTGTAGACAGAATCTCCTCATCAGACTCGAAAAATACATCATTACTTCCTTTCAGCTTTCTTATACGATTACGCCTCTTGCGTTGTGAAGCAAATCTATGAAAGAAACCAGTGTTACGGTCTCCATTCCGAAGCCAGTTAGCCCTTGCTCTCTGCTCCCAATAGATTTCTTCGCGATCGGCCTCAAGATTAATTGCAACCTTAGTTTCGAGAATATCACCTAGAATTGGGTCAGTAGGCTGCAAGGTGTTGAGCTCATTTAGCCGTTTTTTCAAAGACACCATGGACACCCTTTTCGCTTTTCGAAGTTCCGAGAACCAGGAACTAAGACCCATTCCAACCTGTTTCAAATGTTCTGGTACTGATCCGAGCGACGAATTCCATATTCGGACAACCTCTTGCTCGCATGATTCTTCAACTAGCCAGGCAGCTTCAAACCGAAAGTGACAAAAGCGTTGACGAGGGGTTGTCGAATAATGTGTATTGAGGAGAAGGGGGCAGTGATCCGAAAAGGAGTGAGGGAGGTGTTCTAAATCAAAATTTGGAAACAAACTCCACCAAAACGAAGTTGCAACACCACGATCCAACCTCTCCCTAATATTGTTTGCTTCAAAACGGCCCCATTCCCATGTAAACCAGACACCTCTGTATCCAATATCCTCAAGGGAGCAATCATCTAGGACAGAACGGAACCCCTCCATTTGCTGAGTACTGCGTAACCGGCCACCTGATTTTTTCGATGCAACCAACAGTTCGTTGAAATCCCCTATCACAAGCCACGGAACCTCGGGGAGATCATTGAGTTGTCGAAGCAAACTCCATGATGCTTCCCTATTTTCAACTTCCGGGGCACCATAGAACCCCGTCATCCTCCACGAGCAACCATCACTGTCCTCCTCAAAAAGAACATCAATATGGCGAGCCGAAAATGAACGAAGAGAAACTTTACATGAATTTTTCCAAGCTAAACAAAGGCCGCCACTACGACCCGACGAACATACATCAATACCACACGAAAAACCACAACTTTTCCTAATCTTTTCCATACGGGAGCTCTGTAACTTTGTTTCAATCAAAAAAATTACAGATGGATTAACGTCTCGTAAGGCATTCTTGAGACGTCTAACGGTCCGAGGCTGCCCCAGGCCTCGGACATTCCAACTAATAATTTTCATTGATCCCGGCGGGCCCTGTCCATTGGGCCGGCCGATATAGTTGATGGAGCACCATTTGAATCATCAACAGAAACAACTTATGCGTGCTGCACGACACGTTGTCGTTTGGATACTTCAGATAAGGTTTCAGTTCTATCTTCATCCGCAACGGTCATTTGAACATCCCCGAAATTCGTTATCCCCTCTAATTGAATTGCGGAAAGGATAGAGTGTGAAAGGCTAGACTGCGGAATTTGAGGAGATAAATGCGCAGAATTAATAGCTCCCAATCGGCTAGAATCAGGCGAAGTTACAACCTGTCCTTTATTCTGATTATGGAAGTTGCTGGATGATGGGGCCTGTGATTTTTCCAATTGATTCGTAGAATCGCGCCCAAAGTAACTCTCTTCCTCCCGGAGCCAGCGACTCGGGAGTGACGCATACGAACGTCGACCGGCAGCCTTCAAGTTGAGATCCCAGCCAAACACAATATTTTCTTGCGAGACAGTTAAGCGAACAGGGCAGAAGCTCTCTTCGTGACCCATTTTACCACAGATAAAACAAAATAAGGGAAGCTTCTCAAATTCAAAACGGATATAGTGTGATCCACCAGATTTCAACACGAACTTTTTCCGTCGCTTCAGAGGTTTCCTTGTATCCATACAAACTCGAAAGCGTAAAATTCCTCGATAGCCCAGACCAACCGCCTGACAATCATATTCGACAAAGGTGCCCACAAAATTGCCTAACTGTTGTGCAACCTTCTCAGAAACATAGCCATGAGGAACTTCATGCGCTAGAACCCAGAAATTACAGTAGAAAAGTGGAACTTTCTGCGGATCTTCACCATCTTTCAAACGGTGGAAAACCAGGAGATGGGAATTGAAGGTCCACGGGCTCCCCGCTTCGATGCGATCGATATCAACAGGGTGATAAAACCGGAAAAGAAAACGATCAGTACCCAGATCGGTAATCGAAATACCCCCCAGAGGGCGCCACAGATTTGCCAAAGTTGTCCTCATAGAGTTAAAGTGGACAACACTGGTCGTCAAAAACTTTCCAACCAGACAGAGATCGTACGAAATACTAGGGATCTGCTCTTCTGGTTCGAGAGGAACCTCCAGATCTTCATCGTCATCAATGGTAAGGCCGGCCAAATCCTCTTCAACATGCGCAGCCATGACGCTCAGTGAAAGAGAAAGCAAGAAAAGCGTGGAAAAAAAATCGTGCCAATAGGCAGACAAAAACGTGCTAAGAAGCAGAGAGAAAAACGTGCTAAGAAGCAGACTCCTATGTAATTATACAAAGTATTAAAAGTTGTTTAATTCTAAATGCCCCAAAAAAATCATTTAAATTTAATAATTATTATACTTTTATTAAAAATATAATTATATAAATAACAAGTCGATATATATACATAATTCAAATATGCTTAGTAATGTTGTATTAAAAAATCAATGTTCATAAAATATTCAAACAAGTATTAAATATAATCGTTTCATTTTGATTGTTCAAATAAGAACACAATTATCCACTACCATTTAATTTTAGCAAACACTTTTATAAGATCAGTTAATGCAATTAGCTAGTCAAATCAATTAATGTAATCTACTATCAACTATCAGCCAATATAATTCCTATCAGCTATCAACAATTCCTAATTTCCAAATGAGACCATTATTTTATATAATAAACTTTCAAAGAATTGGTAAAACAATGAACAAACAAAACATACAAGGACCTAGAACCTACGACTGTAAGCCTCATTAAAAACCTCCCTAAACCTAAGTGGAGGAAACAAGTACAAACAACCATGAACAAACAAAACATGATTCAAATAAACGAGGTGAAATAGAGCCAATACCAAGAAAAACAACTCCATCTAAAGAAAACAATGAAATAACGAAGAGTGACCAACACCATTCTTCACCAACATATCAACTAAACCATTCGCCTCTCGGAACACATGGCTAAAACACACATTAGGCAAAAGATCAGAAGCAGAATCAATCGAGACAAACACCTCTCTATGAGAATGGTGCCATGATTGCCGGAGATGTAACCGACAGTGGAGAGTTGATGAAGGCGATGAACGACTGTTAGTGTTTATAGAGAAAGATTAAATGGAAAGTAATCTGAAACTATATTAAAAATGAAACTCTTCAGTATATTCAACTCATTACAACGGTAGGCTTATATAACCCAATGTTTAACGGCCTATGTACGGCCCAACAACTATTTAACAAACTAATTAAACCAACTAACAAACTAATTACTAACTTCTAACATTCACCCTACTTCTTCATGATTCTGAATTCTCTTCTGATTGATGATTCTCGAGAAAAAGGTAAAAGATGTAAAGTGTGATGCAAGGTGCAAATGTGAAATGCATTTTCAAGCTTGAAATTTTAGCACCATCACTTGAACTGGTTCATTGAAAAACGAATCGAAACTTTAACTGGCTCATTGAAAATGAATCCAAAGTATCATTCATCTTCCTTTTCTTTTATACAGAATTCCTTCAAAGCAAGAGAACTTGTATTTTTCACTTGGTGGTTTCCGAGAATCAAAGGTGTTCTTCATCCTTTCGTTCTTCTTAAATCACCCTTTTCACTTGGTGGTTTACCGAGAATCGAAGGCGTTCTTCATCCTTTCGTTGTTCTTAACTCACCTTTTTACTTGGTGGTTTACCGAGGATTGAAGGTGTTCTTCATCCTTTCGTTCTTCTTAACTCACCTTTTTCACTTGGTGGTTTATCGATAATCGAAGGTGTTCTTCATCCTTTCATTCTTCTTAACTCACCTTTTTTGTCCTACAATTATCTTCCCATTCGAAATTCCTTCATAGAACTATTGACCACAAAAAACAACAATAACCATCAAGAAGCATCGATGAATTGAGCAATCCCAACAGTAGATGCACAATAATAGTAATCCATATCGACAACAAGAGAAACCATCTTCTATCAACAACCAAGTTTGATATAGCTAGGTGAACAAAATAGTTTGCATGAATGAACCTAACATGTGTGGCCTCTCAACCAAATAGCATAGAAAGCATTAGCAGTACACATGCCAAAAGTAGGGAACAAATATTCTATCATCAGAAGAATTCGGGCCAAATATTATCAACACCTCCATAACCATCAATCCCCAATTCAGAAATTGTAATCAATCAGTTATACCCTCCAATTCAAAAAAACAAAATCATCAACCATCTATTATGTATGACTGATAACAACCAGTAGAATTTCAGTGAACCATATGAACCAATAGCAACACCAATTGGGGATAAGAACATTGTCCGACAACAGATATCACTAACCACACAAATAAGCATGTGAATAGCAGCCGAACATCGAATTATCATAGACCAGATAACATCCAACAATAAAAGACTAAGGATCAAACAACCAGAACTACTAGGCAAAAATAGAACAAAGTGCATATCAGATGCCGTCACATTTATTGTTAATATCAAGAAACAAAAATTCAGATCTCACCGAAATCAAGTAAACCAACCCAGCGTTCTTCAGCAGCAACAACAACATGAGCATGCCGACAGTGAAATTGTAGTCAGATTGAAAAATGACATCGGATCTGAATCATCTAGTTCGTTAATGGACGATTTTGAAGAATTTTCCAATCTAAAAAAATTGATGCGCGGATATCGACCAGCTATGAGGAACTAGAAAATTCAGATCTGAGATATAAAACGAAGAAGAAAATAATGGAATTGAGATCTGAAAATAATAGCAACAACGAACGAAGCGGTAGAATAGGAAGAACCAGATTTGGAAGGCGACAAAGAAAAACGGTTTCAAAATCAAAAGTGACGGCAGCGAAAGAGAATCGGCGTCAGGATCGTCGGTGGCGAATGATACCATGTGAGAATGGTGCCATGATTGCTGGAGATGTAACTGAGAGTGGGGAGTTGATGAAGGCGATAAACGGTCGTTAGTGTTTATAGAGAGTGATTAAATGGAAAGTAATCTGAAACTATATTAAAAATGAAACTCTTCAGTATATTCAACTCATTACAACGGTAGGCTTATATAACCCAATGTTTAACGACCTATGAACGGCCCAACAACTATTTAACAAACTAACTAAACCAACTAACAAACTAATTACTAACTTCTAACACTCTCAAAACTTCCACAGTCATCTATCATGATGTAATACCTAACCAATATCAATGCATGAGACATACTCAAAATAACACTATTCCAAGAACGTCATTCCAATTTAACCAAGAAAGACAACCGGAAGGAGAAAACACAAACCCAAAGGAATTTGATGGCCAAATGCGACGAGTTACCCCTAGCGACACATCCTCTAATTTAGTATCTTGAATAAAGATCATATCACCTCTTTGTTTATGTAGAACATCCCGAACCCATATCTTCTTTGAAGCGCTCCCCAAACCACAAATTTTCCAACAAATAATACGCATATTTCATAACCTCTACCGCGATTTGTGATGATGCGCGAAATGTATTTCTTTTTATTCTTTAAAAAACTAAAAAACCTAATTTATGATAACCTTCTAAAAATATCATGTTTTTCAAAATAACCTCAAATCCCTAAATCTATATCACCATTCATTGTGTTCGTAGCTTTTGGAACCCATTTCACGTTCATCGTTCAATTGACGGAGGGGTGGGTGGTGGTAGTTGTTTCAACAATGATAGATGGTGGATTTTATGGTTTGCAAAAAAATGAAACTTTTGGGTATTTTTGAAAAAAAAAATTTATTATTATTTTAATAAAATAAGGGTAATTATACCATGCACTACTGGTGGAAACAAAAAGTTTCCAAAACCACCCTAGTTTTAGGGTTTTGGGATTTAGTTTAGGGTTCAAAGTTTAGAGGTTTATGTTTAGGATTTTGTATTTAAGAATTGTGTTTATTATTTAGGGTTTGGGGTTAAAATTTAGGGTTAATATGTTAAAACCTAAGTCCTTAACCATATTACAATAAACATAAACTATAACCTTTAAACACTAAATTATAACCCTAAACCTTAAATTGTAACCACGAATTCTAAATTATAAACTCGTAACATAAACCCCTAAACTATAGACCCTAAACTAAACCCCTAAACCCTAAAACTAAAGAACTTATAGAAACTTTTTTCCACTACTCGTGTATGGAATATAAACCCAAAAATTAAATGAAATTAAAAAACATGTCATTTTTCATGCATTCATTAGATGACAATTTTTTCATCAACAATCAAAATAAAAAGAGCTAAAAGTTGAAGATGCTATTATGTTATGTAATCATTGCCTTAGAAGCATTTGCCTCCGGATGCATGTAATCGCAAAATTGAACACTGACCCCAAGGTTGGTTTACACATATTTGTATTTGAAATTCAAAATTCAAGAAATAAAATCTGTTTAATATCTTGAAAAAAACAATGATAATGTAAGGTCAAAAAATCTGTGTAGATGGTGTCAAAAAAGATATAGGTGCGGACGCGTCATAGGCACGTGTTAACACATATATGAACCGAACCGAATCGAGCCAGGCGGGCCGACAGGAGGCGAGCGCGTGTGTGGGTTGGGCCTAGCCTAGAGCTTACCACTCAATGTGAGTAAGGTTGAGAGTTTCTATATATACTCTTTCACAAGATAAGATCCCACCAATGTGGCATATGTTCTTTGTATTACAATATAATTCCAACAATCCCCCACTAATCCGAAGAAGTTGTGACCCAACCAGAGAAAAGGGGAACATCGAAATTAGACGCTTAAGCACTAGTAGCTGTTAGATTTGAACTAGTACATAGTGAAAATGAGTAATTATTTTCTTTAACATGTATGTGTTAGATTTGAACTTGTCAAGATAAGAATAAACTCATAACACACTATTAATCTCAAATCCATTTGAGTTCTACGCTAGTTCATCATAATATCCCAAAAATACCTCGAGGTGCTCATAAATGCTCTAGAAAGACGGCCTTATGTCTTTCATAGAAGATGACTAGTCCTTCACACTTACGTAGGTGATTTCATCAAGTCTATCTCAATATAGATCACCCATGTTAGGGCTATGAGATCATTAAGAGAAATCGTCAAGCTTAACCTCTCATTTTTTAGTAGTGAATTCATCAAGTCCATCTCACTAGGACCACCTAGATCCTGGGCTATGAATTCTTTAAGAGTAATAGACTCAACCTTTTTCATTGGTGATTTCATCAAGTCTGTCGCACTAGGATAACCAAATCATGGACAATGAAATCATTAAAAGCTAAAGATCTCACCCTCATTGTACACAATGTGTCATAAGAATGAGTGAAAGAGTGTACGATATGAGTCTTTTCATGGCTTCGTTTGACCACATTGAAGCTAGATACTAGGTTGGGCATCAACCATGCATTCCTCAACCAATGTGCTTAAGTCTCACCCCCTCGACGTATCAAGATCCATTTTCCTTCTTAACCCTTTGTTTAAAGGATCAACTAGGTTCCTTTTAGATTTCACGTACTCCATGTCGAGTACTCAATTCTTTATCGAATGTCTCACTGACTCGTGCCTATTTGTATGTGTCTCTTATTACCATTTTAAGCTTGATATTGGGCCACATGAATGACGACTTGTGAGTCACATGATAAAGAAACTAGAGGTGTGAGTTCCCCTAAATTGGAATCTCTACAAGTAGAAAACTTCCAAAAATAATTGATCTACCTAAAGTAAAAACATAACCACTAGTGGAACTTACCTCGTCATTATCAGTTACCCAGTTTGTATCACATTATCCTTCAAAGACTGTAGGATAACCTATAAATTTTAGTTCCTAATTCATTGGACCTTTTAGGCATATAAACAATCGCTTAAAAGCATTCCAATGCTTGCCAATAGGATTGTGGGTATATCTACGTAGTCTACTGACAACATAGGCAATGCTAGGTCATGTATAATTAATTAAGAGCATCATACTTTCGATAATTTTAGCATAATCACCGTTTGCTATATTATTACCTTTGTTCTTTTTAAGTGGAGTGCTAGGATCATAAGGGGTATTCACAAGTGTGACATCAAAATTGTCAAATTTCTTTAATACATTCTCTGCATAGTGAGATTGATTTTAAGAGAACCCCTTATTATATTTAGTAACTTTTACCCTCTATTTTTTTTATCAGCAAAGCAAAGTATATTATTAGGAAAATTATACAACGCTAGTCAAACATGCGCCTCGTTAAAAACCTCCCTAAACCTACTGGATCCTAATCAGTCATTTCAAACTTGGATGATATTTTTTCTTTAATGGCTTCTATGTGTGTACTAAAGATCAATAGCCATCCACATATAGACTTATAATCACACAGTTAGACCCAAACAATTTGGAATACACACATGCATTAGTACTAATAACTGCGAACTAGAACTAAGAATAATTTTGTGAAATTTTTTATACCATTGTTTTGGAGCTTTTTTGAGATCATACATAGATTTCTTGAGTTTTCAAACCATGTTTTCATTTCCAAGTTCCATAAAACTCGAAGGTTGCTCTATGTAGTTTTCCTCTTCTAGATCACCATTTAGGAAAGTTATCTTCACGTCTATTTGATATACCAACAAATTATAGATTGAAGCTAAAGCGAATAAAGTACGAATGGTGAAAATTTTAGTAACGAGGGAATAAGTATAAAAAATGTCAATCCCAAACTTTTGGGTAAAGCCTTTTACAACTAGTCTTGCCTTATATCTATGAATCGATCCGTCTGATCTTAGTTTCTTTCTAAAGACCCATTTATTACTTATTAGTTTACAACCTTTAGGCAAGTATACTAACTCATGTATGATTAGAGGAAATAGATTCTAATTTATCCTTACTAGAATCATTTATTGAATCTAAGTTACTAATTTCAATGATGAATAACATAAGGAAGTCAGGTTTGAAGGTAGTTGTAGTTTTTTTCCTTCTTTTACCCCTTCTAGGTTCATCAAGAAAATGACCGTATCTAAAAGTTATTCTAGAGGAGGAAGCATGGTCATTAGATCTTAAGAAATTATTACCACTACTCCTCTTAAGAGGAAAAACATTCTCAAAAAATACAACATCTCTATATTCACAAATCGAATGATCATGCAAGAGCATAAATCTATAATAAAAAATATTTGAGGCATAACCAATGAAAATCATGAATAGTTTTGGAACCACTAATATTTCGTTTAAAAGCAGGTAACCCTACTTTAGCTAAACACCCCCACACTTCTAAATATTTCAAATTCGGTGCATAATCTTTCCATAATTCATATGGGGTACAATTCAACATTTTATGAGGCACTCTATTAAAAATATGTTTAGCAGAGAGTATGGTCCCCCCCCCCCCTCGCGTATGTTATCAAGTAGTCTAGAACTTAATAAAAAGCATTCATCATATCTTTTAATGATTTATTTTTTTTCTTTCAGCTATGTTATTTTGTTGAGGGGTGTAAGGGGCTGAGAACTCATGTAATATGTCATGTTTTTCACATACTTCTTTTAGGAAGTTAGAGACATATTCACTGCCTCTATGTGATATGTAGCGTTTTATTCTCCTATCTAGTTGATTTTCTATGTTCGTCATTAGATGGATTTTTATTTTTTTTAATTTAATTTAAAAGGGGTGGGCCTTTTATTATTTATAGGGAAAAGGGATTTATTATTTTTTCAGATTATTTAAAACCGAGGTGAAAATTTAGTGACAACAGAGGGACAAATCCTATCTTGATCAACCATATCCCACTACATAGATTGTGATGTATTCAATATTAATCTTTATAGTGTAGTCAGGTACGACACACGTTTGACTGTATCGAAATATGTCACTCACGATGTTAAAATAATGATGATCACAAGTCTGAGAATCAGACATGCAGTTATCACTATGAGCAATATTGTGACTATCACATAATAATCCAAGAAACATGCTCATAGCGGGCCAATCTAGTATATCGTTGTCTAACACATACTTATGTATTGATTTTGACATCTCCATGTCAATGATATCACTTTGTCATCAATCAACTACATACTAGTATTAATGTAGTATTGTTGTCCATGCCCACAATAATACTCGAGTGAGGACATTTAAGAATAACCATATTATTCTTAGGACTTTATTATAATTAAGTTTATTTATGCATACAGAATAATAACTGAAAATAATAATAGCAATGCTTATGTATTAATAAACAAGGTAAAAACAAATTTCATTTACAATCATCTTATGATTGGTCTTTGGGCATACTCTAACACTCGCACCTAGGAGTTTACTAAAATCTAACGTCTCTTGTGCTTCTCAAAGATTAGCATATGTTCTATCAGAAACTACCTCTTTTGAAACCTTTTTTCTCTTCTGAATTTTACATAGGTCTACCATAACCTCCCTTCTTTTTTATCCTCTGACATTATATTGCCTACAACCAATATTATGTTCATGGTACTCCCTGGTATATGATTGCTCATATCATTATTTTCATGGCTTTGAACATTCTCCTTAAACCAAGCCCTCAACGTACTAGGCCCAAATTTTGAGTAGACAATCATTGGTAGTTGTCCTCCTAACCGCGTCATTGGACTCATGGGAGTCTTCGTACTCACCTCATAAGTTGACACATTAAGCCAACCAATTGGTCTCTCCTCTTAATCAACCCTACTTACCTCCGCATCTGGCAACCATCCCTCACATATATGACTCATTTTTCTAACCCATAAATCCACCCTAATATTTTTCTTTCCAGATTGGATTTAATTGCCATAATGTTATGACTTTCCATTCTATATTCTTCGCTTGTAATTATGTGATCTTACTCCTAATCGCTATCCATGATTACATTATCCCTTTTACCAATCCCTCTTTACTACATCATTCCTCTAATTTCTCCATGCATGGATATCAAAGATTTTCCCCCTAGATAGCTTCTATCTCCTAACTCGCACTTGAAATAACTTATCCTCAAACTCAATCTCCACCCCTTCATCCATGTTTTGATCGTAGTCAGTTTCAATCAAAAGTCTTGCCCTTTTCCAATGATGTTGGGTTGTTAGGCGCGTCACCAATTGATACATGCATGACAAGGGTGAAACTAATCATCTTGGAAAAGAAGTTAAAACTGTTTTGCAAGTCAGAAACATTAGTCAACTTGTGACCCCTTTTTGGATGGGATCATGTAGAAATTCCTATACGTGATTAATACGAGATTTTTGGATAATTACGAATTTTCAAGATTTTATTTGATTATTTGTAATTTAAATCAATATAGAATTTTGCAATATCTATTAGGATCAGATTTATTTAATTGGGATTTTATTTTCAATATTTATTTATTATTAGAAGTTACTTATGTAATTAGGAGATTAGATTTCAACATTTATTTATTGTATTTAATTTCTTAAGTTTACTAGGATTAGAACTTCTTCAAGGCTTATATAAGGAGGCTTCAATCACATTGTAATTCAGATTGTAATGATTAAAAAAAGTTCACTTTTGAGTTCAGACTTGCAAGAAGTATAACTTGTGTTCTTTATTTTAGAAGCGATTCTTCAAGTTCGTCAGAATTTGTTGTTGATCTTCACACTCCTGCTTGCCTAGGTAACTGCGTCTAGGAGGGTGGGTTAGAGCCGTTTGAGGTTGCTTGCTAGGTTAATTGCGATCAATAGGGTACCGATGACAATTTATCCATTTATCTTCCATCTCCATCGTCACCACTTATCTTCACCCATCTTTTCACCGATCCAACATTCGCGCCAGGTCGCAAGTTAACTAACGTTTCTGACTTGCAAAATAGTTTTAACTTCTTTTCCAAGATGATTAGTTTCACCCCTGTCATGCATGTATCACCAATTCTCTCCAGTGACCCCCATACCTTAGCCAAATTCTCTAAGGATTCTCTCCTCAACGCATTAACTGGATATCCACTTATCATCGGTTATATCTTTCTAAAACATTTTCCTTTTCCACCGACTATTCTTTAACCTAAACAAACCATTTATCCAATATTGCATGTTCCTTCGTCTCTCTATGTTTCTCGACATTATACACTCCCTTCATGTCGGTCACGATCAAGCCCGTCGTGCACAACTGTTTGAACACCCAACTTAGATGCGACTTGATTTCTGACACCTTTATCCTTGCCTTCTTTGTATCTACCTCTTAGAGGGCACTCACGCCCTGATCTCCATGGTTTGGGAGTGGGTTAACCGCCATATTGGGTCTCTCATACTCCACGATCCCATTCTTGATCATATTTTGCACGAGTTTCTTGAACGTCATGCAATTTTCAATCGTGTGCCCCGGTACTCCGACATGGTACTCGTAGTGTGCTTTCTCATCATACCACGAAAGATAAGGTGGTGAAAAAGGATTGACATGATACGATCAGACCGAAGCGGCCTCGTATAGTTGTGAATACAACTCCTTGTATGAAACTGGCAGTGGGGTGAATTTCTCGTTTCTTCTCTCGGGCTCCCTTGTTTCCTCCCTATTCAAACTTTGGGCGCCCCCGGCTATAGCTTGAGATTGAGAGGCCATGAGGTTCTTTGAGACCTCATCATGTTATTTTTTCCTCCAAGTTGGTTCTCTATCTGTTGGAGAATATAAGATTTTCTAGAGAGAATCTTTGATATTATCTAACACCAATTCGTTGGGACATTCAAAAGTGGTGCAGACTACCTCGTATTGGTTGATGATGGCATGTTCTTCAATAGACAAAATATTTTCTGCTATGAAGTCGTGGTCCCAACTCTCACTATCCTTTGGCAAGGAGTCTTCCCTCACACCCTTTCCATTGGTCATGGTGGCCATCATGCCCATCAACTAATCAATTTGCCTCCTTGTTTCCTCTTGGAAATTCTTCACATATGATATTATCTCTCTTTGATTCTAAACCAAATGTTCTTGAAGCTGTTGGAGCTTATCTACCCTAGCCAATAGGTCATTCATGCTTTTGAAGTTGTATTGGATTGAAGTCATTCTCTTTTCACTTCTACTTTCTAAGGCAAATGCTTTCTCCAAATAGTGATGCATATGATGCAGCGAATGTACAAAAATGCATCATTGAACAAAACTAATGCTACTATGAAAGCATGAATGAATGCAAAGAAGTGTTGATCGACGAACATCCTCATTAAACAATTTTCATAATGGAGATCAAGTCCCATTACAATGAGAGAAGAAAATAACTACACATATGGTACAACTTTCAATAAGTTTTGCTCGTCTTGTTTCTCAAAATCAGCGCATTCCAGAAACTCTGTTGCTATTCGTGCTAAGGCTTGGATACATTGAGATACTTTTTTCTTTGGTGATCAAATGACTTAACTTCTAAGGGCTCGAGATAAACTTGATCAACTTGGATCTTCAAACATGGTAGCACATCAACTTGGCCCATGCTAACTAAATTGGCTAGATTTGACACATAGTCACATGAAACGTTGCCTTCCATATATTTTTTCTTTCCCTAAGCACTCTTGAACTCCGGGATTCTTCAACTCGATATTATGGACTCTTTCTCCCATTATGAAAGCCTTCAATTTGGATTGTTCTCAAATCAACACTTTATATGAAAATGCCATGAATATGCAGAAAAATAATCAAACACAAAAAATGAGAGATGAGAGCAAATGAGTTAGTAACAAATATAATGAATCAATAATGAATATAAAAAACTGAACAAATAAAGCAAATAAATAAAAACATGAATTCTAGTTCACTATGGTTATCCGCATGGCTTTAATTGATAGAAATTGTTGAAATTTGAACTCAATTTAATTAAGTGTTCTTAATTTAAAATTAACTTTAATTGAACGAGCTTTATCAAATTGGTGGGTTCAAATTAATTGGACATTTAATTAATAAGGATGACAATACATCGGACCATAGATTAAACCAATATCAAATACGCTCGACTGCAGTGTTAATTTATGGTTCGACTTTCGTATGCCACATTTATGCATGATGCAAGCATATAGGCATGATGTTATGACATTGTCAATTTTTAATTAATGTTTACCTTCGGACGATAAGAATTAATTCAAATATTTGGTCAACATCCATTAAGGCATGACTGTTAGGACGCAAATATCAGAATTAATGAATGCCTCCTTTTTATGATTTAAATTAATTACCATGCAATTAAGATATTAAATGTCATATGTATGACAATTAAAAATGCACGACAATATAACAAATCATCAAGGAACAAGGTATAAACAAATAAAGACATAAATAACAAAATATACTACTAATATAATACAATGTACTATATATTAGATTAAAACAATATTTATATATATATAACTATATATTAGATAAAAAAAAACCTTATAGTATATACATATATCATATATTATATAAAAACATAATATGTATATAAACTATATTATATATATAAATCATATATAATATATATTATAAAACTTTATGTTATATACTATATTATATCATATAAGTACTATATATTATATGCTATATCATCGATAAAAACATATATTATACTATATAATACATAAAAACGGTTATATAAATAATATATATTATATAAAAATAATTATATTATATATATATATCAACTATATATTATACTACATATAAACATATAAAACCACATCAAGCCACAAATTATCAACAAAAAAGCATCAAACATCCGCATACATTTTTACACATAACAATATGGTAAGAACAAATAAAACATAAATAAAGGACTAAAATATAACAAAATAATATGAAAAGAAGAAATAAAAATGCATGATAAACAGGGGGATTAAACACTTGAAAAGACCAAATCGAATAAGAACAAAATTTTGGGGGTTCAAAAGAGGATTAAACCATTTCAAAACGGATTAAGCTTAAAAAAGACTAAATTGAAAACATTTAGGAAAACCCAAGGACTGTGGTCGGGGTTTAAAAAGACAGAGACCCTTACGGAGGTAATTAAAAGGACACGAAGGTCCTTAAAAC
Source organism: Hibiscus tridactylites (assembly GCA_958450335.1). Taxonomy (NCBI): domain Eukaryota; kingdom Viridiplantae; phylum Streptophyta; class Magnoliopsida; order Malvales; family Malvaceae; genus Hibiscus; species Hibiscus tridactylites. The sequence continues at coordinate 16,174,171 of OY288280.1, read as the reverse complement.
GTGATTATCCCATTGTTTTTTAAAAACATATATATAACACACTTATTTGCCAAAATAAGAGATTTTTTTGGCTTTGTTCTTAAAAAAACCAGAGGCACGCCCTTTTTCTCCCAAAATCGGATGAACGTCACCGTTCATCGGCATAGCAAACCCAGAAAATGCCAGCGGCCGACGAACCTGAAGAAAACCCTAAAATAATCCCATTTTCTCCCTAATTTGAAAATCGACCACCATTTTTCTTAAAAATCGACCAAACCCCCTGGATCTAAGAAAAACCTAATTGAAATTTGAAACCCCTTTCTAAAAGCCAAACTTGAAACCTAAAAGAGACCTTCTCACCGATTCATCGCGCACGTCTTCGAAATTGTAGCTGAGGGGGATTGTTACCGATGAGAAGTACTTTACCACGACGACCAAGCTTCGACGGTAAAAGAAAAACGAAACCCTAGCTTTCTATTTTTATGATTTCGAATGCAAAATGAAAGTAAAATGCCTCTGAAAATGCTATGTTTCTCTTTGTATTGAAAATGCCATGAATATACGCAAAAATAATCAAACATACAAAACGAGAGATTAGAACAAATGAGTTAGTAACAAATATAATGAATCAATAATGAATATAGAAAACTGAACAAATAAAGAAAATAAATAACAAACCAAAGCAGATTAACAACAAAAGGCCTAACAACATGAATTCTAGTTCGTTATGGTTATCTGCATGACTCTAATGGGGTGGGCTTCTTAAATTCTCACGCATGGGTTCGGTTCTAATTAAGGGTACCCGAACCTATTACCTTTTAAGGAAACAAGAACCCTGATTTTGGCCCATTACAAGCTTGTGAATTGGATTCGGTTCGAGGGAAAGCGCCACCTAATGATGTGGAGGACTGCTCACATGTCAAAGGTGTGGATTCTGGAAGTGAATTACCAACCCGTGGAGGGCTACTCATGTGGATATGTGGCGTTTCACTCCCACTTAAGGGACGAAGCTCGAGTATAGAGCTTGATGAACATGGTTATCCCATCGGTTTTTTAAAAACATATATATAACACACTTATTTGCCAAAATAAGAGATTTTTTTGGCTTTGTTCTTCAAAAAAACCCAGAGGCTTCTCCTTTTTCTCCCAAAATGGAATGAACGTCGCCATTCATCGACGTAGCAAACTCAGAAAATGCCGGCGGCTGACGAACCCAAAGAAAACTCTAATATAATCCCATTTTCTCCCTAATTTCAAAATCGACCACAATTTTTTTCTTAATAATTGACCAAACCCCTGAATCTAAGAAAAGCTAATTGAAACCCTATTTTAAAAGCCGAACTTGAAACCTTAAAAGAGACCTTCTCACCAATTCACCATTCACGACTTCGAAATGGAAACCAGTGGGTTTGTTACCAGTGAAAAGTACTTTACCACGACGCCCAAGCTTCAACAGGAAAAGAAAAATAAAACCCTAGTTTTTTGTTTTTATGCTTTCGAATGCAAAATGAAAGTAAAATACCTCTGAAAATGCTCTGTTTCTCTTTGTATTGATCTCAATATCCCCGCCTCTAGGGTTTAGAATTGCTTGAATTTTCTTTTATACCCACAAATTTACATGGATTTGATATCTATAAAAAAGAAGAAAAAAATCTGATTGGTTATCTGATATCGTTCAGAAATTTTGCGCTTGTTTGTATTCATGCCATCCTCTGATTTGGTCGGTATTCCCCTAAAATCTCTGATATTGTTGTTGCAATATACCGTTCCTCCTAACATTCTAGTTTGTTTTGTTTTACACGACGTGGCTGCTTGATGGAGGAGGGGACCATTGGTGCTATCGAGGGTGAAGAGCTAGAGAATTAGGCGTGTGGCACACGTGCAGGTGAGGGTAGCTGAAGGGTTTCTCTCGGTTCAGTCTATACCGTTAGATCTAAGTCGATCTAACGGTGATCCTTTGGCTGCGAAGGAAATGAAGGGTTTATAAAACATCCAGTTTAGGGGTTTTAAACTTGGGCCAATCGGGCCTTATGTAAATATGTATTAAAAACAATTATAAACAGAAATGGGTTGTTATTTATTCATTGGTATTTAAATATTCTTTTTGGATTTTCAGTTTCATAATCATAATATGATATAATAATAATAATAATAATAACAATTATAAACAGAAATAAAATAACTTAATAAAAGAAAAAATGGGTTGTTAACCCGGAAAAAATTAGTAATTACACAAAAATTAGTCACAATATATAAATATATAAGTTTTGTTGGTTGTTTATTGGTTTTAAAGATACATAATACTATTTGTTATGTTTAGAAAAATAATAGTATTTTAAAATAATATTATTGAATTATTATTTTCAAAAAAATAATATTATTGAATTATTAACTATAAAGGGGCGTTTGGTTCGCGGAAAAGATCATTACTAGGGAGAATAATCTTTTCCGGAATCACATACCTACGTTTGGTTCAAGAGCATTCCCTCCCAGGAGTAATGAAATATTTCCAACAATAGTTATTTTTTGGTCTTTTCCCGGGAATGTCATTCCCTCCCTTTTCTTAGGTATTAGACAATTCCCTCCCCTTTGGACAATGTAGGAAATCAGAGTAATTCTCTTGTTTTATTAGAAAGATCTGTTACATATTTATATACAAGCTATATCTCTATCTTAGGAAACTTTAAATTAGGAAAGAGACTAATTCTAGGAAAAGATATAATCCCTTAAAGTAAGGGATTGTAAATACAAGAAATATTCTCGTAATCCTTAATTTACTCTAATCCTTAATTTACTCTACACGTATATTCCTACATAACTAACACTCCCCCTCAAACTGTGTATATGTTGTATATACCCAGTTTGGATGTAAACTCATCAAAAATAACTCTTGGAAGTGCTTTAGTAAAGATGTCAGCTATCTGGCTCCCGGTAGGAATATAATTTAGCTGTGCAATACCACCATTCACTTTCTCATAGATAAAGTGCCTATCTATTTCAATGTGTTTGGTTCTGTCATGTTGCACTGGATTCTTAGCAATACTCATTGCTGACTGGCTGTCACTATAGACCTCGAACTCAGTCCTTTCATCCAACTCCAGCTCTTTGAGAAGCCTCTTTATCCACATTCCTTCACATATTCCAAGAGCTAATGCTCTAAATTCTGCCTCAGCACTGCTCCTTGACACCACAGCCTGTTTTTTGCTTCTCCAAGTAACCAAGTTGCCCCAAACATAAGCACAATATCCACTAACTGACCTTCTATCAGTGAGCTCTCCTGCCCAGCTTGAATCTGTGTATACCTTCACTGTTCTGTCTGAATTTTTCTTGAAAATTAGCCCAGCACCAGGGGTGAATTTTAGGTACCTCAAAATTCTGTTAACAGCCTCCAAATGTTCTTCACGAGGATCACTCATGTGCTGGCTTATAACACTCACTGAGTATGCAATGTCTGGCCTTGTTAGAGAAAGATAAATTAGTTTTCCAACTAACCTTTGATAGGGTTCTTTGTCAACTGGATTACCAGCTTCTTCTTTGTTGAACTTTAACCCTGGGTCCATGGGTGTCTCGGCTGGCTTGCACCCAAGCATCCCGGTTTCTGTAAGAAGATCTAGGATGTACTTCCTTTGGTTGATGACTAAACCTTCACTTGACCTTCCTACTTCCATACCCAGAAAGTACCTTAGACTCCCCAAGTCCTTTGTTTCAAACTCTCGGGCAAGAACAACCTTCAAATTCTCAATTTCTCTACTATTATCCCCTGTAATAATTATGTCATCAACATACACAATTAATAAGGTCATTTTACCAGTTGCTGCAACCTTTCTGAATAGGGTGTGATCAGCCTGACTTTGTTTGAATCCATTCTTTACCATAGCCTTTGCAAACCTCTCGAACCAGGCTCTTGGAGATTGCTTAAGTCCATACAGTGATTTGTTGAGTTTGCACACATTATTTCTAGTTGTTTTACCTTCTAGACCAGGTGGTATTTGCATATATACTTCCTCCTTGAGCCTCCCATTGAGAAAGGCATTTTTGATGTCTAGTTGGTGTAATTTCCAGTCCTTGTTCACAGCTATGGACAGCAAGACTCTAATGGTATTCAATTTAGCCACTGGTGCAAAGGTTTCTTGATAATCCACCCCATAGGATTGTGTAAAGCTTTTAGCCACCAGCCTTGCCTTATACCTCTCAATGCTCCCATCTGAGTTGTACTTGATGGTGAACACCCACTTGCATCCAACAGCTCTCTTTCCCTCTGGTAGATCTGTCAAACACCATGTCTCATTTTTCTCAAGTGCCCTTACTTCTTCTTCTACAACTTTCTTCCATTTGGGATTCTTTAAGGCCTCCTCCACAGTTTTAGGAATCTGCACACTGTCTAGGCTGGCTGTAAAGGCCTTAAAAGTGGGCTGAAGTCTACCATAGGCAACAAATTTGTTAATTGGGTGCATAGTACATTTTCGTACTCCCTTTCTAATAGCAATAGGAAAGTCACCAAGGTCACTAGAATCTTGAGGAGTAATGTTACCTTCAATCTCAGCAGTAGCAGGATTTAAGCCCGGTTCAACAGCAACAGGACTTGAGTCTGGTTCTTGACAAGTGCTAGGCTGGTTATTTACTTCATTAGGGACACTTCTTCTCTTGGTATACACCTTAATTTGACTGTCAGCCGGTTGTGGATGCACAGAAGTAGGGGAAATTTGTGCTACAGCCCTAGGTGCTGGAAGAGGTGTTGTAGAAGGACTTGGTCATTTGTTGGTCCGAGGAGAGTGCATTTCTGTTGGCATAGTGTTTTCTTTTCTGGTGATTTCAGGATGGGATATGAGAGGAATGTCTAGTAGAGGAGAAATGATGGAAGGTGGAAAAACAAAGGGCTGAAATTCCTCATTTTTCTCCCCCTGAAGTTCAGTCCCTGCAAAATATGAGTTATCCTCAAAGAAAGTGACATCGAAAGAGACATAGGTCTTTTTAGAAATAGGAGAATAGCATTTGTAACCCTTTTGACTAGAGGAATATCCTATAAACACACACCTGATTGATTTAGGGTCCAACTTACTTCTATTTTTATCATGCACATGAACAAAAGCTGTGCTGCCAAATACCCTAAGAGGAAGAACAGATGACAGTGGTTTAAAGTGAGGAAAATGTTTGAATAAGACTTCTGTTGGTGCTACAAAACCCAAGGTTTTGCTGGGCATTCTGTTGATAAGGTAGGTGGCAGTAAGTAAGGCTTCCCCCCAAAGATATTTAGGTGCTTTAGCTGAAAAAAGAAGAGACCTCGTAACCTCTAGTAGATGTCTGTTTTTTCTTTCGGCAACTCCATTTTGTTGTGGAGTGTTGACACAGGAAGTAAGATGGACAATACCTTTTTCCCGAAAATAACACCCAAGAGATTGACTAAGGTATTCACGCCCATTATCACTCCTCACAACCTTAATATGTTTGTCAAACTGATTCTCAATCATTTGATAAAAAGTTTTGAAAATTGACTCAACTTTCGTCTTTTCCCTCATTAAAAAAGTCCAAGTAGTCCTAGAATAGTCATCAATAAAGGTAATAAACCACCTAGATCCAGATAAGCTTCTGACCTTAGACGGACCCCAAATATCACTGTGGATTATAGAAAAAGGAGATGTGGGTGTAAATGAGGAAGGAGCATATGTTTGTCTGGTATGTTTAGCAATTTGACATACTTCACACTTAAAAGAATGAGGCTTTTTATGGCTAAATAAATTGGGAAACAATTTTGAAAGATACACAAAATTTGGATGTCCTAGCCTACGATGCCACAACATAATCTCATCAAGGTTACTTAAAGAAGAAGAAGATGAAGTCTTAAAACAACGTGAAACTGAAAAAATCTGAGTTGGTAATTCATCAAGGATATAGAGACCATTGGATAGCCTAGCACTGCCAATCACCTTCTTCGAGCCCTGTTCCTGAAATACACACCCATTAATTCCAAAGTGAGCATCACATTTAATATCTTGAACTAACTTACTAACTGATAACAAGTTACAGGCAAGATTAGGAACATATAGCACATTAGGCAAAACCAGTTTATCACCCACTTGAATAGTGCCACTTCCTTTTACTTGGGAGAGAGACCCATCTGCAACTTTGATAGAGGTTTTAGAGTTGCAATGGTTAAAGGTGCGAAATAGCTGAAGGTTGCCTGTCATATGGTCAGAGGCACCAGAATCTATAATCCAGGAGAGAGGATTAGAAGTGACCAAACAGGAAATTCTACCTTCTGTAGCAGAAAATACAGTAGAATCTGATTGGGAGGAAATTGGACCAAACATCTGTTGGAGCTCCACAATCTGTTGCTTACTGAAATTGCTGGAAGGACTGTCATGTGTAGTAACATCTGCTGGTCTCGCTGATTGAGACGGAATGGGAGAAAGAGACGCATCCGAAAGGGTAAAATTAGATGGACGAGGGCTCACTGGAGAGCTAATTGCAGAAGCAGCAGTTTCTGCTGTACCCATATTTTCTAAATAAGGAAGAAAGGTCGAGAGAAAAGGGAAAAAAGAAAGAAAAAAAATTGAAATTTGGAAGAGGATCGACTCGCATCTGATACCATGTAGGAAATCAGAGTAATTCTCTTGTTTTATTAGAAAGATCTGTTACATATTTATATACAAGCTATATCTCTATCTTAGGAAACTTTAAATTAGGAAAGAGACTAATTCTAGGAAAAGATATAATCCCTTAAAGTAAGGGATTGTAAATACAAGAAATATTCTCGTAATCCTTAATTTACTCTAATCCTTAATTTACTCTACACGTATATTCCTACATAACTAACAGGACAAGAATACCCCTAAAAATATAGTTATTTTAAAATGATCTTTCCTTTATGTATATAATTACACAAGTATAAATCTATTTTATTTTTTAGTGGTTTAGGGTTTTAATACTTATTATAAAATAATATGATGCATATAAAATAAAATTATATCATATTTTCATTTTATTTCGATTTTTTTATATATGTGTTTGATTCGAATTTTATTATTGGTATGTGTTTTATTGCATTTATTTAGGATCAATTTTCATAAAAAAGTTTTCATATTATATATTTTTACATTTTCTATGAACTTTTGTGTAAATATTTTGACTTTAATCTTAAAACTTCAATTGGTTAATAAAAAAATATATTTCAAGGACAATTTGGTAAAACATGTATTTTTCTTATCTTATATTTCTTCAACCAAACAATGTAATCTTACATTCCTGCCAAACAAATCAAACAATGTAATACAATATTTCAGGTAATATGTTAAGTAATGTAACATTCCGGTAATCTCATTCCCAAAGATAATCTTACATTCCATGAACCAAACGACCCCTAAGTGTTATTGTTTTTTATATTTAATAGTTTGGGCCTCTTTTTAAAAAAAATAAAATGGGTTTCTTATTACTTATAGGGTGAGTTTTATTTTTAATGGATCCTTAAAAATAAATAAAAAGGAAGAAAATTTATACCAATAGTGAAGAAATTGCAACCTTTTCCTTCAAAAATTTGACCCGGAGCTACTCTAAAACTAGAACAATTTGCAGCAACCTCCAAAAAAATCCAGAGAATTTTTTTGATAATTTTAAAATGAATTTTCTTGTGTTTTTGTGTGTGTCCAACAATGGAGCATTTGGGGGGGAGGGGGTTATAGGGTTTTGGGGTGGGGGTTTTAATGCAATTGGGGACAAAATTTCAAAATTCTCCCCTAAAGATCATCTTTTTATCAGCCAACATTATTATATTTAAATTCTATCCGAATTTTAACATATTTGGTTTCAATTTGAGAAATTTTGCCCCCTAAATTAATTAGGGTTTTAAACTTTCCTTCCTAACTTTAACGAGTTACAGACGACGACAAAAAGTGGGGTCGACGGCATCAGGTTCGGCCGGCCGAGACGAGCCGAACGACAACGGTCTCGTCGATCTCCACGATACGTAGCCAGCGCAACTAGGGACGGTAACCATCCAGCCAAGCTTGTTGGTGCGGGATTTTGGGGAACGATCCCGCGCGCGTGCAGCGCGGGACTTTCCCTTTTTCCTTTTTTTTATTCGATCCAACCCGTCAATATTTTTGACCCATGATCTAATGGTCTACATTAAACCTAAAAAAATGGGTTAGTTTGGGCCTCTTTTTAAAAAAATAAAATGGGTTTCTTATTACTTATAGGGTGAGTTTTATTTTTAATGGATCCTTAAAAATAAATAGACACTTCTATTCAAATGATGGTTTTTAAAAAAAAAATAAGTTTATTATTTTTTAGAGTTGGGTTTTGTTTAAATGAGTATTTATCTAAATGATGATTATTTTAAAAAAAAATGGACACTTCTATTTACTTTTTAGAAGTGTTTTATTATATTATATATATATATATATATATATTTTTAATTTTTTGGGTAAAAATTCAGTGACAACACTTACGTTTCTCAATATTATTAAACATCAGTAAAACTTTCGAACCTCCAATTCGCATAATTGAAATATCTTTGAGATTTTCATATTCATTTCGTATGCTAAATCTTCAATGGCTATTGGTTTTCTACACCTCCCAATCGTACATTGTTGCAATGTCTCCACTTTGTCTTGGTCCACCACACCACGGACCCTTTTCAGTTTTAACTTCACCGCCGAATTTGAATCCCTTAAATCCTTTATCGTACCCATTGATTTTCTAAATCTACTCCCTCGCTCGTCTCCAAAACAAAGAATCAATTACTTGTCCTTGTCTCGCAAAAATAAGCCACAAACACTTCCAATGCAAATTAGGTGGAACATTTTCCACAAACATCATCCAACACCGTCTATCTCCCGCCGCCACCGACATTAGTCACAATATATAAATATATAAGTTTTGTTGGTTGTTTATTATTTTTAAAGATACATAATACTACTTATTATTTTTAGAAAAATAATAGTATTTTAAAATAATATTATTGAATTATTATTTTCAGAAAAAATAATATTATTGAATTATTAACTATGACTCTTATTGTTTTATATATTTAATAGTAATATAACAGCCTAGTTTTTTTTAAATAAAAAATTAAATAAATAAGTATTTAAAATATAATAGTATAATATAATAATATTATTTAAATATTAAATTTTTTAATATTATAATAATATGCTCAGGTATATTATAATATTACAATATTCTCATTTTAATAATATATAATAAATTATCAACCTAATTAATTTTATTTGTTTTCATAAAAACAAAATTATAGAATTAGTATTGATTAATAATATTATTTTACTTATTTTATATCAATATAATATTATTATATTATTTTAATAAAAATATTAATTGCTAAAATATTTAAAATATATGTATTAAAAATTTTCAAAATATAATATTCTTATTTTAATATTATAATTTTAAAATTTTATTTTAATATAAAAAATCATTAATAATATAAATTGTTTTAACAAAATATACTAATCATTATATTTTTATTTTAAAATTGTACAACAGTAACATTTTAATAATAGTGTTGTTCTATTATATATGATGTCAGACCATTGTGGTTCTCTTCTTCTCTGATTTCATGTCTTGTTTCGTTAGATACCTAACTCTTCATTTGTATATTGAGTAAAGTTCACAAATGGTAACTGGACTTTGTTAAAAAAAATAAAACAGTAACAAAACTTTTAAATGTTACAAAATAACAATTAAACTTTGTATTTTATAATAAAATGGTAACTGAAACGTTAAACTCTGTTAACCCTTAACGACAAGTTGATTGTGTTTTCCACATCCCCACTCCTTTCTCCACCCCATTTTCTCCTTTTCCATTAACCTAAATCGACTATTTCGAAGAAAACACACAATGGAAACGAGAGAAATTAGGGTTTTAAAATGAGAAAACCCTAAAAGAGAAATGAATATGCAGATGAAAATATCAGACAAAGAAACATAAAATGGAGGCAAAGGGCGAAGAAGGAGCAACTAGATCTGCCATGAGGGATGAAGAACTAATTATTTCGAAACAGTAAAGATAGAGAAGCAAAAAGTTTGTGTTACCTGGTGATAAAGATACGAAGGGTATGGTTGTTCAGCGAAAGGAAAGCACATCCCATGGCGACTGGTTCAGCTCGCACACGGGCACAGCCTCGTCCCTCGACTGGTTAAGCGAAAGGAAAGCACATCCCATGGCGAATGGTAACATGTGTCACCATTTGATTAGAGGGGAAATATTAAATTATTTTTAATTAAAAATATGACCAAATTGAAAGAATTTTAAATAACGAGAGCTAAATTTATTAAATTTTTTTAATTATAATTAATTGATTGAATATGTAAATATAGAGGATTAAATGTGCGATTTTACAAATTTTTGTAACTACCACGTCACCCTTTAACCAGTAGTTAATGACTCACTGACCATTTTATAAAAAATATAAAGTTTAATGTTTATTACGTAACTTTTGAAAGTTCGATGACCATTTAAAATTTTTTGTGATAATTTAGTGAAGTTTTGTATATTTTATCCTTCATTTTATGGAAAATCATTTTCCAAAATCTCAATGTATAGTTTTGCAAGGAGTAAGTTTATTTAGGCACGTGTTTCTAAAACAATATTTTTAAATTGAATTAGAATCTAAAAATATATAAATTTTATTTTAATATTGAAATTTATTCAGTCACATGTCACAGTTTCTTGACATATATATAATTGACAACTCCATAAACGGCCATTGCGTATAACGCAATTGTTTTTAGGGTTTGACAAACCTTTAGGGTTGAGATGATGAAGATCGCCTTTTCAAGAAATTAGCAGTCTCCTTCTCAACTCGGAATTTCCTTTGCAAAAAGAAGAAGAAGAAGAAAAGATACCACCAAGTTACCAACGCCTCTTCCAGCATCATCTCCCCGATGATGATGATAACGGTGATGGCGTCGGCGGAGCTCCGACAATCTACGTGCCAGCCACCGTGGGCGAAGGGGTAAAGAGCTACGACGTCCCGTTGATGTACTTTTCGCTCTCATGCTTCCAGCAGATGATGATTCGACCAAAAGAAAGCGATCTTGAAAAGGATCTTGGTCAGTCAATCCCCGTGGATTGTAGCCTGGAGATGAATATTCGAGTTCTGGAAATGTAGAAGTTAGAAGAACAGGTGATGAAATGACTAGTTCTTCTGATTCAGTTGCAGAATCTTAGTTTGATTTCTTGCTATTTCATTTACTACTGCTTTCCAACTTCTGAGCATTCATTCAAGAATAGGAATGTAAATTCTTCATGCATTTTTTTATCTCTCTGAAAGTGTCTTTTCATTTTCTTGATAAAACAAGATTGGACATGTTCATTTTCTTGATAAAACAAGATTGGACATGTTCATTTTCTTGATAAAACAAGAATCTTAGTTTGATTTCTTGCTATTTCAGTTACTCGTTTCCATCGATGGATTCAAATCGAATTAGAAAAAGTTTGTGGCATGATATTTTTAATTTTTTTTCTCTAAAAGTGTCTTTTCATTTCTTGAACAATCCAAACATCTCCAGGCTACTATCCATGCCGATTAGTTACCAAAATCGTTTCAAGATTGCTTTCTTTTGGTCGAATCACCATCTGCTGGTACCACGGGAGCGAAAGGTACATCAAAGGGACGTTGTACGTCTTTGCCTCTTCACCCATGGTGACTAACATGTAGATTCTCGGAGCTCCGACGATGCCTTTACCATTGTCATCATCGGAGAGATGATGTTGGGCGAGGCGTTGGTAACGGAAGTAATAGTACTTGAGCTTGTTGCATCGACATAACTTGTTGAGTAACAAACAGAGTTCAGACCCTTAATTCATGGCGGAATCATAAAACCCTATAAGTTAATGATGCACTCTCTTCTTAGGAACAATCATTCAATATTATGGACTAAGTTGAATATAATATAATATAATATAATATAATATAATATAATATAATATAATATAATATAATATAATATAATATAATATAATATAATATAATATAATATATGTATTTTTAATTTAATTTAATTTTTATTTAATATTATAAATAATATTTTTTTAAATCAATAAACATAGGTAGGAGCCACATTATAAATAATATTGGGTTGGATTATAAATTTTAGAAACAAATGGGGTTAATTTCAGATTAAATTAAAAATTTTAAGGGATTAAATAAAATTTTATAAAATTTTAGTTTAGCATCTTGAATTTTTGGTGTGGCCAGGTTCCTCTTCCAAAGGCTGTAATTAAGCGTGTTGATCAAATGTGTTCCAGATTTTTTTGGAAAGGAAGCGATACTTCAGCTAAAGGCGCGAGGGTGGGTTGGAAGCAGATATGTTCCTTAAAGTCTGAAGGAGGATTGGGGTTGAAAGACTTGGAATGTTGGTCTAAGGCGTGCTTGATGACATTGATTCGTAACATTATGGCAAACCATGATTCTTTATGGGTTGTTTGGGTGCGAGAGTACATTTTAAAGGGTAATGATTTTGAGCAGCTTCTTCCTAAGTTGAGCTACAGTTGGATAGTGCGTAAGCTTGTAAAATTGAAGGGTGAGGCGCAAGTAATTTTTTCTCCGGTTCAAGACTGGTCAAAGGTTAATTCTCGTTGGATTTGGGAGCATTTGCGTGATGTCAAACCCAAAGTGGATTGGCAGAAACTTGTATGGTATCCCTTGCACATTCCGAAGCATGCAATTATATGTTGGATGGCAATCTTGGATCGCCTCCCTACTTATGATCGGTTACAAAGGATGGGATTGCTTGCTGCAAATGTTTGCTCAGTGGCTATTTTGTAAAAAAAGAAAATTTAAAGTTTAATGTCTATTACATAATTTTTAAAAGTTCGATGACTTTTTTTTTTGACAATTCAGTGAACATTGTATATTTTATCCTTCATTTTATGGAAAATCATTTTCCAAAATCTCAATGTATAGTTTTGCAAGGAGTAAGTTTATTTAGGCACGTGTTTCTAAAACAATATTTTTAAATTGAATTAGAATCTAAAAATATATAAATTTTATTTTAATATTGAAATTTATTCAGTCACATGTCACAGTTTCTTGACATATATATAATTGACAACTCCATAAACGGCCATTGCGTATAACGCAATTGTTTTTAGGGTTTGACAAACCTTTAGGGTTGAGATGATGAAGATCGCCTTTTCAAGAAATTAGCAGTCTCCTTCTCAACTCGGAAATTCCTTTGCAAAAAGAAGAAGAAGAAGAAAAGATACCACCAAGTTACCAACGCCTCTTCCAGCATCATCTCCCCGATGATGATGATAACGGTGATGGCGTCGGCGGAGCTCCGACAATCTACGTGCCAGCCACCGTGGGCGAAGGGGTAAAGAGCTACGACGTCCCGTTGATGTACTTTTCGCTCTCATGCTTCCAGCAGATGATGATTCGACCAAAAGAAAGCGATCTTGAAAAGGATCTTGGTCAGCCAATCCCCGTGGATTGTAGCCTGGAGATGAATATTCGAGTTCTGGAAATGTAGAAGTTAGAAGAACAGGTGATGAAATGACTAGTTCTTCTGATTCAGTTGCAGTTGCAGAATCTTAGTTTGATTTCTTGCTATTTCATTTACTACTGCTTTCCAACTTCTGAGCATTCATTCAAGAATAGGAATGTAAATTCTTCATGCATTTTTTTATCTCTCTGAAAGTGTCTTTTATTTTTCTTGATAAAACAAGATTGGAGTTGGACATGTTCATGTTCAGGTTACTCGTTTCCATCGATGGATTCAAATCGAAGTAGAAAAAGTTTGTAGCATGATATTTTTAATTTTTTCTCTCTAAAAGTGTCTTTTCATTTGTTGCACATCTCAAACATCTCTAGGCTACTATCCATGCCGATTCGTTAACCAAAATCCGTTTCAAGATTGCTTTCTTTTGGTCGAGTCACCATCTGCTGGTACCACGGGAGCGAAAGGTACATCAAGGGGACGTCGTAGCTCTTTGCCTCTTCACTCATGGTGACTAACATGTAGATTCTCGGAGCTCCGCCGATGCCTTCAGCGTTATCATCATCGGAGAGATGGTGTTGGGCGAGACGTTGGTAACAAAAGTAATAGTACTTAAGCTTGTTGCATCGACATAACTTGTTGAATAACTGGCGGAGTTCAGACCCTTAATTCATGGCGGAATCATAAAACCCTATAAGTTAATGATGCACTCTCTTCTTAGGAACAGTCATTCAATATTATGGACTAAGCTGAATATAATATAATATAATATAATATAATATAATATAATATAATATAATATAATATAATATAATATAATATAATATAATATAATATAATTATTTTTAATTTAATTTTTATTAATATTATAAATAATATTTATTTTGAAATCAATAAACATGGGTAGGAGCCTCGTAAATAATACTGGATTGGATTCTAAATTTTAGAAATAAATGGGGTTAATTTTAGATTAAATTAAAACTTTTAAGGGATTGAATTAAATAAAAATAAAACATGAGAGACTTAAGATGCAATTTACCTCTTTCTATAAAAGTAAGTCAGATTTTTTTTTATCAAAATGACATGTGACATGTTTTTTTATTGGTCAATTTTTTTAAACTAAGTGTAAAACATCTCAAAAAATACTTTAAAAACCAACTTGGTAAAAATAGTATACTTATAAAGCATTTTAGCTTATGTTTTAAAGGTTGGACACTAATATTTTTTTAATACATAAACAAGTTTAAAAAAATTAATATGTCTAGATCAAATACAAAAATTACAATATATGTGAAACTAAATGAATTCACTTCATTACATGCCAACAACAATGCGTACATACGATATCAATACAACAACAAGATACCCTAACCATGTTCCGTCACGAAAATCCAAAACTGAATAGAAACATAGATCACATGAGACCAACTTAAGAGCTATAATCCAATCTGAATAATCCGAACCCAAACTTTGAAGCATTCAATCTCGAACCCTACCACTGGGAAATGCTGCCTACACATTCCTAGAAAACTCTCGATGCCCCACTAGAACAATAATAGTTATCATAAGAGGAGAGGAGAGAAATGTTTTCACTGTTCGTTAACAATCTACCAACAAAACTGCATTGGAGTGGACTACGGCAAACATTTAGAAGACATGGAGATTTGGTTGATTCATTCATCGCAAACAAGGTGAACAAAGCGGGCAATATATTTGGTTTTGTAAGATTTTCAAATAGAAGGGATGCGGATAGGGCTATCGAGAGACTAAACGGATTTCAATTATATATGGATCAGATTATCAGTGAATTATGCCAAGTATAAGACTCGATTGACTTATTGGAGGAGATCGAAATCAGGTAAAACCCAGGTGCATAACCCAACAACAAGAAACCAGCTCACGACATATAATATGGTGGAGATGAATTCGGGGTCAATCTTACAATCGGAGTCCATGGCAGAAAAAGGTGGAACAAGTAAACATGGGGACAAGGCGAGAAGAGAGAATGAAGAGAAGTACATGAAAATACAAGGCCATATTGAAGATGAAGAGCTTTAGAAACTAAAAAAATGCCTTATAAATTATATTGGATTGGATTATAAATTTAATTTAATATTATAAATAATATAATATAATATAATATAATATATTTATTTTTAATTTAATTTAATTTAATTTTTATTTTAATATTATAAATAATATTTTTTTTGAAATCAATAAACATAGATAGGAGCCGCATTATAAATTATATTGGATTGGATTATAAATTTTAGAAATAAATGGGGTTAATTTTAGATTAAATTAAAAACTTTTAAGGGATTAAATTAAGGGCAAACTACACAGATGACCACTGAACTATGAGTTTGGTGTCAAAATGACCACTATAAAACTACACAGAGACTTAAGATGCAATTTACCTCTTTCTATAAAAGTCAGTCAGATTTAAATATATATCAAAAGTGCCATGTGACATGTTTTTATTGGTCAATTTTTTAAACTAAAGGAAAAACGTCTTAAAAAAATACTTTAAAAGACATGCTTGGTAAAAATAGTATACTTTAACTGCCAATAAAGCTTTTTAACTTATGTTTTAAAGGCTGGACACTGATATTTTTTTTAATACATAAACAAGTTAAAAAAATTAATATGTCTAGATCAAATAAAAAAATTACAATATATGCGAAACTAAATGAATTCATTTCAAAACCTGTAAAGTGGTCCTAGTAGTAAATGATGTCGTGTTCCATCTAGGTGATTTTGGTTTGAGCAACATATATGCACTGTATGTATACATTATCAAAAGGCTCAGAAAATAGAATAGATACTATCATATAATCACACTATCTCATTACAAAAAACCACTTCACCATATTTATATTAATATAACAATCAATTCTATTTAATATTATTAAATTATTAATAAGGACTATTATTATTTATATATTTAATATTAATATAACAATCAATTCTATTTTTTAATAAAGCATTAATTAAATAAATATTTAAAATATTATAGTACAATAAATATTATCATTTTATTAATATAATTTTTAATATTATAATAATATGCTCAATTATATTATAATATTATAATATTCTCATTTTAATAATATATAATATATCTAATATAATTAATATTATTTATTTTCATAAAAATAATGAATAATATTAATTACCAATAAATATTGGGTTCATTGTTAAGGCACATCGCACTCCTAACGAGAGAACGCGAGTTCAAACTTTGGAGACGATATTGTTGGGAGAGGCAGCCTCACACCTCGAACATAGATTGTAAGACAGACATGCATTGCAACCCCCTAGACTCGCCTATGCGTTACCACGGATCCTAGGAAGTTACATTAGGGTCACCGGAGCGACCCACATTAAAATTTCAAATAAACAAATCGTTAACCATTTAAAATCATAAATCAAATTTTGAATTAGAATACAATTCCAGAAAATATTCAGACTAAAAAATAAAAACTATGATACAAATTGCTAAAACAATTTTTTACTCGAATGTAAATCAAGATGTGACATACATGCCCCCTAATTACACAGATACCATACTCCGCAAGCAAGCCGAAGAAACTCCATACCGATGCTGACTGCTGCGACATGGTCGATCTTCTAACCTGTGATGGTAAAAAAAACGTGAGCTTCAAAAAGCTCAATAATACGAACTACCAAGGGATGCTAAAAGCACAAGCAGGTATGGCAAGCTTAACACTGACATGAAGAACTAGGTAACGATAAGCTCAAATTACGCTTCGAGATTTCAGAGGAGCATTATACTAGAAGGTAACAAAGTTGTTCTTTATTAGATCACCCGAACCTTAAGATGTGAGTCTAAAGCATAGATTCAAAAGAGATTCAGATTTCAGAAGTTGAATTAAGGAGTTCAGAGTGGTTCATTAAACGCGAATTGTAAGTTTACTGAGAGTTCAACTTTAATACATTAATTTAGTAGGGTATGCTTAAGAAGAGGTCAGAAAGTTTTATTAACTTACTTAACTACCCTCCAACCGAACCCCAAAATGCAATTCCACCTGAACTACATACAGAAGGTCTTATCCTAGGCCTGAGGCGTAGGAGCCTACCTAAGGGGATACCTTAGGTCCAGAAAGACTTACCCTAGGCCCGTGGGCGTAGGAGCTTAAGTATAGAAGGACTTATCAGCGCTGAGCCTACAGATCATCATTTATATCCAGATAATATACCACAAATGATTTCAATATATATTCAGAAGACAATATTGCATAAAATAAATATCAAATCTATTTTATACCAGAAGACATATATCAAATTTATTTTATTATCGTTATTATTATTATTTCATATTCAATGTCATATATTAGATATATTTTTCATAACAAAGGTTAGAAATCAGAGAATTGCTTTCCTTTCGTATTACATTATCATACTTTAAAATTTTAAGCATATTGTCTTGGTTTAGAACATAAAGTATTTACAGATACAAGGTACGCGCTTTATGGCCTAATTCATTTCTTAGAGGTACTTGGTAGATATCAAAAATATGACATTTGACGAATTTAGACTGATTTCAGAACGAGGTCCCTACGAATAGATGAGTTCGGTAAGACGGATCGGATTAACATCGAAAGTTAATGCATCAGAATCATTGGGATTTCAGATGTATCGAGAGTGATTCGATCGCTAAAGCTTACGAGGGTATTGTTGGTCATTTCGGCCTTCGAAGGGTAATTTGGTAAATTGAATCAACAAGGTATAAACGGTGATGTACATAATTTAGGAGTTCTAATCGCTCATTAAGCTTCCGAGCCCCTTTGACTAATT
Organism: Hibiscus tridactylites; assembly: GCA_958450335.1. Lineage (NCBI taxonomy): Eukaryota > Viridiplantae > Streptophyta > Magnoliopsida > Malvales > Malvaceae > Hibiscus > Hibiscus tridactylites. The sequence goes on along the minus strand of OY288280.1, from coordinate 16,155,916 downwards.
GAAATCCATTAACACAATATTTAATATCTCACCGAATGGTACACCTCAACCATTCATTTCTCAGAACTGACTACCGAGCAAAACAACAATAGTTCGCCTTCACCAATCGTCCACTAAACTTATTACCAGAAATCAAGCATATATTCGAGCGATATTTTCCAAGTTTTCAAACATGTGCATTGTACCTGAACTCATCCCAAAACATCAAATATGCCTTAGGAGAACAGATCCCTTTCATTATTAACTATGTACTTTCCCCAAATAAATTGCACATGCATTCACACGGTATTTTCCCTCTATCATCGTAGTGTCTGAATCGACCAACTGACATGTGTCGTATTTTACCACTTTTGGAGTCATTACATCTGTTTGTCTTTATTGAGATTTCTAATTCCATGTCTTAGAAGTATTCTCTGACATTCTAGTATTCGAGGGTATTTCAAACATTAACATGCTCGAAAACATTTTAATTATTCAGAGTTTCTCGGTTCTTCCATCTATTCATTCATTTCAAACCTCAAGGATATATCACATATGTCGGTCGAATGATAATTAATGCCCAAAGAAAAATATTAGTCTCTAGGGTCATTGTGACCCATCTCAGCCTTATCAGTATATCCAATCCTTTTTAGTCATTTCAAACAATTCAATCTTTTTCGCCTCATTGCTCATTTCATACATACGAATATTTTCCGTACATTTATCTTCATCGAATTATTCAGAATTCTTGCAACTCAAGCAATTTACAATCTCAAGGGTTTAAGTCTTGTTACCGTGACATTTCAATAGTTTGAGGTTTTCAAGTGTATCAGATGTCTTATCGAATCAAGTATAGCTTCTCGGGTTGTGATTATAGTTAAGGGGGGATATTTTCTTCATTTGCTAATCAGATATGCCTGACATTTATACTTTTAATAAAAAAGATAACCAAACTTAATGGTTTACCGTCTCAATAATCGTGTACTAAACTCGAAAGTATCTTCGATTTATCAAACCACTTATTCGAGTATTTTTTCCTTGGCCAATATTATTCTTATTTCATAATTGATTGATATAGGCAGAGATAATCATATGCGTAAACATGGTCGTGCAAACATAGCCAAATATCAACATGTTTCAAGAGCATGCAGAGGGTAGTAATGTATTACCTTAACTCCGAGCTATATTCGTCGATTCATGGTACTCCATTCGATCACTCTCAAACTCGAATGTGACGTCCTCAACATCCTGAATACAAGGAACTATGAATACCTTCAATCGCAAAAATTCCAATTTCAGTCCTTATTCACATTGATCATATTTGATTAATAAATTACATAAGCAAACTCGAGTTCAAGGTCTGATTTGGAGGCTTTCTGGTCAGAATTTTGCGAGACGATCTTCAAAAACGGACTCAGGACGTCGAAACACATAAAATAAGAGTTTTCGGAAAAGTTGACTTTTTGGTCAACGGTCAAAGTCAATGCTGACGTCAGCAGGTAAACGCTGACGTTAACGGGCTTAGGTCAACTGAGTTGACTCGACTGACTCATTGTGCTGACTCGAGCTGAGTCGACTCAGCGGTTGACTCGGACTGAGTTGACTCGACAGACGGGTTGGGCGTCGAGTTTGGGTTGGACACGGGTCGGGTACGGGTACAGGTCAGACTCAGGTTGGACTCAAACCGGGTTGGACTGGTTCAGACCGGGTTGGGCCGGTTCACTCACCCAAAAACTTCTGGTGGCCGAACGGTGGCCGGAATTGTCGCTGGAGACCCTATAAGCCTCGATTTCACTGGAAAAACATAGAGGAAAGCATAGTTAGTTCAACCCATACGATACATGTTGAAATAAAACCGGAATCAAGATGGAAATGCGCCAAATCTTACCCAAAACGAAGATGAATGGTCGGAATACTAGTTGCTCCGATGAGGCCTTTGTCGACGGCGAATGGGTGATCAACCATAGGGGTTTTGCTCGCCTCAACGCCGTGAACACGGAATCGAAGTCCGTTTCTCGAACAATCGACGTGGGTGGCCGGAAAAAGCAATGGACAGAGGGCGCAAAAAAAAAACGATTTCCGTCGAACATTCAAGTCGTTCTTCCCGTCGAACGACGACGATGCAGTGTGAGTGGGATGGTGGGTTAGGAGCGGGGTACGACGGTGCACACGACAAGAGCGGCGATGAGTGCCACGGCGGCACAGTGAGGGCAGATATGAGTCCGATCGGAGGGAAGGGGGAAGGCGAGGGGACGGGTTTGGGATCTTGGGAAGTTTCCAGACTCGAGATAAGGATAGGTAAGTGAGGAGTCAAATTCCCCCTTTATTACCAATATCAAAACCATACACGTCAAATAAAATACCAAACAAGGCTAAGACCAATTGTGGCCTTAGTTCAGATGGTTAAGACATTCATTTCCCATGCCTTGGGGAATGGGTTCGAATCCCCTTGGTTGTAACTCTCATTCCTTTCTTTTTTTCTTTTTTTCAGGGTGTTACATGCATATTACCAAAACAATAATGAATAATATTATTTACTACTGAATATAATATAATATAATATAATATAATATAATATAATATAATATAATATAATATAATATAATATAATATAATATAATATATTTATTTTTAATTTAATTTAATTTTTATTTAATATTATAAATAATATTTTTTTGAAATCAATAAACATAGATAGGAGCCGTTATAAATTATATTGGATTGGATTATAAATTTTAGAAACAAATGGGGTTAATTTCATATTAAATTAAAAGTTTTAAGGGATTAAATTAAATAAAAATAAAACTGAGAGATTTAAGATGCAATTTACCTCTTTCTATAAACGTCAATCAGATTTTTTTTATCAAAAGTGCCATGTGACATGTTTTTATTGGTCAATTTTTTAAACTAAGGGCAAAACGTCTCAAAAAAAATACTTTAGAAGACGTGCTTGGTAAAAATAGTATACTTTAACGGCCAATAAAGCCTTTTAACTTATGTTTTAAAGGCTGGACACTTATATTTTTTTAATACATAAACAAGTTTAAAAAATTAATGTGTAGATCAAATATAAAAATTACAATATATGTGAAACTAAATGAATTTACTTCAAAACACGTAAAGTGGTCCTAGTAGTAAAGGATGCCGTGTTCCATCTAGGTGATTTGAGTTTGAGCACCATGTATGCACTGCATGTATGCATTATCAAAAGACTGAGAAAATAGAATAGATACTACCATATAATCACACTATCTCGTTAAAAAAACCACTTCACCATATTTATATTAATATAACAATCAATTCTATTTAATATTATTAAATTATTAATAAGGGCTATTATTATTTATATATTTAATATTAATATAACAATCAATTCTATTTTTTTTAATAAAGCATTAATTAAATAAATATTTAAAATCTTATAGTACAATAAATATTATCATTTTAGTAATATAATTTTTAATACTATAATAATATGCTCAATTATATTATAATACTATAATATTTTCATTTTAATAATATATAATATATCTAATATAATTAATATTATTTATATTCATAAAAATAATATTATTGAATTATTAATAATGAATAATATTAATTACCAACAAATGTTGGGTGTATTGTTAAGGCACATCGCACTCCTAACGAGAGAACGTGAGTTCAAACTTTGGAGACGATATTGTTGGGAGAGGCAGCCTCACACCTCGAATATGGATTGTAAGCCATACATGCATATTACCAAAACAATAATAAATAATATTATTTTATTTATAGGTAATTATTCTATGAATTAGCCGTGGAAACAAAAAGTTTTTACAAGTGTTTTAGTTTTGGGTTTAGAGATTCCGTTTAAGGGTTAGAATTTATGAGTTTAAGTTTAAGAGTTTTGAATTTAAGACTGTAAGTAGAATTTATGGTTTATATGTTAAAACATAAGTCTCTAACCTTATTATCTTAAAAACTTAAATCATATGAGATACGGGACTGGATTTTGAAATACATTTGCCCTTTAAAGTAGATGTTGATTTTTTTTCAAGACCAACCATCGTTAACTTTCATAACTCCATTAATATATTGCAATTAGATGCTCGACAAACCGTGGGAATATATCTTATCTCATTTAAATTGTTTGAAACTGTAGGAATATGCATTACCTCATTCAAATTGTTTGGAATCGAGTTTCTTAAAAAAAAATTGTAAAATGTATGATGCTATTATAAAGTATGACACATAATTAAGTGACCATTTATGTTAGTCGTGTCATAGGTATTAAAGTGTCATAAAAATAAAAGTGTAGATACTGTAAAATATATTTATAATTCAATGAGGGGCATAATTATAAATACTTAACTATATAAAGAGGTAGTGGTCCAGGAAATAGGTTAACTTGTATTACTTTTGTCTATGTCAAAAAGTTTTTACGGCAAGGGCTTGTTGTCACTGAATTTTCACCTAAATTCATCAATTTCACACTTTATTGTTATTGTTGTATTAAATTATTATGCACAGTTATTGTTGTTGTTGTTATTATGTATACCTTTTATTGTTAGTAATAGTATAATAGTTAGTATGATTATTAAACCCAAAAATATATAAAGGATCCATTTGTATTAAATAATACCCATTACATTATAAGGACCATAACAAAGAGGCCCGTTTGGCACAAACATGCTAAAACTCGGAACCATAATGCCCTTTCTTTGTTTTCGCACCGCCAATAGGGAACTATTGGATCAAGGGCGCATATCGCACACGAGAAGCCCTAGATGGAAAAGTTTAAGTGCCTCATCTCCTAGCTGTTAGATCAGAAGTGATCTAACGGACCAGATTGCTCCGAAGTAAGCCATATGGATCGCACGCGGAAGCTAGCTGGAGAAGATCGAACGGTGCACCTTCTCGACCGTTAGATTAAAAGTGATCTAATGGCTCAGATCACCCTGAAGTAGGTTACGCGGATCGCCACTCGTGCGTGGAAGCCACGCGCTCGTCGTTTCGAATTCCCGCAAGGGTTTCATCTTCTCGGGCCATCCGTCTCTGTTTCGGTTGCTCCCGCCGGCGTCGTCTCACCATTTTCGGTTAACTAGAAGCATACAAAAGAAAAAAAGGGTTAAATCCCTAAACCGAAGCAAAAAATCAAAGGGTTAAATACCTAAATCGAAGCTATGGTAAAAATCAAGTTGCAATCAAATCAAAACAAATGTAAATCGCAATTAAAATTGCAACCAGCTTAAAATCAGAGCCAAGACGGAAGCAATTCGGATGATATTATGAGATCCATGCTTGAAACTCAAGCAATATAGTAAGTATAAAAGGCACTGTAAATTTCATGTAATACGCAACGCATAATACAAGATTTACACAAGAAATTCATAAACAAAAGGCATTCGAATTCAAGTGTAGCAAGCAGGCAAGGATTGTAAGCATTTTCACAGAGGAATAAAGCAAGCTTCTTCATTTCTGGTAACTCATCTACTTCATGATTTATGCTTTTAAAATAAATAAAGAAAAGGAGAGTCAGCAAGAATTTGGGATTTTTTCTGAAACTAGTTTTCAAAAGGACCGAGAAGGATTATAAAAGGATCTAAAGGAGCTTTTTTTTTAAATTTTTGTAACCGACAATGGTTGCCAGCGTCCGCGATTGGTGGCCGGTACGACGGACGGCCACCGTACTTTCCAAATCAATGGAGAGCGTTTCGGGAAGAAAGTCCGATTTTGAGCCATTCGAAAAGGGAAGGAAAAATGAATTTAATTTCTATTTTTACCCTATTTGTACCAACCCACAACCTGTCTTGTATCGGCCTTTCAACCCGTGCCCAACTTTCATGGATCTTATACCGCGACACTTCAGTTTTAAAACCTTTCAATTTCATCCTAACCGTTTTAATTTGGCCTTCAAATTTCAGTTTTCTTTCAATTAAGTCCATAGTTCTGATTTCTTGTGAAAAACAAATTTAGTTATCCCTTTTCTTTATTCGAGTTTTTTTATTGTGTTTTAGAAATTAGTTTTTTTATATGTTCCTATATACATATGTGTGTTTGTTAAAAACCCTAGGGATATGTTCTTCAAAACTTAGAATAGAGCTTGTGTGCATAAAAACTTCCTTCATATAATATTGAATAAAATACACTTAATTTTATTTGAACCCTTTAGTTAATAAAATAAACATAGACATTCTTTAGGGTTGTTAATCAATAACTAAGTCTTAATTAAAAAACAACACATTTAATTGTTTTTGTTGTATTGCTTAAAAAAGTGAAAATTAATTAATGACGGATTAGCGTCAGGAGTGTTGGCAGTGATTGCAATACATTTTTCGGTCACTCAACTTTAAAAATGCTCAATTTTATCACTGAACTTTAAATATTGACCTATTTTGGCCACTCCTGTAACACCCCCATCCCGGCCTGGTAGAGAACCGGGTCGGACAGTGTTACCTACTGAGGTCATTTACCTATCCGATTAGACGATGAAATTTAGTGATCATTTTGTAAATTCCTTAAAACTATTTTCATTCGAATTAACCTATCAAACGAATTCCAGACCTTATCAAATTATACCAGCAAGCTTAAAAACCATATTTCTAATAACATACAAAATTTTAGAGTGGTTTGAATTCATTTACTTAGTTTCATCTTTTAGTGCCAAATATGTTATTACAACCGATATACACATATCAAAATAACTAAAGTCGTTTTAACTACTTTGTCACCATACTAGGAGTTCATAGAACTAAAATATTTTACTTTAAAATCGAGGTGACTTGCCGATCTTTCAACTAATCCCGATCTCGAACTGATAACTTTCTTAACCTGAAATGTTATGTAAATGAATGCGTTAGACTTATATAGTCTAAGTGAGGTAGTCATAACCAATGAATGAATATGACATGCTAAGCAAATCATAATTCGATGGCATTTCTAGACATGGATTCATTGAGCTATTAACATGGTTCAACAAACAACATGGTTTACCCACTTATCACATAACATAATATCAATGGAAAACATGCTTATCAAAGATAGTATCACAACACCAATACCCTTGGATCAAATCAACCGTATTTGGATACATGGATTCCCTCTACACCAAACATATAATAGAAGAATGGACCATAGTCCTTGATCCGTAGCTCTAGAGATATATTTCCCTTACACATCCACCCTTATTACTCCACATATAGGTTGTAGCCTTGGACCGTAGTCCTCCCTTACTTGGTGAGCTCGAATAACCCTATGACATGCCAATTGTATCCAATAATCGAATCCAAGGTTCAATAATTAATTATCCAACTATAACATTTCAATAGCAATAGTTTCACATCAGTATATCAATAACAGTAATTCAATAGCAATAGACGTATATCAAAGTTTCACTAGCAATATTTAATGCTCGATATGCAATACTTAATCAAACTTACCAAGCAAAGCTTTCAATATGGTTTTTATGCAATGACTTTCATTAAAATGGTTAACAAATCTATGAAAATGATTCGAGATGGCACCTAGATAACTTTCGAGACTCTGACTACACTCACCTCGATAACCTGACGTTTCTCGGATAACAACTCATTTATCCTCGGCCTTCAAAAATGACGGTTGTCCTTTATCAACCTTTTGAACCCAACGATAACAGGAATTCAATATCGCTAAACCGAAAAATTTGGGCTATCAATCTAACACTAAACCGTTTCTCACTTTTATACGAAGATGACCGGCCTCCCTAATTTCCCTTTGTTCTCCACGTGCTTGAGAATGTTGCACAAATTTGGGGGCTTAATTTGCCATCGATGGCCACGAGGAAAGAAGGGCCAAATTTCATGGCCATTTGTTTGCCACCTTAACTGTGGAGTTTACCAGGTGGGGAAATCCCATGCAATTCCTTCGATTTGAAGGAGTTGCCGTGGGTCCCGTCTTCTTTTTTAATAATAAAAATAATAAATGGTTAAACCGAATAACTAAGTGTCAAACCTAATTTTGACTAGACCTATTTTTGGATGTGACAACTCTCTCCCCTTTAAATAAAATTCGTCCTCGAATTTTATCCGACAATAATACGCTCATCTATATGAGCTTGATTAAAGTTAGAAATTAAACAAAGAGATCATCTTAGTCGGCAAGTCACAATGCACAATAAATTAACTCCTAGCTGGCAAAGTAACACAATAATCAATACAGACAAATTTTGGTTTAGTCCATAATCGACTAAACTCTAGCTCTGATGCCACAAATTGTAACACCCCCTTCCTGGCCTGGTAGAGAACCGGGTCGGACAGTGTTACCAGTCGAGGTCATTTACCTATCCGATTAGACGATGCAATATTTAGTGATCATTTTGTAAATTCTTTAAAACTATTTTCATTCGAACTAACCTATTAAACGAATTTCAGACCTTATCAAATTTTACCAGCAAGCTTAAAAACCATATTTCTAATAGCATACAAAATTATAGAGCGGTTTGATTCCATTTACTATGTTTCATCTTTTAGTGCCAAATATGCGACCAAGTTACGTCGATGCTTGTTTTGAAGATTTGAGTTAACATCAAGAAGATGGCGGCGGTCATGTTGTTCATCGAAAACTTACCAGAGTCACTGCACTGGAAAGGGCTTTGATTTGCATTTTGAAGATATGGGGATGTGGTGGATGCCTACATAGCAAGAAAATTCAGTAGAGGGGGGAAGACGCTTTGGATTCGTGAGATATAAGACGATGGAAGACGCAAATAGGGCAATAGAGAGACTAAATGGATTCACATTATATGGAAAGAATATCTATGTAGCACTGGCAAAATTCAACGAAAGATCAACTTTTATAGGGAATGGGAGGGAAGAGAATGGTAGGCCAGTAAAAAAGAATGATGATACAAAAGATAACATGGATAAAGAAGAAGGAAGATCGGGAAACATTGCAACAAGCTTCAATCTAAGGAAAGTCGAGAATGGAGAGGGAAGCAAAAGCAGACGCAGAAAATGCACAGGCCATGTTGAAAAGGAGAAATTATGGAAATTAAAGAAATGCATGGTCGAAAGGATGGCTTCAGCCTGTAGTGTGAGAAGCATTATGCTACGTTTAGACAGTTGGGGTCTTGGCGAGATTAGTGTGAAAAGGATTGGCAGGAATCTGTTTCTTCTTTCGATTGATGATGAAGACTTGTTCATCATCCTGGAGGACGTTAATTGGTCTTATTTGAGGGAAATTTTCAAAGAAATTACACCTTGGTCAGAATCCATTAAACAAAATGAAAGATTAACTTGGCTCGAAGTGGCTGGTCTTCCTCTGCACTGCTGGAACCATGAAACTCTAGTAAAGGTGCATCTCTCTGGGGTAAATTTGAAGTAGTGGGTGAGAACTTTAACCAAGTCTATAACTGCGAGAAAGTGGTCATTCTAATCAATACGGAAGATAGTTTGAAGATTGAAGAATTGGTGGAAATAGAAGTTGGTGATGTTACCCATGTGGTGAGGGTAACAAAAAAGGGTTTCTCGGGTGATTCTATTGTTGCTGGTAAGGCTTGGAAGAATGATAAGAAAGTGGCAATGGAAGTGAAGGATGATCAGAAGGTGGAATCGGTGATGGTGGAAAGTACGTCCGACTCTTCGGTGTCCTCAACGGAAAAGGTAAAATCGATTGCGTTGGGAATCAAGAACTTTGTTTATGATGAAGCAATAAATGCTATTTGCATGGGACATAATGACCTTAATGATGATGTCTCATGGAAGAGAGAAGGTACCTGATTCCTTGGAGAATCAGACTTATTGGGTGATGAGAGGGTGAGCCAAAAAGACGATAGGTTTGCCAATTTAAACTCAATTATAGACCATGTGAGTCCTGGGCCACTTGGGCCTATTGAAGCTAATGGAATGTTATCTGATTTTGTTACCCCCTATAAATATGGGTGATCAAATATGAACTGAAAAAGTCGTTAATTTAGAGAAGCGGATCCTAAGAAGAACATTGGACGGTTGAAGATCTCATGTAATATGGGAGAACATGAAATAGCTGATAAAAGAATCTGTGAAGACTTAAACTATACAGGGTCTAACCCTGGTGCAAGTGTTGAAAAATCCGCATGGGAAGCATCTGTGGATAGCCAAAATAATGCAAATAACAGTTGGGCTACAAAAGGTACTACGTCTGTGATAGTGGTAAACTTAGAAGAAGGTGAGGAAGCTAGGGCATTTTCCCTTAATTGGCAAAGAAAAAGCAAAAAGAAAAGCGTTATAGATCTTTGAGTGATTTACAAGGCCTAGCATCAGCCGACCTTTAGAGAAAGAAGAAAGAACGTGCAATTGGAAAAGGAAATAAGAGATCAAAGGGGATTGAGTCTTCAGAGCTATCAAGACGGACGCTCTCTGACTCTGATCTTGTGACTAGGTGTGATTATCTAACTAGAGAGGCTAGGAAGGCGTTAAAAGTGGGCAAGAAATTGGGGATTCAAATTGAAGGTAATGAAGAACATGCTATAAGAGACATTGCCCTGCTGATGCATGAATAGAAAAGAGCGGAAGAAAAGGGGGAGGGGAGAGTTTAGGGTCTGAGGAAAAAAAAACTAGGCGGTTAGATGAATAGTTTTTCCCATCAAGTCGACACGAGTTTGCTTCAAGAACAAAACACAACAGTTGGTGGAGTTTGAGGGCAGCTAGATGTGGTACATGGCTAATTTTGAATTCGTTATGTGTGCAAGCAGTTATTGTTTGGTTGTCAAAGTGATTTAAGTACGTTAGAAAAATTAAAAAGTTAGTACAAAGAACTAAACTTTGACTACTTTAGTTGGGGATAGAATATGGGTGAGGATTGCTTCTCTTTAGTTTGGATGTGTGAATTTGGGGTACAACATTCTTTTGGAAGGATTATGGTGTTGAGGTATGGGGCATGAGCTGGTAGTGAATATTAGTCTGTAACAAGCTTTTGGGATGTCAGGGTCACTACGCAAATTACTAGTTTGGTGATGTTATTCTTTAAGGATCTAGAGTTGTCTGTTGGGAGTTTTTGGTTTATGTTGAGTCCCAATTGCGTTGATATATTTTATGGTCCCATATTTTTCATAGATTGAGATGGTCCTACTCTTTTAAAGGCTCTTTAGTGAAAAATTCATAGTATTATTGAGGGCGTTTGGTTTAATTGCCGAACTGTTTTATAACCGTGGTTGTTTTGATGGGTTGATCCTAGGAAAAGTTAGGTTGCTGTTTGGGAGAAAGTTTTTAGGTTTTTGATTCAATCTCAAGTGGACAGTGGGAAGTTAATGCGAAACTATTGTGTTGGAGCTTTTAGGCAGGTTGGAGTTGGATGTCGAGGGATTTTGAGATGGGAGCATATCGTGTTTTTTCATGTTTTTTCCCTGGTCTCTTGACGGGTCAAAGTGCTTATTATGAAGTATCGTTGGCATTAAAGCCGGAGCTGAAGTAACTTAGAAGTTTATGAAGTGGCAAGACTTGGACTTTAGTGTAAACGTGAAGATTTGAGCTGTCTAGAGTCTGGTGGTGCTGGATTGAGTTATGGAATGTCAGTTGGTTCAATTTGTTTTAAGATTCTTTTGCTTTTCTAGCTTTAGATTAATTTTCTCTAACGGTTTGTGTGGTGGTGCGGTTCAAGTATAGCTAGATGAGTTTGCGCTTGGGGCATTTCTGCCTTGGTAATGGGGAGTTTGTTTGCTGCATATTTGCTGCACCGCTTGGTTTCATAAGGATGATATTCCGTCGTAACCTTGTTAGTTTGTTGCGGTGGTGTCTGTTTGTTGGTGTATCCTGGTTGTGTTGTACTCTTTTCCTCCATTTAGGCGTAGGGATGTTTTAAACGAGACACACAACTCAGGTTTTTAATTTTTCTTTAATAAAATGCTAATTGCCGAGCAAAAACAATTAAAGTCGAATTAACTACTTTGCCACCATACTAGGAGTTCATAGAGACAAAATGCTTCACTTTAAGCTCGAGGTGACTTGCCGATCTTTCAACTAATCCCGATCTTGAACCCATAACTTTCTTAACCTGATATGTTATGCATATGAATGCGTTAGACTTATATAGTCTAAGTGAGGTAGTCATAACCAATGAATGAACATGACATGCTAAGCAAATCATAATTCGATGTCATTTCTAGACATGAATTCATTGAGCTATTAACATGGTTAACAAACAACATGGTTTACCCACTTACCACATAACATAATATCAATGAAAAAAATGCTTATCAACGATAGTATCACAACATCAATACTCTTGGATTGAATCAACCGTATTTGGATACGCGGATTCCCTCTACACCAAACATATAATAGGATAATGGACTGTAGTCCTTGAGCCGTAGCCCTGGAGATATATTTTCCTTACACATCCGCTCTTATTACTCCACATATAGGTCGTAGCCTTGGACCGTAGTCCTCCCTTACTTGGTGAGCTCGAATAACCCTATGGCATGCTAATTTTATCCATTACTTGAATCCAAGGTTCAATAATTAATAATCCAACTATAACATTTCAATAGCAATACTTGCACATCAATATATCAATAATAGTAATTAACCCTATTGCCTTCAAAAATGATAGTTTTCCTTTATCAACCTTTTGAACCCAATGAAAACAGGGATTCGATATAGCTAAATTGAAAAATTCAGGCTACCAATCTAACATTGAACCATTTCTCACTTTCTCTCCTTATAAACCTTTATTTTTATTTTTCTTCCTTAATTCTCTGTTTCCTTTGTGCAAATCCCCCTTTTATACTCAAATGGTTGGCCTCCGTAAATTCCCTTCATTCTCCACGTGCTTGGGAATGTGGCACAAATTTGGGGCTTAATTTGCCACCCATGGCCCCGTGGAAAGAAGGGCCAAATTTCATGGCCATTTATTTGCCACCTTAATTGTGGCGTTTACCAGGTGGGGAAATCCCATGCAATTCCTTCGATTTGAAGGAGTTGCCGTGGGTCCCATTTTTTTTAATAATAATAATAATAAACGGTTAAACTAAATAACTAAATTTCGAACTTAATTTCGACTAGACCCGTTTTTGGATGTGACAACTCCACTGTTAAATCTCTAACATTGTTATGAGGTGAAAATAAAAAATGATAAAAATATATTTTTAATAATATTTTAATATATTTAATTAAATAAAAACCATCTTCTCCCTAACCTCACTTATAATGACAACCCCCACCCATTTCTCCCTTTCACTGGCAACACCCAAATGCCGCTCCAGTGAGTTTTTGTTATGGACTTGTTCAACAAAAACTCAGAAATGCAGAAAATAAAGGAGAGAGAAGAGACAGAAATTAAGGGAGAAAGGATTGTTTATATAACTTCATTCATGAGAAACCAGAATACATCCTAACAGTATATATATTTCTTGCATAACAGATTTTTAGCACAAATCAGAAAATGACAAAGTCGGTTAGGGTAGTAGGTGTCCTTCTGTCCCCTGTGCTTATGTGTCTAACCTGGCATTCCTTAGACTGATTATCCCCTGATATCCATGGATGAATATTCCCTGGCAGTGGCACCATCCCTCCATCAGATGGCTCCACCTCGCCTTCCATGTTCACAACATCACCTCCCCTCAATGAAGAAATTTGTGTTGGATTAAAATTCGTAATTATGGGTACATATGTAAAATGTATGTTGCTATTATAAAGCATGACACAAAATTAAGTGACGAATTATGTTAGGTGTATCATGTGTATTAAAGTGTCATGAAAATAAAAGTGCAGATATCATAAGATATATTTATAATTCAATGAGGGACAGAGTTATAAATATTTAATAGTTGATTTAATAATCAATTATATAAAGAGGTAGTGGTCCCCAAGAAAAAGGTTAACTTGTTTTTCTCTCCTTCCCGTCAGAGAGTTTTCCTTCAAGAGATAACCTATCTTCTTGGAAGATCAATACCATTTTTGGGATTTCAACATGAATATTAAAGTTTTTCATCTATCGATTAATTCAGGTACGCTTCTGCATTCAGTTTATTCGATTTATTGTTCTTGATAATTTGACATGATAAATCTTGAGTATTAGGTTTCATATTAATTTATGATTTGGTTCTAACAAGTGGCATCAGTGCCATAGTAGGTCGAATCATTGAGATCGTAATTTTTTGGGTTATTAATCTTTCATGTTTTTCTCCGATTTGTAAATCTATGGTCTTTGGGTGTTTTTGTTTTGAGTTTTATTCAGATTCATATATTTTGCCTCAATTTCTGATGAATCTAGGGTTTCGATTTAGTAACAAATGTTTTGAGATCTTTTATCACTGCGTTAAAGAAAGAAAGCAATCATGTTAATTATGACAATTGGATATTTTTCTTTTCAATTCCTTATGAACCCTACCTATGTCTATGTTATAATTGATTTTAGGTTTATATATATATATATATATATATTGATAATGTGCCAGTCAGCCTTTATTAAAGTGAAAAAAAAACAAAAAGGGGGACAACCGATGCATGTGGGCCCCCGTTCCCAGAAACTTAAACAAAAGCAAAAGAAAATAAATCGACGGACACAAACCGTCAAAATTCAAAGAAAATCCGAAAAGAAAAAGAGGCTGATCCGACGGAGTCACTCCCTCAAAAGCACTGAAGCGGCGTCGATGGACGCGTATGGGAGAGGAGAGACGCGAGAGAGGAATCTGGTGAATAAGACCAAGGTATGAAACAGATCCCTCAAGCAAAACTAGAAACAGACCCAATCTATGGTGGGTCTAACCATCTTCGATCCTCGGCGGCTAGAGACACCACCCGTACTAGCGCGTCTTCAACCCAGTATTGATCGGAGGTAATCGAGCGCCGATGAGCCGCCAGCGCATGTGCCACTCCGTTTGCTGCACAGAATTGGAAGATGAACTTGCATGCGCGAAAAGTCGACGAGAGCCCCTTTGCTTCATTGATTAGGGCACCAATTTCCGATGAGTCGGGCTTAGTCGACTGTAACCTTCCAACGACGGCGCGTGAGTCCCCTTATACCTCTACATGGTCAAACCCCATCTCAGAAGCAAAAATTAGGTCGTGGATGGCAGCGCGGGCCTCCGCAGAAAAAGAAGAAGGTACGTTGAACACCGTTGTACTACTGGCTCCTAATAGTTGTCCTTCATTATCCCTTATAACCACACCTAAGGTTGCTGATTTAGAACTGTTCTCAAAACTTGCATCGTAATTGACTTTGACGAACGGAGCTGTTGGAGGGGACCAATGCTTTGCTGACATCAGATCCGGAGAAGAGAGCCTAACAGAGACGAGGGCAAGATCAGCACAGTAACTTCTGATCGAGGTAACGATATCCATAGGTTTGTTATTTTCCCCTTCAAAGATGAATTTATTGCGTGCAATCCATATAGACCAAATAGTTACTAGGATTTCAGGGCATCTGTTAGTTCCCACTGTAGAAAGTAGATTACTTAACCAATCTGCTAGGGTTGTACTGGCATCAACTTGGGGGCAACTGATACCCAACGATGCCCAGACTTGTTCTGCAAACGGACAATTTCGAATCACGTGGGCAGCATCCTCAGGCTCTCTCAAGCAGCGAAAACAAGTAGGATCAGCAACAACTCTCTTTATGCATAAATTATACTTCGTAGGAACATAATTTTTCAAAAATTTCCAGCACTGAATACTCACCTTAGTTGGAACTTTTGTATGCCAAATTACCTTGCTTAGCTCCCTGATAGAACTAGGAACATTCGTGGAGGGCAGTAGTAAACGATACCCACTACAAACGGAGTATTCCCCGGTGTGTTCGCCACACCACACTAGCTCATCATTCTGTGCATAGGAAGATAGTGGAATGCACAGAATCTCCGCAGCCTCATCAGGATTAAAGTTCTCATGAATTACGTCACTTAACCAAGTTGTAGTCATAGGGTTGATTAAATCTGAAACCCAACGAATTGAGTTGTTGGGCGAGGATTGTAACTTTTTAAGAGTGGCCCCAGGAAGCCAAAAATCATTCCAAACAGAAATAGCCCTACCACTTCCCACACTAAACCGAAGGCCCATCTCTAGCAGCCCTCTTGCGCTCCAGATACTTTTCCATATGAATGACGTCGATGACCCAAGTCGTGAATGAAGGAAATCTGAAGATGGATAGTACTTGGCCCGTAAAAGGCGTCCCACCAGAGACATTGGGTTTTTCAAAAGCCTCCAACCCTGTTTTGCAAGAAGGGCCACGTTGAATTTCGACATATCTCTAAAGCCCAACCCGCCATTCTCCTTTAACTGACAGAGATCAGCCCAGATGCACCAGTGAATCCCCCTTTTATCTTTCGAGTTCTGCCACCAAAACCGCGCCATTATACCCTCCAACTCGTTGCATAGAGTTTTCGGGATTAAGAAACAACTCATGGTGTAGGACGGGATAACTTGAAGGACCGCTTTAATATAAACCTCTTTGCCCCCTTGTGATAACGAACGAGGACTCCAAGCTGTAATACATGAGTTCATTCGATCACATAAGCCCAAGAAAGCTTTCCTTCGATTTCGGCCCACCATAATGGGTAAACCCAAATACTTCTCTAGGCGTAAAGAACTCGATATCCGTAGAATTCTCCGTACATCACTCTTGTTGTAGTCGACACAATTGGAACTAAAAAACAGTCCCGATTTCTCAAAATTAATCATCTATCCTGAACAGTTCTCATACAACTCCAAAAGAGAAGAGAGCTTGGCAGCACATCTCGCTGTAGCCTCCCCAAAAATCAGGATATCATCCACAAAGAAAAGGTGGGAGACACGCGGAGCAGACCTATTTATTCGAATACCAATATCGAGTTGTTCTTGACGCAATAAAAACAAGAGACCTTCTCCACAAATCAAGAACAAATAAGGGCTTAATGGGTCTCCTTGTCGCAACCCACGTGTAGGATAAAAGGCCTCACCCACCTGTCCATTCAAAACCACTGAATAAGAAACGAATGATACACAATTTAAGATTAAGGAGATCCAGTCCGATGAGAAACCCATCTTTAGCATCATGGCTTCAATGAAAGGCCATTCGACTCTGTCATATGCCTTTGACATATCCAGTTTAAGGGCAAAATAACCTTTCCTCCCCACTCTCTTCATACGCATAGAATGAATCAACTCAAAAGCAGCTATAACGTTGTCAGTAATGAGTCATTCTGGAACAAACGCACTTTGCAATTCATCAATACATAGATGTAAAACAGTTTGTAACCGATTCACCAACACTTTCGAAATTATTTTAAATAAAACATTGCAGAGGCTAATTGGGCGAAAGTGTGTCATACCCGTGGGGTTGTCGGATTTAGGAATGAGGACGATACGGGTCTGATTAATACGGGCCATGGACTTAGTTCCCACAAGAACCGAAATGCAAAAATTAACCACATCAGAACCGATTATGTGCCAGAATTTTTGATAAAAAAGCCCCCAAACCATCCCCTCCGGCTGCCTTTAGAGGATTCATCGATTTAACTGCCTCCCAAAACTCGCTATGAGTGAAAGTTCGCGATAGATCAGCATTCATATCATCCGAGATACACCTCTGGACCCCTTCCAAAATGCGGCTGCAATCTCCCATACCTCTAGATGTGAACAAATTGGCAAAATAATCCCTTGCCACCAAACCCATTTCGGCTTCATTAACACAGAGCACACCACTTTCATTTTCCAGTGATCGAATCTTATTCTTTCTCTTCCGCTGTGATGCACATCTATGGAAGAAGGTAGTGTTCCTATCTCCATGTTTTAGCCAATTCGAACGAGCACACTGCTCCCAGTATAACTCCCCCTATCCAACTCAAGGTTCAGGGCCAATTTAACCTCTGTAATCTCACCAAGCACCTCGTCTGAGGGATGCAAAAGATTTAAAGACTCCAGTTTTTCCTTCAGATTAGCCATAGTGAGTCCCTTATCCCGCTTCAAACGCTTATACCACCTATCCAATCCCACACTAAGCTGTCCAAGACGATCCAAAAAATCACCCGACGATGTTTGCCACAGCAATTCAACCTCCGGCGTACAAGACTCCTCTAGAAGCCAAGAAGATTCGAACCGAAAGTGCCAAACACGATCTGAAGCACCTGTCTGTTTACCAGTATCCACTAGGAGGGGACAGTGGTCAGAAAAGGAATGAGTCAAGTGGAAAACCTGAAAGTCAGGAAATAAATCAAGCCACGAGGTTGTTGCCATTCCACGATCCAGTCTTTCTCTTATATTCGTAGCTGAGAAACGTCATTTCTCCCATGTAAACCACGGCCCAAGATAGCCCATGTCATACAACGAGCAATCTAAAATAGCCTCTCTGAACCGATCCATTTGCCGAGCATTTCTAACCAAGCCACCCTGCTTTTCTGAATCCAACACAATTTCGTTAAAATCACCTATCACCATCCAAGGGACATCGGCAGATCATCTAAAGATCGTAATAGGTTCCAAGACTCTTCCCGACGGCTTTCAGCAGGCGCACCATAAAAGCCTGTACATCTCCACGTATTCCCATCAGAATCATCAGAAATTAAGATGTCTATGTGGCTCTGCGAAGAAGAGCGAACCGAAACAACACATGCATTCTTCCAGCCCATAGATAGACCCCCACTCCGTCCTACATCACTCACATCAAAGACATTCAAACTTCGAATTTTAGCCATCTTAGTATCACTGACTTTTGTTTCAATAAAGAAAAAAATTAAAGGTTTTTCCTCCCGCAGCTTTTGTTTAAGCCGCCCAACTGTCCGAGGCTTGCCCAGCCCCCGGACATTCCAACTTAGGAGTTTCATGGTGACCGGCGGACCTGAGATGACAGGTCGGTCGATGTGTTATTAGCAACACCAGTTGAATCTACCGATAAAGAAACTTCTGGTGAGAAAGACTGCACCTGTGGTCGTTTAAGGCCATCAATCTGCTCAACGGGCCTGTTCTCCTCAGCATTTACCATTGTAATATCCATAGCATGCGATGAGCCAGATGTAAAAGGGCCGATAATGAGGCCCAACACTAGCCGACCATGGTTATGGAAAGAAGGAACCCCCTGATTATCGCCTTGTGATTTACTTTGATTAGTGGAACCTGATAAATTAACGGGATTTAATTGCCCCGAATTAATTAGATTCCCTTTTCTACCTTGTCCAGAGGGGTAACGTGGAAGATCATCTACCGAAGTTGCTTCTTAGAGCCAAATACTTTCCGGTTGTCTTTGCCAGCGCAAAGGAGCTCTAAGCGAGGCGTCCCACTCCATAACAATGTCAGCCGGATCCAACGAGGCTCTCAATGGACAGAAACTTTCTCCATGGCCGAGAAGGCCACAAATAAAACAAAAAAGAGTCAACAGTTCATACTCGAAGCGAACATAGTGGTCACTACCATTAGCTAGACGTAGTTTTTTCCTTCGTTTTAACGGGAGCCGAATGTCAATCCGTACCTGGATACGAATAATTCCCTTGTATCCAAGCGATGTAGCCATGGTATCATATTCAATGAACGTACCCAAAAAATTTCCTAGAGAACGGGCAACCCTCTCCGAAACAAAACCATGGGGGAGATTGTGAACCAATATCCAGTAATTTAAGTGAGTTAAAGGTACATGATTCGGATCCTCACCTTCAACCAGCCGGTGTAAAACCAACAAATGATTGTTAAAATTCCATGGGCCACCTTTTTCAATTCGATCAGCGTCTGCCGCCATGTAGAGTCTAAATAAGAATCTGCCCTCCCCTATATCAGAGATTGAAATTCCACCCACAGAATGCCAGACGTTCGCCAATGTGGATCTCATCGAAACAAAGTGGATAACACTGTTTGTCAGAAAAGAACCCACAAAACAATACTCGTAAGACAATAGCAGATTTGGATCTGTATTTTCAATATCCAAACACTCATCCTCTTCTGAACGGATGGTCAAACGAGCCAAATCATTTTCCACTTGAGCCATTGAACTGGAAATCCCAGAGCCAACCAGAAAAAGAAAAAAACAAGCGTGCTACTGGAGTAGATAAAACAAGCGTGCTACTGGAGCATATAAAATAATCGGTTAATCTTATTGAGGTAAGAGTTAACCATTAAAAAGATGTTTGATTTGGTTTATATATATTTATATAAATTGTTGAGGCAATTTATAATATATATGCTTTAATACTTATGAATATCAGTGCCATATATTATACTTAGGTTTGGAAATTTATTAACAGTAAACTATTTCAGAATATGAATTTGCTCTTAATATTTGTATTGCTTTTGTTTCTTAAGTGGTGGCATATTTAATTTACTGTTATGATACATATTTTATTTAAAATATATTAAATTCAGTTTGATTAAAATTTTAATTTTGATCGTTAGTAATTAAAAAAAGTTTGACTTGAGCTTTGTCATGGTAAATTTATAGTGACTTGGAAATTTTATAATTAGATTAGCTCTCGAAGCTTTATGTTCAGTTTATGTCTAACAAATTATGGTTGAATTTTGTTGAATCATTCTTAGTTTTGTACATAACCTTTAGCTTAAATTTGCATGATATTATGCTTAATTATGCCATTAAAGTTATCTACGGAATATACTATTGGTTATGATTTTTGGAAAAATATGTACAAATATTAAAGTTTCTTGTGATCCGAATTGAATTTAGTAATATATTTTTTCATTTCAGTTTGATTATTTTGAATTCATTATGTTGGTGGTTTATGAAGTTAAGGATCGAATGCATTTAGTTTAATGGTTAATTAATCTTGTCTTTAAGTTTATAGTGAAAATTATGGTAAATGCATATTTAAGGAATTTTTGTTTTGAGAAACAGTCAAAGATTTTGGTTTATTCGGTTTATGATAGCCTCATTCAGAAAACCTTATTTTAGGTTACTTCAGAAACTTTAGCGTTATCAGAATTTAATTTTTGTTCTTTGACTATTAAGAAAATATTAAATTTGAATATTGGTATATTATTAAATATTTTTTAAATAATTTAAGCAATGAGTCACCAAAGTGATCTATACTATGGAAATTATTTTAAAGATATAGAAGGTTTTGTGCATGTAAATTGGATTATGTTAGTATTAATCGGTCCAAAGGAAGGTTAATAATTAACATTATTACATGTGCAACTGTGGTAATAAACATGTGATAATTATTCGGTTTTACATGTCAGCAATAAATCGGCCCAAAGGAAGATTTCTATTTGACATGTTCTTATTATCAATGTTTGATTATTATACCAGAATATCACTTACAAGTTAATATTTTGTCCAAAGATGAAATATTAATAGAGTGTTCGATATCTTGATATAAGGTTTACCTTTATTCAAATTTATTATTATTTTGGTTCTCTTTTAATTTGATTGAAAGATAAAAATTAAGACAAACATTTTGAAACAATTAAATTCATATTTTGGCTTCGGACATAGTTTATTGTCAATGTTTGATTGCTAGAACAAAAGTACCGCTTACAGTTAATATTACTGTCCAAAGACTTGATATTAATATTGTGCTTGGTATCTTGAGGGGAACTAGCCATTATTTTGAATTTATTTGTTTACTCATGAGTATTAATGTGAGCTTGTTTTTATTTTATTTACTTATTTTGTTCTATATTTAGGTAAATTATCTTTGTTGTCACAATATCTGTTAAATACATTCTACACTCGTGTTTAGTGAAACTAATTTCAGGGAATAGAAAAGACACTTACATATGGTATTTGGTTGTATGAACATAGACTTTTCACTAAGGAAAGAACATCTTGCACCTCTCATTGCGGTAAGCACCCATAAAAGGAATTTTGAGAGGTAAGATTGTTCAAATCATATGAGTCTAATGATCATAAAACACTACATTCAAGATGTCTCTAGGAGCACAAATCTAAATAAATTACTCAAACTAAGAGTTTCCTTGAAGAAATTAAAGAAATGTTTTACCCAAAACACTAAGGTTAAGATGACACCACTTATGCCTTCTTTGAGGTCTATGAAGTATAAGGGTCAAGGAAATGTGAGGGAGTACATTATGAAAATGTTTAATATTGCTTCAGAATTTAAGGCACAGAAGATCAAACTTTTTTAACAATTGTTTGTTCTTATGATTTTGGTACCGCTTCCTATACAATTTAATGCAATTCAAGTTACAATTGTGAAAGAGAGAAATAGACTCCATTTGGGCTCGTTTCTCATTATGTTCAAGAGGAAGAAAAGTTGAAGCATTATAAGTGTAAAATTACTCTTTTGGTTAGTGCTCATTTAGTCAGTGTCTCTAAGATAAGGGCAATAAAAGAAAATATTAAAATAAAGTTGCTAAGGGTCACACTCAAAAGAAACAACAATAAATTACAAAAGGGTTGATTTCTTTTGTAACAAGTTAGGTCACATGTGAAGTAATTCAAGTTTAAAAGCGAGCAACTACTTCAGTTATTTTGAGTGATTTATGAGCTGTAAATTTTATGATCTCACAATTAAGATTATTTTAAGGAGAGATTTATAAATTTTTTAGGATGTTGAGTTTGGAGGGAGAAATAAGGTTGTTATTGAGGAGGAATTGAATTATAATTTAATTCATACCATCACTTTTGATGATGTTTAGGTTTTCACACCTATCATTAATCAAGAAGTGAATCAAGTACTTCAGCAAAACAATGTTGAACAACTCCCATTCAAAATAAGGTAATTGTTTTAGAAGAAAAAACTCAACAACCTTAAAAAAAACAAGTGTCATTAAAGAGGTCCACGAGAGGAAGATGAAATACTATTCTGGATTATTATATTGTATTTCTTCAAGAAAATAAGGTCACAATGGAATGATATAAAATGTTCAATCAGTTTTTATTAGATCATAAAAGTTTTAACTCTCAAAAGTGGTATAATTTTGTGCAATACAATAAAGTTTAGGAACTTGTCTCATTACCTTAAGGTGCAAGCCAATTGGTTGTAAATGAATATTTAAAACCAATAGGGACATAAATGGTAATGTGGATAAGTATAAAGCACGTCTTGTATCTAAGGATATACTTTGAAGAAGACATTGATTTTGTAGAGACTTTCTCTCAAGTTTCATTGAAAGACTCTTTCAAGATGTTCATGACACTTGTTGCTTATTTTAATCTTGAGCTACATAAGATGGAAGTTAAGCTTTTGTTTTTCAATGGCGACATTGATAAAAAACGAATTATATGATACAATCATAGATTTGTGTCTAATGATACAATATCAATGATATGTAAATTAAAGAAATCTATCTATGAGCTTAAGTAGGACTCTCATTAATGAAATTATAAATTTTATATTGATTATCTCATTCGGTTTTGAGATAAATTTGGTTGACAATTGTATATACTACAAGTTTAGTTGGAGTAAAATCAAGTGATACTCATATTGCTAAAGAAGACAAATTTAGTCTTATTCAATGCACTAAAAGTAACCTTAAAATTTAGAAAATCCAAAAGATACTCTATACATAAGCTATTGAGAATTTAATTTATGCTTAAGTATGTATGCGTTTAGAAATTGTGCACATTGTTGGAATGTTAGACAGATATTTAAGAAAATCTAGTATGAACTATTGGATAGCAGCCAATAGAGTTATGAGATATATTCAAAGAACAAATATTACATGCTCACATGTCGAAGTTCTGGTAAGTTAGAGATCATTAGGTTTACAGACTTCGATTCTAATAGAATATTGATGCAAAAGAATTTTGTCACATGGACTGTTGATTGTAGATTGAATAGAAAGACCACTTTAGTTATTTTGTGACAATAAATATGCATTCATTTATTCTATAAACAATAGGAACACTTTAAACTTAAAGCACATAAATATTACGTTCCTAGTTGTTAAAGAAAATTCAGAGTGGTTGTGTGTCTATAGAGCATGTTGGTACAAACTTTATAATTGTGCACATATTAAGAAATTGTCACCCTAGGTCTTACATGAGCACACTACTCATGTGGGTGTAATGTTATTTAAAGATATTCAGTTTTAGTGGGAGTTTGTAATTTTAAAAAATGTTCATTCGTTTTAGACACAATTTTGGTTACTTCAGTTTAAGGATATTCTAAGATTGTTTTCTGTAGAAATAAAGTTCTTTTGGTTTATGCACACTCTGAATTAAGTAAAGTTTGATCTCACTAAGGTTTAGGAGGGCCAGTTGGAAATAGACATGTTCGGTTCACATTTCATGTAATTTTCCATGCTACGCATCCATGTTTGATCTATGTCATTTGATTATGTTTGTATACATGACCATTGATGGGTCTAGTCATGATTGATATGGATATAATTGATGGACGAGATTGTTATAGAATATCTATTATTTAATAACAAATTTTGTGAGCTTATAAGGTTGTTCATTTAGCAAGAAACATATGTTGCCCAAGTGGGAGATTGTTGGATTAAAATCTGCAATTGTGGGCACATATGTAAAATGTATGTTGCTATTATAAAGTATGACACAAAATTAAGTGACCAATTATGTTAGGTGTGTCATGTGTATTAAAGTGTCATGGAAATAAAAGTGTAGATACCATAAGATATATTTATAATTCAATGAGGGACAGAGTTATAAATCTTTAATAGTTGATTTAATAATCAACTATATAAAGAGGTAGTGGTCCCCAAGAAATAAGTTAACTTGTTTTTCTCTCCTTTCCCGTCAGAGAGTTTTACTTCAAGAGATAACATATCTTCTTGGAAGATCAATACCAAAAATTTTGGGATTTCAACATGAAAATTAAAGTTTTTAATCTATCGATTAATTCAGGTACGCTTTCGCATTCAGTTTATTCGATTTATTGTTCTTGATGATTTGACATGATAGATCTTGGGTATTAGGTTTCATATTAATTTTTTATTTGGTTCTAACACCTTATCCTCAAGGTTCATATAAGGAAATTATGCAACAAAATCTTGTGCATTCTCTCAAGTGAATCGATAATTTCCATCATCTTCCCATTTAATCAAGAGCTGTCAACTTGGTGGCCTTCCTTTTCTTTCACTCCTCTCTTTATTATAGTCTTGGGCGTTCGAGACCCCTAGCTCTTTTTTGTCATCAAGGGTAATTGGGTGACTTGTTGCAATGGGTGACCCTTGAAGGCCTTTAATTGAGACACATGGAACACGAGGTGTATACGCGTGGACATTAGCAATTCTAGTTTGTAAGCGATGCTGCCAATCTTCTTGATAACTCGATATGGCCCAAAAAAATGAGGAATTAGTTTATGTCGTCGCCTTAGTCGTAGGGATAGTTGTCGATAAGGTTGCAATCGAATGAAAGCCCAACTTCCTTCTTCCAGTTCAACCTCTCTATGATGCTTATCCGCTTGTTCCCTCATCCCGTTTTGAGCCTTGGTGAGGTTCTGTTTGACTTCTTTAAGTAGCTCATCCATATCTCGCATCGCATGATCAACCACCAGGTTCTTCGACGCCCCTTCCACATAGCTGATGATGGTTGGAGGATCTCGCCCATATAAAATTTTAAAAGGGGTCATTCATGTCGATACCTGATGTGTGGTATTGTACCAATACTCAATCCATGCTAAATAATTGTCCCACTTGCTCGGTTCGTCGCTCACCGAGCAACAAAGATACATTTCTAGGCACTTGTTCAATGCCTCGGTATGCCCATCGGATTGTGGGTGATACGCGGAGCTCATTCCCAATTCGGTCCCTTGGAGCTTGGCCATTTCTTGCCACACTTCACTAACAAATATACGATCTCTATCGCTCACCATCGAGCGTGGTATTCCATGGAGTTTCACCACGGCTTGCACCATCACCCTTGCGATGTACACATTGTCATAATGCTTTGGTAAGGAGAAAAAATGACCATACTTCGTGAGTCGGACGACTACCACTAAAATTGCTTCCTTCCCATTTTCTCGCGGTAGCCTAGTGATAAAATCAAGCGAGATGTCCTCGAAAACCTGATTGGGAATATGTAGCGGTTGGAGTAGTTCGGCTAGTGAGAGGCTTTCGCTTTTCATTCTCTGTTAAATTTGGCATTCTCCAACATATTTCTTCACATCCATTCATATACCCTTCCAGTAGAAGTTTGGAGCTAGTCTATGAAAGGTCTCTCGTGACAAAGAATCAGCAGCGTTGTTTAGTTTACCGGAACAGTAACGTATCTCAAAGTCATAGCCAATTAACCTTGATAGCTAACGTTGTTGCTCGAGGTTTGAATTGTCTACGTCGTTAGCTCTCTTAACAATTTCTAGTCCGTCACAATTACAAATTTTCTTCCCAATAGATATTGTCGCCATTTGCCGACGACTTGTGTAATAGCGTACATTTCACGATTATAGGTGGATGCCCCTTGTATTTGTGGACTAAGTTTTTGACTAAAGTACGCAATTGGTTGACTTTCCTGAACCAAAACAGCACTGATTTCCACTCCGGATGCATCTGTCTCCACTATAAAAGTATTCTAAAACTGCGGCAAAGCACGCACAGGGGCAATACATAACTTTTCCTTTAACTGTTCGAATGCTTCTAGAGCCTTCGGATTCCAATCGAATTCTTTTCCCTTCCTGAACAGATCTGAGAGGGGTGCTGTCAAAGTAGCAAAGCCTTGGATAAATCTTCTATAGTAGCCCGTGTTTCCGAGGAATCCTCTCACTCCCTTCATATTCGTAGCAGGCCCGGCCAAGAGCAGGAGCACACTGAGCCCCTGCTCAGGGCCCCACTCTCTTGGGGCCTCAAAAACATACTGCTTTTAGTTCACAAATAAAACATTATGCTTGACAAATTTAAAATATCATTGACTGGATTTGTTAAAATATTTTTTATAATACGGATGGGCCCATAAATTTTATTATATCATGGCCCCACTAATTAATTAAGGCAACAATTAATGCCTTCATTGATTCTGCCGTAATCAATTGAAAAAAAAAACTTATATTGAAATTTGGAAATAGAAAAAAAAAACATTTAAATTACGTTAAATAAAATATAATCGTTAACTTTTAAAATTGATCTTTAAAAAATAAATTTTAAACACTCTATTTCTATTTATTCTCTATGAATTTAACATTCAATTTTTTAAAAAAGTAATTGTCTTAAAAATAATATCTCCATATTATAATTATTAAAAAAAAGGAGAAAAAGCTTTCTTCTTAAACTTAGGTTGTCGTTTTCTCTTATATATTCATGGTAAACCAACATCTCACTCTCTCGATCCTTCGAAGAATCAGATCAATTTCCTTTAATTTCTAAATTTTTTTTGATTGAAAATCATGTTGTATTGCTCTTACTTTTACCTTTTTACTTATATTTTTTTAATTTTCTTACATTTTAAATTTTTCATACAATTTTTAATTATCTAACTATGTTCCATAAAAAATACGACTCGGGATGTGAAAAACATAAAAAAAAACAATGAATTAAGAGTCTATTTTAAAATTTCGCTCAGGGGCCCTAAAATATCCGAGACGGCCCTGATTCGTAGCAGTATATATACTTCTTGCATAACACTTTTCTAGCACAAATAAGAAAATGACAAGGTCGGTTAGGGTAGCAAGTGTCTTTCTATCCCCCGTGCTTCTACGTCTGACCTGACATTCCTTGGACTTATTATCCCCTTATATCTCTGGTTGATGTTCTCTGGCTGTGGCACCATCCCTCCATCAGCTGGCTCGACCTCGCCTTCCATGTTCACAATAGTTTTTTGGTGAACTAATACCACCGACCGACTCTTTTTCATATCCTCTTTCTTTCTACCTATTCGCTTTTCTAAAAACGACCCTCAAATGACCTAAAACGAGTCTAAACATTTTCGTCTTGGGAGCACGATTTGCCACCGTCCACCGTCGGATCGGCCTAAAATCGAGGTATAGATCGAGAAGGAGGAAGGAGAATGGCGAACTATTTAACTTAGTTTCAAACAATTAAGAGCACATGTGGCCATCTTGTTATTGCCGGTAAATCATTTTTTCTGCTTTTAATTTGAATTGAACTCTTCAAATTTAACTTTGAGTTTGGGTTTTTTTTTTGTTGGAATTTTTATGTTGTTGGGTGAGATCAAGGATATCTATACTTTATTGCTTGATTTCTGATATGGAAGTTTTGAAGGTTCATATTTTGTGGTGTTTTGAGATTTTAATTTGATTTCTGATGTGGTAAATGTTGTTGATTTGAGCTTCCTTAGTTGATTTTTAAGAAGTCAGTACTTGATTATAATTTATGGGAATTTGTTAGAATTATGGCGAGTTAATCGAAGCACCTACGAGTTGAGATATGCTTGTTTGAATCAGTTTCTATATCCTTGAATGTTTGCATTCATTTTGATCTAACAAAAAAGGAAAGAATTGTAAAACATTTTTAAAAACCAATCTTAAATTAAGGGGAGTAAACTTTCCAAAGTTTTCAAAATACTTAAAAAATTACTTCGGTTTTGTTATATCAAAAAAGGGGAGATTGTAAAACCTAACTTGATTTTGATATAACAAAACTGTCTAAGGACCTTTTGTAAAAGTAAATAAATTGTTAAGTATTTCAAAATCTCACAAATTTATAAGCAAACTTGAATAAAAATGATTCTAAGACAAATAATTTATTCAAGCAAAATTTTTCTAAGTGTTACAGCCCAAAACCAACTTGTACGCCAAGGCATATCGATACGCTATAGCCGTATCGATACGGTTTTTAGGCTCTGGAATTTTAATCGACAAAAGCGTACCAATACGGTTTTACCCGTATCAATATGATATTTTACTTGGGCATAAGTTTAAGGCATAGCGTACCGATATGGTAGTCCCGTATTGATACGGTTTGATCTGATTCGATAAATCTTTGCATTTAAAGTTTTTGACCATTGCTTGTCAGTTATGATTTTAGCAAAATTCAAACGGTCGTTAGACCGTATCGATACGCCCATATAGCGTATCGATACATTTTTACTAAAGTTTTCCTTAGGATTCAAGTGAGCTAAATTCGTATCGATACGATCATAGAGTATCGATATGCCCTTGTTTTTACA
Organism: Hibiscus tridactylites; assembly: GCA_958450335.1. Classification (NCBI taxonomy): domain Eukaryota; kingdom Viridiplantae; phylum Streptophyta; class Magnoliopsida; order Malvales; family Malvaceae; genus Hibiscus; species Hibiscus tridactylites. Next base: position 16,127,035 of record OY288280.1, on the reverse strand, counting down.
CTATGCCCGTACCGATACGCCCATACGCATATCGATACTCCCCTCTTAAATGAGCACAACATCTCTTTCTGTTTTGAGACTAGTGTCGATACGGTTGTTCGAGTACTGATACGGTAGGTTGTAGAAGTGCATTTATTGCGAGAAAAATGAAGCCCATCGACTCAATTGACGATCTCAACCACAAGAACGACTAGAAATCAATACAAGGGTATATAAACAAGCCTCAAAAGCTACAACAACAACAATTGAACAAACTTGCAACAATCCAAGCATATATCCAAACCCTAGAGCTCTTAAAGTCAAATCCTTGTACCCTACTTGTTTAATCTTCAATTGCATTATCTTATTTCAAGTTTGGGGAGTGTTTAACTGTAATTAAGCAATCTATCAACCTAGTGAGAGGCATTATTCATATTTTCAAACTTCTTTGTATTTTAGAGAGTCTTGGTTAATCTTTGGCAGAAAGATTAACCGATTTGTAAGGTTTCCTCCTAATCCGAGAAAAGGGGACGAATTTCTAGTGAAATTGGTTGAAAATCCTTAGTGTGATCTAAGGTAGTGAATGTAGAGCTTGTTTTAAGCTTGAACCACAATAAATTACCTCGTCTTGAATTTTCCAACTTTCAATTTGCTCCTTCCAATCTTAAAAAGCCAATTCACCCCCTCTTGGCCATATTCGATTCAATTGATCAACTTAACAATTGGTATCATAGCCTAACTCTTTGAGGGACTCACATCCATAAGATAAGATCCTAGAAGAAGATCAATCAACCTTCAAATCAAGACATGGCATCTACCTCCAGCAAAACTTCCTCGAGTCACAATCGATCATCAAGCCGCCATTTTTCAATGGGAATAACTATCCCGATTGGAAAAATAGAATGAGGCTCTTCATCAAGTCTAATGACTATGTCCTTTGGGATGTTGTGGAAGATGGGCCAACAATTTCGATGAAGAGAGATGAAGAAGGAAGGCTAGTTCTGAAAACAAGAGCGGAAATGATTGATGAAGATCGAAGAAAACTTCAAGTGAATGACAAGGATCTTCACATAATCTTTTGTGCACTTGGACCCGATATGTACGCAAATATGTCATCTTTCAAAAGTGCAAAGGAAGCGTGGGACAAGTTAGAGACCACATACGAGGGCGCCAACGATGTAAATGAGACCAAGATTAGGATTCTTAATTTGAGTTATGAGAATTTCAAGATGGAGTCGAATGAGAGCATTTCTAAGATGTTTGATTGGTTCTCCATCATTGTAAATGGTCTCAAGAGTGAGATCATTCCTGAAGATAAGCTAGTCCAGAAGCTTCTTTACTCTCTTTCTGAATCATGGGATGGGAAGAGAACCACAATTATCGAGGCCAAGAACTTGAATACCTTGAAGCTCGATGAGTTGGTGGGATCTCTCTTTACTCATGAGATCATGAAGCAAGGAAGGGAAGAAGAAAATAATGGATAAGAAAGAAGAGTGGAGAAGCAAGAGGTAGATAAGAAGAAGCAAGGATTTGCTCTCAAGGCATCTAAAGAGGAAATCAATTCTAGTGAGGATGAGTTTGAGGAATTGACTATGATAGCCAAGAGATTCTCTCGGTTCATGAAGTCCAACCGAGGAAGAAAGTTCCAAAGGAGAAAAGACATCAAGAACAAAGAAGAGGAAGGGATCAACCCATTTGTTATGAGTGAAAGATGTCGGGGCACATAAGATCAGATTGCCCTCAACTCAAGAAAAAGGGGCTCGATAAGAAGAAAAAACAAAAAGCCCATGTTGCCACTTGGAGTGATGAAGAATCATCATCCGATGAAGAGGAGTATGAAGTGATTAATCTTTGCCTCATGGCTATTGATGATGATCCTAAGGTAAACCCTAACTCATCTACTTTCGATTTTACATTTGATGAACTTCAAGATGCATACGATGATTTGCAAGAGGTTTACGATGAGTTGGTTGAAAAGTACAAGGAATCGGTTTTGAAAAATAAGAAAATAATTTCCAGTTTGAAAAACCAAAATGATTCATTTTCCAAAACCAACTCGGAACTCGAAGGGAAGATTGTTGTTTTACAAGATGATTTGAAGTATTTTTAAAATGAAAATGTTGATTTAAACAATCTTCTTTCAAAAGTTCATGATGATCACCACAAAGTTGTGAATGAGCTTAAGGCTTCTCTTAATGTAGTTGTGAAACAAGATTTTGAAAAAGCATGTTCTTCAAAACCCAACTATGTAAAGAGGAATTTTAATGGCTACAAACAAAGAAGCTCTCAAAGGCATCCTAAAGGTGAAATGATTAGAATTGTATGGGTTCCTTAGGAACTAGTAGTTTCTAATAATATTAATGTTATTGCTTCTTGGATTCCTAAGGGAACCAAGTATTTGGGAGCTAACTCACATGGACCCAAAATGATTTGGGTACCAAAGATCAAGAACTAACTTTGTTTATAGGGGAGCATTGCTACAAGGTCAAAGCTTCAAGTCAAAACACTTGGTACCTTGATAGTGGATGCTCAAGACACATGACCGGGGACAATAGTAGATTCATGGAGCTAAAGCCAAAAGGTGGTGGAGTGGTGACATTTGGTGACAACTCCAAAGGCCATATTGAGGGTATTGGCTCCATTGGTAATCTCTCCTCTATTCTCATTGAAGATGTTTTATATGTCAATGGTCTAAAGCATAACTTGTTGAGCATTAGCCAATTATGTGACAAAGGTTTTAATGTTCTTTTGCTATAAATGGTTGCAAAAATGTGAACATTAAAACAAATAAGATAATGCTCATTGGTCATTGCATATCATATTCATGGTGCATATAGATGACATTCATACATCACATGCATGTTTGGTTGCTTAAACTGAAAATGATGCATGGTTATGGCATAAGAAACTAGGACATTCTAGCATAAGTGTTTTAGAGAAATTTGTTTCCTAAAATCTAGTTAGAGGTTTACCTAAGCTAAAATTCTTCTTAGATAAAATTTGTGATGCTTCTGCTAAAGGTAAACAAAAACAAAGCTCTTTTAAATCCATAAATGATGTTTCAACTAGTAGATTTTTACAATTGATCCATATGGATCTCTTTGAGCCTATTAGGACAACTAGCTTGGGTGGAAAATCATATGCTTATGTTTTAGTTGATGATTTCTCTAGATACACTTGGGTTCTCTTTTTAAGTACAAAAGATGAGGCTTTATAAAAATTCATCACATTTTCAAAAGTCACTCAAAATGACCTTGGTCAAAACATAACTCATAATAGAAGTGGCCATGAAACGAAATTTCAAAATCTAGGTTTTGAGGATTTTTGTAACTCTAATGGTATTAGCCACAATTTTTCCGCACCTCGCACTCCTCAACAAAATAGGTATTTGAGAGGAAAATCGTATTTTAGAAGAAATGGCTAGAACCATGCTTTGTGAAAATAATTTACCTAAGTATTTTTGGGCGGAAGCCACAAACGCCGCTTTTTATATTATAAATCGTGTAATGATTAGGCCTATTTTAAAGAAAACTCCTTATGAGATTTTAAAGTCAAAGAAACCTAACATTAGCTATTTTCATCCTTTTTGATTCAAGTGTTTTGTTTTAAACAATGGAAAAGATCATTTAGGTAAATTTGATGCAAAATATGATGAAGCTATTTTCTTATGATACTCTTTAAACTCTAAAGCCTATCGAGTGTTTAAAAAAAGAACCTTAGTTGTAGAAGAGTCTATTCATATGGTTTTCGATGATAACCTCCTTCCGAGGAAGGATTATTGTGATGATGATGATGTAGGGATCATATGACATCCTCAATCTTGGTATAGAAGTAATTAGGTCAATTGATTGAACAATTGGTTCAATCAAATCTTGAAATCCCTAATTGGGATAATCTAATTGAGCTAAAACTGATGCCAGCTGGATAGTTAGGGACTTAATTGAAAAGAAATAATGAGATGAGTGATCAAATCTAGGTGACCATTTCGGGTAAAATGAAGGAAATTTGGAATGCATGATAAACTTCTTATTTTCTAAGGTTGTCCATGATTTATTTCCTAATTAAGGACAAATTGAGGCTAGTTTAGTAATTGCACATATCCAATACCATGTTTAGCATAGTTATCTTCTCCATTCAGCCATAGCTGCCGAAAATGAAAGAGAAAGTAGAGAGAGAATTTTCTTGAGAAAAAATCTAAGAGAAAACAAGGAAATCTTGCTTGCATGTTGATCATCCAACCATAGGATTAAAGCTAGGAAGCTAAGTAAGTGTTCTTGTACATTAGTGAACCAATTTATGCATTGTTGTTGTGATGATTTGTTTTGTGGTCTATTTTGATACAATTGCTTGTTGTAATTTTTGAAATTAGGACTGGATTTATGTTATAGGTTGATGAATTAAATGAATTTAGCATGAATTATATGATAGGAAGTGAAAACAACACTCTAGATGATGTATTATACTACTCGATTATACTAGGTGACCAAATTGAAAGATTGGTAAAAAAATTAATGGACTGGAATTTGTCATCAACAAAAAGTCACCTACAGAAAATTGTTAAAATCTGATAAATTGAACTATTGGTAAAATCAATTTGGTGATAAAATGAACAGATAATGTGTTAGAATGAAAACTAGTCACATGGATAGTTAAAACTGCCATAGGGATTGTTTTGAAGAAATTGAAAGCTTTGGGTACTAAAATTGATCTGAAATAAATTCTGGAAATGATGAGTAAAAACAGGGGAATAATTATAATGAATGAATGATAACTTGAATTGGCTAATAAGTAGCTTAACTGATTATTTAACGTGGTAAAATAGCTTAATTGGTGAATCTAGACTAATATGGAAAGACGGTAAATTAATGGATTGATATGCTCTGTTTAGGGATCATACTGGACTTGAAGAAACAGGGAAAAACAGGGTAAACTTTGGTTATCAGGGCTAAAATGAACTATGTAACACCCTCGTCCCGGCCCGGACGCTTGACCGGTCCGAGTGGGCTACACAGGGATAACCGAGGCGAAACTCGTTAAGGCTCCACTTCGGTTAACAACCCGAGAAAAATTTTTCCATTTATTATTATCTTATCTAGATGCATTATTATGTCATATGTGAAAAAGGCAACAGCGGAAGCAACAAGCGAGACGATCAACCCAAACAGCATACCAAAAACAGCCCATTTTAACTTAAACTGTAGGCCGTATCGAAACGTCCAGAGGGTGTATCGATACGCCTTAACTAGGTCAACTGGCCAAAGTAAACCCGAGGAGACCGTATCGAAATGGGGGTGGACCGTATCGAAACGCCCTCGATGGTCAACTTCTCGTGGTCAACGCTACGAAGACCGTTCCGAAACGCCTAGGACAGTTTCGATACCTTCAATTTCTCGTCAAAATCTTAGATTTCCAATAGAAAAATCGTATCGAAATGCCCCTTTTGCGTATCGAAACGCCTGGCCTAAAACAAGAGGCCATATCAAAACGAGACCAAACGTTTCGATACACCTGCTGCGAACAGACATGTTTTAGCTGGTTTATGGCACAAGGCTGCCTCAAACACCAACTAAAACCTCCCACAACCAAACATACACAAACCCTAGATGCAAGGCTCCCTATAACAATATGCTTAACACACCACGCATATATAAAAGCCATACATTGAAAAGGATCATCAAATCAACAAAAGATTCATACATAGCATTCAAGATAACATGCTTAGACAAGAACATACACTTAAGCATTCATAAAGGGCACAAGGCCAACATACTAGGCATAAGCAAACCTTAAACAGAAAATTCACATAACAAGGAGTCTAAACATGCTCCTAAAACAAAATAGCCACAGAAGTCCCCATTACTTGACTATTACATCATTAACTTAAAATAGTTCATACTTGAGGATAGAAAATGCTTAACTAGCACACTTGGAGGCCCTCTACTTGCTCAAGCTACCCACGAACTAAGGATATGCATTGTCGAACAAAAGAGAGCGTAAGCATAAAGCTTAGTGAGGGTAAGCTCGTAAAACAAACCTCGACAATGTAGGGTCCAAGCACGAGCACAACCAAGGTAGAATGCATGATCTTACCTTCGAACCACATGAGTCAAAATATCAATGATGCATGAACACAATATCAACATCATGCCATGCTCAACAACTCATAAGCTCAACACATGGAAATTACATATATCAATGTATTAACAAACACATTCCACAAACGATATTGGCACCTAGCTATGACCCGAATACGCGGATAACCGTTGGACCTCACATCCAACAACTCACATTTACCTTACGGTGGGATTACACTCATCACCGTTTCACGCGGAGGGGATTCCACTCATCCTCACGCCTCGTCGATGGGATTCCACTCATCACCGACTAACATATATATAAGAAGATTTCCGGGCGAACCCGTACTCCATCTTGATGAATACCATCACCAAGACCACGCGCGCATTTTGACTCTCGTGTGCACACTAAACATCCTAATGATCGATCATTGTACCCAAGCATACTAGTGCCAATATTACACTCATCACCGTTTCACGCGGAGGGGATTCCACAATCCAAACATGAGTCATACTCAACATTTAAAGTTCAACCAAACTCTCTAACTAAAGCTTGGGATTAGACTACCAATCTAATCCCAACTCTAGGTGGATCTACCAAGCCCAACCTAGTCCACATGCTTGAACCAACCATTGAAAATCAAGTTTAAACATTTAACCACTCAACGATTATTCCAAGCTCAACCACACTAGTCGATCAACCACACAATTCCTTGCTTCTAAACATCCCAACACAATCAAAACAACTACAAATCAGTCCACAAATCAATGTAGCAAACCCGGAACACTAACCAAGCACAAAACACATGTTTTCAAGCTAAAGACAACCCCAAAACCTTCATTCTCGGGCAGCCATGAAGCACAACCCAAAACCATTGATTTCAACACTTATATTACTCCCAAAAGCTTCCAAAACAACCCTTATACATAGCCTAACCATCAGCCAACAAATTCTCACATCAAACACCCCCAATACTCAACATTTAAACTCTCTAAAACCTCCCTAAAATCCAATTTCGGGAAACATCAGAAAACCATGTAAAATCGAATATGTTGGACCTTTTGGATAGCAAATAACTTATATAACCTCAACAAATCAAAAACTTAAGTTAAAGATGATAAAGATGGCATTTTAATCAAAAATCTCAAAACTCCAAATTGCAAACTATGAGCTTTAATGAAAAATAATGGTACAAGCTTGTAGAGGAAAGAGAGGACAAGTCAAAAATGGGTTTACCTTTGAAAAATCTCCAACAACAAGCAAGAAGGATGATGGAATAGTGAACACAATGGCGAAGGGGTTTTTCACGTTAGAAAGGCTTCAAGGTAGAAGATGATGAATAGTTTGGGTGTTTTGAAATAAGAGTGTTTTTATTTTACAAGTCTCAATAATTACAAGATTGCCATTAATGAGATGGCAATCTCCAAATTTCTAAAATCAATGGGATTTGGGTTTGAAATCAAAATAAGCCCAGCATAAAATCATTTGTTTTGAAAACACGAGGCCCAAAATATTATTTTAATATTTTAAATTCACCCGAACCCTAAACCCGGGTGTTACAACTCTCCCCCACTTTAGGAATTTCGTCCCCAAAATTACCTGACGGAAACAAATACGGAAATTGCTCAAGCATATCAGCTTTCCTCTCCCACGTGGCCTCTTCCACACCTCTATGTCTCCACAACACCTTGACCAACTCTATGGTCTTGCCACGCAACACCTTGCTATCAGAAGCAAGTATCTCAACAGGTTCTTCATTGTAAGACAAATCCGGATTTAGTTCTATCTCCTCAACGGGCATAACATGAGACGGATTTGATTTATATCTCCTAAGCATCGACACATGAAAGACATCATGGATCTTCTCTAACTCTGAATGCAATCTCAAACGGTAAGCTACTGGCCCAATCCGCTCAACTATCTCATACGAACCAATAAACCTCGGACTCAACTTGCCTTTCCGGCCAAACCTCATTACCTTCTTCCACGGAGATACTTTCAGAAACATTTTCTCACTCACTGAGAACTCGATCTCTTTTCTCTTCAAATCTACGTAAGATTTCTGACGATCGGAAGCTGCTTTCAAACGGTCACAAATCAACTTCACTTTTTCGGTAGTCCCCTTAAGCAAATCTGGCATAAGTAACAATTTCTGACCCGTTTTAGCCTAACAGATCGGAGTCCTACATCGTCTACCATACAAAGCCTCATAAGGAGCCATCTGTATACTAGCATGGTAACTGTTGTTGAGAGAAAACTCAACTAAGGGTAAATGCTTCTCCCAAGAACCTTGGAAGTCAATCACACAACAACAGAGCATATCCTCTAAAATTTGTATCACTCGTTCTGACTGTCCATCTGACTGCAGATGATGCGAAGTACTAAAATGCAAACAGCTACCTAGGGCACTATGCAAACAACTCTAGAACCTCGCTATGAACCTCGGAGCTCTGTCTGATACAATAGACTTTGGAACTCCATGAAGTCTCACAAACTCGCGGATGTACAAACTTGCCAACTTGTCTAAAGAATCTGTAGTGTTCACTGCTAAGAAATGAGCACACTTAGTAAATCTATCAACTATCACCCAAACCGAATTCTTCTTCGAAGGAGACAACGGTAACCCTGACACAAAGTCCATAGTGATCCTCTCCCACTTCCATTCCGGAATCTTCAAAGGCTGTAACAAACCTGAAGGAACCTCATGTTCTGCTCCACTCTCTGACAAACCATGCAACGGCTCACATACTCGGCTACATCCTTCTTCAAACCAACCCATCAATAATCATTCTTCAAATCTCGGTACATCTTAGTATTGCTCGCATGCATCGAAAAAGGACTCGAATGTGCTTCACTCAAAATCACACATCTCAACTCAACATCTTCAGGTACTACAACTCTGTCTCGGAAACACAACACGTTCTCACCACTGAAACTATACTCGGTCGGTCTACCTTCGGCTATGTCCTGAACATGAGGAACTAAAGACACATCTTGCAATTGTTTCTCTCTGATCATCTGAATCAAAGAAGGCTTCACTTGCAACTTCGTGATCAAACCACCATCATCTGATACACTCAACCTAGCAAACATAGCTCGCAACTCAGCTGCAACTTTTCTGCTCAACGCATCGGCTACTACATTTACCTTACCCGGATGGTACTCTATAGTCAAATCATAGTCTTTCAACAGTTCAAGCGATCTTCTCTGTCTCAAGTTCAGCTCTCTCTGAGTCATCAAATACTTAAAGCTTTTATGATCAGTGTAAACTGTGCACTTCTCACCGTACAAGTAGTGACGCCAAATCTTCAACGCAAACACAGCTGCTGCTAACTCAATGTCGTGCGTAGGGTAGTTCTTCTCGTGCACCTTCAACTGTCTCGAAGCATAGGCAACAACTCTCCTTTCTTGCATCAGAACACAACCTAAACCTACGTAGGAAGCATCACTATAGATCACGAACTCCTTCCCTGAAACCGGATGTACTAACACTGGAGAGATTCGTCAAAGCTTCTTTTAATTTCTCAAAAGCCTTATGTCTCGCATCTGACCACTCAAACTTAACTCCCTTTTGCAACAATTTAGTTAATGGAGCAGCTACTCTAGAGAAACCATCAACGAACCTCCTATAGTAACCTACTAATCCTAGGAAACTCCTAATCTCAGTCACTGACTTAGGTTGTTTCCACTCAACAATAGCCTCAATCTTCGTCGGATCAACACGGATACCTTCAGCTGACACAACATGGCCAAGAAACACAACCTCTCGAATCCAGAACTCACATTTGCTAAACTTAGTATACAACTGATTACTCTTCAATCTTTGCAAAACAAGTCTCAAGTGCTCATCATGTTCTTCTTCTGATCTCGAGTACATAAGGATGTCATCTATGAAAACAACTACAAACCGGTCTAAATAGTCTCTGAAAACTCTGTTCATCATATCTATGAAAGTTGTTGGTGCATTCATGAGCCCAAACGGCATCACAAGAAACTCATAGTGACCATATCTACTCCTAAAAGCTGTCTTCGGAACATCACACTCCTTTACCTTCAACAGATAGTACCCTGATATCAGGTCTATCTTCGAAAACACTGAGGCACCTCTCAATTGGTCAAACAAGTCATCTATACGAGGCAACATATACTTGTTCTTTACTGTCAACTGGTTCAGCTGCCTGTAGTCAATACACATTCTCATACGGCCATCCTTCTTCTTCACAAACAACACGGGAGCACCCCAAGGCGAACTACTAGGCCTAATAAAACCTCGGTCTAACAACTCCTGAAGCAACTCTTCAACTCTTTCAACTCTTTCGAAGCCATACGGTACTGAGCAATAGAAACTGGAGTAGACCCTGAAACAGTCTCAATCACAAACTCTACATCTCTATCAGGAGGCAAACTTGGTAACTCTTCTGGAAACACATCCGGAAAATCACGAATTGTTCTAATATCTTTCGGTCTAACCTCACTCATATTCGGATTCATCACATATGCTAAATAATCCCCACAACCGGAATCCATCAACCTATGTGCCTCTAAAGCTGACACAACATTCGACAAGAACTTAACGTTCTCGCCTACTACTACTACCTCGTAGTCATCGGAAAGCTTCAACGAAATTCTTTTTGTCTCAAAATCTAAACTAGCTCTGTGCTCAACCAACCAATCAATACCCAAGATGATATCAAAGCCGTAGAACAGAAGCTCCATCATATCAACCGGAAACACATGACCTTGAATCTTCAGTGAACACCTCTTATACATCCGTCTAATTACAACTGTCTCACCAAAGGAACTAGTCACATGCATCCCTACATCTAAGATCTCAACAGGTATGTCTAACTTCTTCGCATGCTCACTCAAAATATAAGAATGCGTAGAACCCGAATCAACTAAGGAAAGGAAAGACATGGACTGTAACTCAAAATTACCTGCTATCACATCTGTGTCATTCCCTGGCTCTCTCTGAGCATAGACTCTAGCTGGTCCACTGGCCTCTAGCTATACTGCCACAACATAAGCAAGGTTCCTCGGTTCCTCTATCCTAGGTGCATCAGCCCTCGGCTGGAAGTAACCACGGCCTCTCTGATAGTCAATCGATCTCGCAGGAGCCTAAGCCTGAACTGGTGCTTGTGCCGTCTGATGCGGACACTCTCTCTTGAAGTGGTCTCTCCATCCACAGTTCCAGCAAGCATGGAAGTTACCCCAACACTCTCCTGAATGATGTCTCCCACAACGGGCACACTCGGGCAACCGCCCTCCAACTCTATGGCCCTAATAGCCTCTACCATGGTGGCCACCGCCACGCCTATGGTCATACTGATGTCCACTGCCTCGATGCCTCTTGGCATCACCACGATCAAAGTTGTTGTGCCTCTTCCCTGAACTGGATCCTCCCGAATGCTTGGTCAACCCCAAGCTATGCTCGATGTCCTTGGCCCTAGCGACCAAGACATCAAAATCAGAATAATCTGAAGCTAAGGTATACCTCATGACCTCCTCATGAAGCCCATATCTGAACCGATCACAACGGTCCCTCTCAGTAGGAACCAACTCCGGAGCATACCGACTCAATCGGACAAAGCGAATCTCATAATCTGTCACTAAGGTGTCTCCCTAAACAAGAGCCATGAACTCCCGCTTCTTCTCATCCAAATATCTCGACCCCAAATACCTCTTTCTAAAAGCAGTCTCAAAGAAGTTCCAACTGATCTCGGCCTCAGGCACACCAGTAGTAATGGTGACCCACCAGGTGTAGGCATCACCCTGAAGCAACGAAACTACACAACCCAACTTACGAGCTTCAACACATCCCATCTGAGCTAAGATACAGACTGTCTTCTCCAACCACAACTCTGATCTCTCCGGTGTAGATCCCCTAAACTCATCCGCCCCTAGGCTACGAAGCCTCTCTAAAGGTAAACTAGCATCATCACCTCTCAGCTGAGCTGCAGCCTAAGCTCCGGCAACCGCGGCCTGAAACACTCCCGCTATAGCTTGAACTAGCGGAGCCATATCTATCCCTGCAGGACCTTGACCAACCTGAGGTCCCGCTCCCTCAGCTCCAGCCTCGCCTACCACTTCAGGCTGACGAGGTGGTGGTGGTGGAGGAGCTCTAACTCCAACAGCAGACTCTTCCACATGAGCCTCTACTTCAGCCACCAGCTCATTAGCAGGAGCCGCAACACGAGGTTTCCTGACGAACCAACATCGGTCTACCTCTAGGCCTCGACATAAGCGCTCACAATTAACAACTACAACAACAACAACATACAAAGATAGGGTTACTAAGGGCAAGGGTCCAAGTGGCTCAAGTATGGTCATTCACTTAAAAATCCTTTTTCCGATGTAATAGAAGCAATGAGACTCTACTCAACATGCTTCAAACAACATACATATACGATCAATCAAACAAATAGCGAAGTATACTTGATAAACAAGCAAACATACTTACATGGCAAGCAAACATCGTGCAATTGCAATACAAGAATTTAACTTACCTCACTTACCCGCCCAAGGTCTCAGAAACCTTAGGCTCTGATACCAACAAGTGTAACCCCCTCGTCCCAGTCCAGAAGCATGACCAGTCCGAGTGGGCTACACGAGGATAATTGAGGCGAAACCCGTTAAGGCTCCACTTCGGTTAACAACCCGAGAAAACTTTTTCATTTGTTATTATCTTATCTAGATGCATTATTATGTTTTATGTGAAAAAGGCAACAGCGGAAGCAACAAGCGAGGCGATCAACCCAAACAACATACCAAAAGCAACCCATTTTAACTTAAACTCCAGGCCGTATCGAAACACCCAGAGGGTGTATCGATACGCCTTGACTAGGTCAACTAGCCAGAGTCAACCCGAGGAGATCGTATCGAAACGAGGGTGGACCGTATCGAAACGCCCTCGATGGTCAACTTCTCGTGGTCAACGCTACGAAGACCGTTAGAAAAATCTCCAACAACAAGCAGGAAGGATGATGGAATAGTGAACACAATGGTGAAGGGGTTTTTCACGTTAGAAAGGCTTGAAGGTAGAAGATGATGAATAGTTTGGGTGTTTTTAAATAAGAGTGTTTTTATTTTACAAGTCTCAATAATTGCAAGATTGCCATTAATGAGATGGCAATCTCCCAATTTCTAAAATCCATGGGATTTGGGTTTGAAATCAAAACAAGCCCAACATAAAATCATTTGTTTTGAAAACATGAGGCTCAAAATATTATTTTAATATTTTAAATTCACCCGACCCCCAAACCCGGGTGTTACAAACTAGTAAGGGATCTAGGCTTAAAAGTGCACTAAAGTGAGCTAAAATGCAATATGGCAGATTAGTCCTTGGAAAAATGCCTTGTCTTTAAATGTAAAACTTTATTGATCTAGAAATGGGAAAAATACGAGCCTTATATGGTTAAAAAGGTAATTGAATAAGATTTCTAACAAGGTAAATTAATTGAAATTCTGACGTATTGATTAAAAGTTATGATTAGATTAGTAACAGGTATACAAGCTGCCAGAACTGGGAAACAATTTTGAACGAATTGTGTTTGTTCTTGTTTGAATGAGCCCATATGATTCATGTGGACGCTAATATGCTTTGTTTTTATTTTCATCTTCTTTGCCCTTAGTGTGGGAAGTGATCATTGGTTAGGGTTTTAATCAAAGAAAAAATATCAGGCTTAAAGGGGGATAACTATGGATTTTTATTTTCTTTTCGTGAAGGGAAATGAAGGAATGCCAAATGTCATTTCACACACAAACATCATCGGAGAGAAGCAGTCTTCAGTTGTAAATGCTTTAGACTTATCACTATATTCAAGGACCCTAACAACAATGTTTGAGAGGAAAATTCATTCATAATATGTACATGAGATTTCTCATTAATCCTAAACACATTTCATTGCCCTTCTACCTCGGGATTAGATCCAAGAATCATTCATATAATCAATAATAGAGGCTCTGCAAAAAATATGTATTGTAGAAGAGAAATGGAAAATGGAAGGGAAAATGAAATGTTTGCCACTTGAAAAAAAGATGCATCTTTGAAACAAGTAGAACAACATAGAAGCCCTTACAAAAGATCCCTAATGCTTGCGGGCAAAAGCAAAAGGGTTGATTCTCGGTATGAACCCAACATCGTCTAGGAAAATCTTTTACTGTCTGAACATTATTTCAGGTAGGCATGTGTGAATTGCGGCCAAGCTCGACCCGTTCATTTCGTGACAAGATAAATGCAAGCAATAATAAAAAAAGACAAGAAAAAAATGCAAATGCATGAATGCTAATTTATGAATGAAAATGTATGAATGCAGGTGAGGGGTCATCAATTCCATTAAGATATTGCTCTAGAAGTAGCTTCCATTGGATGTCGAAGGTCCTACGAATACATCTTAATCTGAGCATTCAGTTTCTCTTCGATCAGTCTTTGAAGCCTTGGTCCTGCCTTCCCTATTGGTCTGATGTAAAAGAAAAAATGTAGCTTCTTAACCTCACATGCTTAGCTACATATTCAATTTAGGATGTGATGCTTCTATCGAACTCGTCTCGCTCTTGGGTCCTTTTGACGTTGCCCCTAAGTCGAATAGACCAATGATCATCTTCAAATTCTACTTGGTTGGACCGTCGAAGTGGTCCTATAACACTTGCGACTTATGGTATTCTGCTTAGCGCTGATATGAGCATACTTCGATGTTTCCTCTAAGTCATCACTCGACAAATTCTCATTGTTTACTGGTGAACCTCAGATTGGTGACGTACATTCGCATTGTCTTCTTCTTTTAGGTACCTTCCATCCATGGGGAAAGTTTTTCTAATTGAGCAACATGTTTTAGAATCGATCTCGTCTAAATATGGGATGTATGCAACAAATAAATATGCCAAAAACACACACATAAAAAGGTTAGTACACTTTTTAATAAAAAACAGAAATAAAACCCTAAAGGTCCAAAATAAATTCATTTTACGAATAATTCTGGGCAGCACATTCCAACACTCCATGACATGTCTCCACAGATTATTCTTACAAAATAATTTTGAGCAGACTAAAAGTCTAAGGTTTTCCACATAGCTCTATTGGGGTAGGCTCTAGATTCTCAAACTTGATTTGGTTCTAAAAGGGTACTCGAGTTGTCCTTGTTGTCTCCTACTAAGGGTAGCAAGGCCCTCGGTTCTCACCCATTACTGGATTCAAACGAATCGAGTTCAACTCAGGAGGACTCACCACTTATGTCTTCTCGAAAAATCAATATCCTTACGAAGACAAAGGGAATGAGTCTCGAAGGTACTTGCTAGACTCATACGAAGAATCAATATTCCTACATGAGCAAAGCGTGTTCCCCCCACTTAAATGAACGGGACAAAGTTCGGGTATAGAGCTTTCTTTAAAGAATTTTAGAATGCGTAAAATAGAATTACATTCATTAAACGGACAAATAAATTAAACCTATTGTGAACTTGCAAATTCCATTAGTTCTTTAAGAAACCCTTTTTAAAAACAAATTGAAATCAATTTCTTGTCTGACCATCTTTTGTTTTAAAAAAACAAACTTCCCCAGCGAAGTTGCCAAGTTGTCGCAACTTTTTCAAGCTTCGACATTTTGGAAAAACTTTAAAACATGAAGTCGCCACCAATCTTTTTGAAAAAATGTGATTGGATCATTTTTAAAGCAAGGTTATTTTAATAAATTGTTTTATTTTATTAAAACGGTGGTTTTAGTCTGTAAAAACTAGAAAAATAGGTTCGGGGGTCGGTTATGCGTGGGGAAGGGTTAACACCCCCACAACGCCCAAAATTGGTAACTCATTGATTTCAAAAATGTTTTCAAAATATAGAATTTGCAAGTTCATGAAGGTTCGATTTATTTGTCCGTTTAATGAATATAAATCTGTTTTAACGGTCTTATCCCCCGAAAAATGAACTCTAATCACCGCTAATACTTCTAGCGCTAACCCGTCATCCCGTTTGATAAGACACGACATTAATTAAGTTCTGCTTTTTCAATCAAACAAAGAAATTTAATGTGTTGAACTTTTTTTATTTATGTTAAACTGAAGTTTATTAATTCTAAAGAGAGTATAAGTATTTTATTCCTAATTGAGGGTTTGAATTTTATTAAGCATATTTTATTTTTATTTTTTATTTTTGTGAAGGAATTTTTATACAAACAAGTCTCTAATCTAAGCTCTTAGATCTTAATCGTAAAGTTTAATCTATCATTAAAGGCAAACAAGACAAGGTAATACATAACTTTAAGTTTTCTAACAGGTTTGGATCAACTTTATTTTGAGAGGATTAAAATTTCTATCACTACAAAAAAATCTTCTTTGTTTTTGTGCTTTAAAGATATTTTTATTCTATTATTTGAAGTGTTTTTTAGTTTTTAAGATTTTAATTATTTTTTCTATTTGAAATGTTTTTAAAGCCTTTTTTTATTCTATTTTTGAGTTTTTTTTTCAAAACCTTTTACTTTCAAATCTTTATATTTTAAAGCCCTTTTTATTTTTAGATTTTTGATTTTTATGTTTTTTTTTTCAAAACCCTTTTTATTTTTAAGAAAATGTTTTTTTTATAATTTAAGCTTAAAAATCTTTTAAAATTCTTTTCAAACCCTTTTCGTTCAGAATTTTTTTTAAGTTTCAAAAAACTTTTTTTTATTAGAGATTATTTTTACGTTTATTTTTGGTCTTTTTCTACTTTTCCTAAAGAGAAACTTTATTGCCTATTTTTACTTTTTAATTTTTGAAATTGAATCCAAAATTTTCTTTAAAAAACTTTATTTTCAACAACACAATTTTTAATTTTTAAGGATGAAAATGGATCGGAATTTTTATTTTCAACAACAAGATCTTTTTAGTTTTTTAAGAATAAGAGTGGATCAAAAACTTACTTTTCCCTACAATTTTTATATTTAATAACACATTTTTAGTTTTTTTTAGAATGAACATGAATCAAACAAAGTTTTATTGTAAAAACAAATGAAATTTTAGTTAAAACTTTTTATCATTTTTTAAGTTAAAAGATCAACATAAACAAAGCACAAGACTCAAGCTTCTAACATCAAATGTACTTTAAAACATGAATAAAAAAATTAACAAAAGAAACTTAATTCGAAATAAAAAAGGGAAGAGAAACTATACCGATAGTGAAGATATTGCAAGCTTTTCCTTCAAAAATTTGACTCGGAGCTGCTCCAAAACTAGAACAATTTCCAGCAACCTCTAATAAATCCAGAAATTTTTTTTGATAATTTTCAGATGAACTTTCAAGTGTTTTTTCTTGTGTTTTTTTGGTGTGTCCAGCAATGGAGCATTTGGGGGGTTTTATAGGCTTTTGGGGGTGGGGGTTTTAATGCAATTGGGGACAAAATCCCAAAATTCTCCCCCCTAAAAATCATCTTTTTGATCAGCCAACATTATTACATTGAAATTCCATCCAAATTTTAACAGATTTGGTTCTAATTTGGGGAATTTTGCCCTCTAAATTAATTAGGGTTCGAAACCTTCCTCTCTAACATTAGCGAGTTACAGGCGACGAAAAAAACAGGGTCGGTGACATCAGGTTTGGCCGGTCGAGACGTGTAACACCCTAAGTTTTGTTCATAATCATTTAAAGCTGAAGATGAAAAAAAAAGAATAGGAAGAAAAGTAGAAAATAAGGAAAATGGCTGCCATGGGTTTTAAACCCATGACCCCTTGAATAGAGAACATGTGACTTAGCAATTTGGTCTAAGGTAATTTTTTATTATAGTCTAACTCGGTTTTTTTTAAGTTAATTATTTTGATTATACATAAATTAAATAAAAGTCTGAACAAAAAACACACATGTGTTATTAACACCCCAAAAATACCCAGATCCTTTTTTCCCTCTCTCGACCCCTCACCTTCTCCCCCCACCGTCCGGCTTCGATCTACCACACCGCCCGTCGGTGGCTGCCACCGCCCCAGCCATCGAAAGTGCCGCTTCAACCCGACCAAACCCATGGCCGCCACGAGCAAAACGGAGTCGTATTTCGCCGGCAAAACTTGCTTGAAGTTTCAGCCAAAAACCCCAAATTGTGCGCCTATGTTTCCTACATTTACTGACCTCGTCCATCGTCCGTTCGCGACGCAGCCATCAGATCTGAGCTCCTAACAAAGTGGCGAGCAAAACCCAACTGCCCGACCACTCATCTAACACCGGTAAGGGCTTCATCGGGGATACGCGATAATCCAACCATTTTTGAACCATTTGGGTAAGTTCCAGTCATATTCCGGTCTGTTTGGCTAAGTCTTAGGGTTACATGATTCTAGGTTTAATGATCTGTTGATTTTCGGTAGAATCGAACGTTTTGGGGATCACCGACGACTTTCCGATGAAGATTCCGGCGAGATCTGTTATGGTAAGTGAACCAGGTTCAAACCGGCCTGAACCGTCTAGACCGGTTGAATCAGTCAACCCAGTCAACCCAACCCAAGTCTGACCCAACTCGTACTCGACCCGAACCCGTATGCCCGACCCGTCAACCCGTTAACCGAGTCAACCGTCCGAGTCAACTCAGTGAGTCGGCTCGCCTGAGTTGACTTAGTGAATTAGCTTGCACGGATCGACTTAGCCAAGTCAAACTAGTTGACCAGTGCCGTCAGCGTTGATGTTGACCGTTGACCTGCTGACGTCAGCGTTGACTTTGATCGTTGACCAAAATGTCAACTTTTTCGAAAACTCCTATTTTATGTTTTTCGACGTCTTGAGTCCGTTTTTGAAGCCCGTTTCTCAAAATTCAAACCCGAAAGCCTCCAAATCTGACCTTGAACCCGAACTTGTATATGTATTTAATTTTCAGTTAAGGGTACTGTGAATAAAGACTGAAATGAGGATTTTGTGTGATTGAAGGTACTCACAGTTCCTTACATACGAATTGTTGAGGGGCGTCAAATATGAGTTCAAGAGTGTTCAGATGTCAATTTCAAGGATCATTCGATATGGAAATGATTTAAGGTAATACATTACAAAAACTTGTTGCGTGTAAAATAGACTATCGCAATTGTAGTGCAAGTGTACACGACGCAAGTAGTAAAGTGATACGAAGTATCGGATATCGTCTCCACAGGGATTGGGCTAATGACTTCACCTTGATTTACTGCACGAAGTAAAGAAAATATTTTAGAAAGTTGTCACGAATAATAAAGTAAAAACGTAAATAAAAGGATTGGATTATCAAGATAGAGAGAATGGGCTGGTATTGAATTGCTCGGTAGTGCAGGTATTGAATTGCTCAGGATCTCCAGTTCTGTCGTCGCTCCCGTCGCCGACAGCACCTGTCGCGACGTCTGTCCGTTAGTTGTCGCGGCAGCAGACACTAACTCAGTACTTCAAGCTTGGCAAGAATCCCAGATCTGCCTTGCCCTATCCCTAGGCACAAGTCTGTCGATGAACACGTTTTTGATGATACCTCCCAGCGTGAATCGGAGGATGAATACCGATGTGTATGAATTCTTCTTTAGCCACTTAACCTCGCCTTATCCCTAAGCACGAGATGGTTCAACTATAAACTAGAGAACGCGCTTTTATCTCTTTCGTATACTTAGCTCTCCCGATGCTAAGTAAATAGATAACCTCACAATGCTCTCCCGATGCTCTTGCAAGATATTAAAACCAAGATAAAAGAACTTGAAGTTTATTTTATTGAACTTGAAAAATCCTAAAACAAAGCAACCCTTGCAACTACTTTACAAAACAACCCGTGGCCCTAGGGGGAATTTAGAACATGTTGGTGACGGGTGGACGGCAGGGTTTTTGGTTTCGGTTATGGGGTAGTCGGCTATGCCCTAGGTTTAATCTATGCCCTTTATATAAGCTTTGGGCTCAAGTTATCTAAGGTAATAAGGATTACAACTTTAATTAAAAGTAAGATTCTAATAAAGACTAAATCTCTAAAATATCCTACTTTTCAGCCGCATCCCTATCTTGTGGGAATTCCTTTCCTTGAGCTTTGGCTTGACATATCTTTTGATCCGGGGCTTGGAAAATTATTTGGCTTCCACACGACAGACGAGCAGATTTTTCTCTATCCATCGATGTCCACTTCACTTTTCCTCTTCAGTAATCTGCTGTCACCATGCTGTCACGACAGGTCCATGACAGGTTTGTCTTCTTCAGTTGCTTGTCCAGTTCAGCTTTCCTGCTTATCTGCCCTGCGCCTGCCTTCATCGTCAACCTTGGCAGTTACCTGCAAAATACACCATCTTTTAGTAGAATCCGTGCCTTTTATATAATTGTGATGTTTAATTGAAAACTATCCTAAATGCAATGCAATGATGCTTGAATGCAGCAGAAATATGGGTTAAAAAGGGTGTAAATAATAGAACTTTTACACACTCAACACACCCCCAAACTCAAGTCTTTGCTTGCCCTCAAGCAATTAAACCTAAAGAAAAATGAAAATTTTTGTGTTGGCCTTCAAACAGTGAACTGTCCCTTACCCGTCGCTCATTCTCTATGGCGGCAGCAACCTGTCGGAAAGGTTAGGATCTGTCCGGAATCTCCCTATAGTTCTCGTGCAGTGTGTGCATGCTTGTGAACAGTTATATGCTAAGACTCTCTTAGTTTCACTAGAATATTCAACTCCTTCACTCAAATCTTTATGCCAAAGTTTATTTTTTTAGAAGGCACATTTTCATGCTTCTTTTTCTTCTATTTTCAAGCTAGAATTTTCTAGAGCCAGTTTTGGGCACCTCTAGTTAGCAATACTGAAAATGCTAGACCACCCCCACATGAGCAATGTAAGGCAATTACTACTAGGAGTGGGAAAAAGCTACCAGGGTCGGAAAAAGAAGTTGGTACAGAACAGGACCCTGCTTTGAACAAACCTACCGAGGAAGCTGCCCCGACAGGTGACAAACAGACTGCTGCCGATGAGCCTGTCACGACAGGAGAAGCGACAGAGGAGAAAAAGGAAGATTATCGTCCTCAGATTCGCATGCAGTGGGAAGGACGCATTGCTGATTATCGTCCCCCACCACCCTTCCCTCAACGGATACAACAAGCTAAGAATGAATCTCAACTCAAAAAAAATTATGATATTTTTAAACAGGTTCATATTAACATTCCGTTGTTAGATGCTGTTAGGGAAATGCCAGGTTATGCTAAATTTCTCAAGGATGTCATGTCTAAAAAATCTAAACTTGGGGAATTTGAAACGGTAAGGATGCAAGAGGGTTGCATGAGTATTCTTCATCGGCAACCACCCAAGAAAAAGAAGGATCCGGGGAGTTTCCTCATACCTTGCGTAATCGGCGATAAATTTGTGGGTAAGGCACTTTGTGATCTTGGTGCTAGTGTTAATCTAATGCCCAAATCTGTTTTTCAGAAATTAGGTATTGGCAAGGCGCGGCCCACGACAGTTACCCTACAGCTAGCCGACCGCTCTTACGTTCACCCCGAGGGAAAAATTGAAGATATTTTGGTAAGAGTGGATAAACTTATTTTTCCTGCTGACTTTCTTATTTTAGATTGTGAGGCAGATGAGAACGCACCAGTCATCCTAGGGCGACCCTTCTTAGCCACGGGAAGATCATTGATTGATGTGGAAAAAGGAGAACTCACCATGCGCGTGAACGATCAAGAAATTAAGTTGAATGTTCTCCAAGCAATGAAACATGCCGATGTAGACGAGGAATGCAAAGCCATCATTGAGGTGACCTTTGATTACCCCTGCATCAGATCGGGCTGCCGTGATATCAAATTTGGTCACTGCTGCGACAGCCACTTAAACGCCTGTCACGACAGTAACGACGACAGCTCCGACGACAGTAACTCCTATGAATCCGATACACCTGACGCTGAAGATCATGAGGAGGTAAACTGGTTAGACCATCGTCCAGGTAAGTTATTCGAACCTTTGAATTACACTTCGGATAACCATTTAATCCAAAAGCCCTCTACTGTTGAACCACCTATATTAGAACTTAAGCCCCTGCCAGGGCAACTTAAATATGCTTATCTTGGTTGTGATGACACACTGCCTGTAATCATCTCTGCTAAGCTGCCGCAGGAACAGGAACGACAGCTGATCGACATGTTGAGGCAGCATAAAAGGGCGATAGGATGGACGATAGCAGACATCCAGGGCATTAGTCCGGCAATCTGTATGCACAAAATCCTCCTAGAGGAAGATCATAAGCCGACTATTGATGCCCAAAGGCGGTTAAACCTTGCAATGAAGGAGGTGGTGCGTAAAGAAATAATTAAATGGTTAGATGCAGGTATCATTTACGCCATCTCCGACAGCAAATGGGTAAGCCCGGTGCAATGTGTTCCCAAGAAAGGAGGCATGACCGTGATAACCAACGAAAACAACGAGTTAATCCCAACCAGGACTGTGACCGGTTGGAGGGTTTGTATGGACTATCGGAAGCTTAACAAAGCTACCCGAAAGGACCACTTTCCTTTACCCTTTATTGATCAAATGCTTGATAGATTAGCGGGTAAACCTTACTATTGTTTTCTTGATGGTTATTCAGGATACAATCAAATTGCTATTGCACCGGAGGACCAAGAGAAAACGACTTTCACATGCCCCTACGGTACGTACGCATTTAGGAGGATGCCATTTGGACTCTGTAACGCACCTGCCACCTTCCAAAGGTGCATGATGGCTATATTCTCGGACATGGTTGAGGACTTCCTAGAAATTTTTATGGATGATTTTTCTGTCTTTGGAGACGATTTTGAGAGTTGTCTAGGCAATTTACAAAAGGTGCTCGAAAGATGCGAAAAAGCTAACTTGGTTTTAAATTGGGAAAAATGCCACTTTATGGTGGATGAAGGGATAGTCTTAGGCCATAAGATTAGCTACCGTGGGATAGAGGTCGACAGGGCAAAAATAGAAGTCATAGAGAAGCTGCCGCCGCCAACCACAGTCAAGGGCATTAGGAGTTTTTTAGGGCATGCTGGTTTTTATAGGAGATTTATTGCCAATTTCTCAAAAATCACGAAACCCCTATGTCATCTTTTAGAGCATAACCGACCCTTTGACTTTAATGAAGAATGTACTGAAGCATTCAAGGTTCTGAAGGAAAAGTTAGTGACAGCCCCCATAGTACAGCCACCAGACTGGACGCAACCGTTTGAAATTATGTGTGATGCTAGTGACTATGTTGTCGGGGCAGCACTTGGGCAGCGCAAGGACAGGCTATTTCATGTCATATATTATGCCAGCAAAACATTGAATGATGCCCAAGTGAATTATACCACCACGGAAAAGGAGTTGTTAGCTGTGGTGTTTTCCATCGACAAGTTTCATTCTTACATACTTGGAACGAAGGTTATAATACACACCGACCACTCTGCCATCAAGTATTTATTTGCAAAAAAGGATGCAAAACCTAGGTTGATACGATGGATTTTACTATTACAAGAGTTCGACCTTGAGATAAAAGATAAAAAGGGGACAGAAAATCAGGTGGCAGATCACTTGTCGAGGTTGGAGACGGGACAGAGTCTACCGCCAGATGAGACACACATACTGGAGACCTTCCCAGATGAGCAGCTCTTTGCTGCCGCACTAGCTGTCGCGACAGCCATGGCGGCAGGTAAGTCTTCTAACCTTCCCTGGTATGCTGATTTCGTTAATTTTATAGTTAGCGGAATATTACCTTCTGATCTTACTTATCAAGCCAGGAAGAGGTTTCAAAATGATGTTAAACATTATTATTGGGACGAACCTCTTCTTTTCAAAATGTGCTCAGATCAGGTTATAAGGAGATGCATACCACAAGAAGAACAAGAAGACATTCTCCATCACTGTCATGCTTCACAATATGGAGGACACTTAGGAGGCAATAAAACGGCTGCCAAGGTGCTGCAGTCAGGGTTCTACTGGCCGACACTGTATAAGGACGCACAGGAATTTTACAAAAATTGTGACAGGTGCCAGCGGACAGGTAACATCTCGAGGAGAAACGAGATGCCACTGCAGAATATTTTAGAAGTCGAAATCTTCGACGTTTGGGGGATTGATTTTATGGGACCTTTTCCATCTTCATGTGGAAATCTTTACATCCTCCTAGCAGTGGATTATGTCTCCAAGTGGGTAGAAGCAATCGCAACTCAAAAGAATGATGCCAAAACAGTCCAAAAGTTTTTGCACAAAAACATCTTTTCTAGATTTGGCATCCCTAGGGCGATTATCAGTAATGAAGGGAGACATTTTGACAACAAGGTAATTGCTGCCGCCTTGAGAAAATATGGTGTCAAGCACAGGATCGCGACAGCATACCACCCACAGACCAATGGACAGGCTGAGATATCCAATAGGGAAGTGAAGAACATTCTAGAAAAAATGGTTAAACCAACTAGGAAAGATTGGTCTTTGCTTCTGAATGATGCATTATGGGCATACAGAACAGCTTTCAAGACTCCATTGGGCATGTCTCCATACCGTTTGATTTATGGGAAAACCTGTCATCTGCCTGTCGAGATAGAACACAAGGCATTTTGGGCGATCAAGGCAGTAAACATGGACTTGGACAAGGCAGGCCAGAAAAGGTTGTTGGATTTGAATGAGATCGATGAAATACGGACAATGGCCTACGACAATGCAAGGATTTACAAGGAAAAAACTAAGAAGTGGCATGACAAGAAGTTGCTGCCACGACAGTTCTGCCCAGGGCAGCTTGTGTTGTTGTTTAATTCTAGATTGAAACTCTTTCCAGGGAAGCTCAAATCTAGATGGTCTGGCCCATTCCAAGTAATTCAAGTTTTTCCCCATGGTGCCATTACAATTCAATCACTAAAGGACGGGCACCAATTCAAAGTCAATGGACAACGCCTCAAGCACTATCAAGGGACTGAAGCCCCAAGAATACAGGAAGTGGTTACTTTAGGTGATGCCCCACAAGGCATCCCTAATGTAACATAATTTCCTATTTTTTTTATTAATATTATTTATTAGGAATTAGATTAATTTTATTCGAATAATGTTTTGTTTTTAATTTCGGTTTTTAGGAAATAAAGGAGGCAAGTGAGAAAGAAGAAGTGGCCCAAGCCCACCGCCCATCCACCAGCCCAATAAAGCCCATTTATGATAACCTGTCGTTTCGGCTGCCGGCGCAGACGGAGTTGACAGGCTGTCAACAGACGCACAGCAGACGAAGAATCGTGCGACAGACGCACAGTAGAGGCATTAATGCCCGTCAGACGCGTCAGACACTCTACATTCAATCTGCCGCTCCGTTATTCCCGCCTGCCGTTGCGGCATTAAATGGGCAGCTCCCCAACAGCTATATAAACCCCTTCTCCTTTTCATTTTTCATCACTTCAGATTTTCTCTCTTGCTATTCTCTTCTAGTTTTATCTATTTTCTTTCATTTTCAGCCCTTGCAACCAAAAATGTCTTCACGACAAACCCGTCAGAACGCTGCTGCCGCTTCTTCTTCAGCAGCAGCATCCCTGTTCGCTAACAAGGAACTTTGGGAGGAGCGGAGCTTCATCTACAACAGAGATGCCCCTCTGTTTGGACTCCGGCC
Organism: Hibiscus tridactylites; assembly: GCA_958450335.1. NCBI lineage: Eukaryota > Viridiplantae > Streptophyta > Magnoliopsida > Malvales > Malvaceae > Hibiscus > Hibiscus tridactylites. The sequence continues at coordinate 16,101,475 of OY288280.1, read as the reverse complement.
GTTCATCATGCAGGCCATAACAGCTCAACTGTGGGAAGACTTCGCCGAGCAGCCGGCAGAGCTTAATGACACCCTGGTCAGAGAATTTTACGCGGCAATCGAGAGTAAGACGGCGACATCTGTCACCGTCCGAGGAGTGACAGTTCCTTTCACCGCCAGCAGCATCAACCATGTCTTCGGCCTCTTCTTTGGCCCCAATGATGATGCTCATCAACAGTTTTGGGACACCCTCGACGCTGCCGGCCACGATGCTATCATGAGGGAGTTGACAGAAGCAGGAACGACATGGAGCACAAGTAGAAGAACCCCCATTCTGTCAATAGGGGGCAGCTACTCCTTGAAGCAAAACTATGGAACGCTTTTATCAAAAAGCGTATCCTGCCCTCGTCCCACCATACGACAGTCAACAGACAGCGGCTGGCCCTCATCCACTCTATCATGCACAACAGGCCCATCAATGTGGGCAGGTACATGAGGGACAGCATTCTTGATTGCGCCTTCCGATCGGACTCACGACTCTGCCTGCCCTGCACCATCACTGCCCTCTGCCGCTGTGCTGCAGTACCGGAGGACCCCTCAGACAAAATCAAGAAGGGCAGCGGCTGGACAGACAGCAACATCTCTAGCCTCATAGAGCTGGTAGTCGTATCGCCCCTCAACGCCTTCGATCCAAACGCCCCTCCTGCTGAGTCTGATGATGAGCCTGCCACCGAACCTGCCCCAGAAGCTGCCACCAACACCGCTCCGGCAGATCAGAACGCCCACATCTTTGCGGCCATCTTGAGGATCGAGGAGCGCCAGATGGGCTTAATGACATTCATCCGAGACTTCTCCAATGCAACGGTAAATTTCATTACCAATACTTTGAATTTTACGGATGTCTTTTTCCCCACCTTCCCCGCCCATTATTTCAATATCCCATCCCCTACTCCCACACCACCTGTCTCTCCCCATGGAGAATCTGCCTCCTCCACACCTTCCCCGACGGCAGCCGGCAGCCCACCGGCAGACACCTCTTGTATGATTTATGAACATGTTGGTATTTGTTAATGCATGCATAAAAATGATGATGAGTACTGTTAATTCTGCTCAAGTCAAATCGGATATGAAAATGAGTATGATAATTTGGATAAGATTGCAATGCTCGAATGAGAAGATTAATAAATCAGAAGGATCTGGTGTTCAATAAGAAATTAATAAGGCAGCTAATCTCCAAATCCGATTATTAGTGTCAAATGATTAAATGTGAAAAATATTTGGATATGAAATTACAAAATTGCCTTTAAGGTGTGAGAATGACTAAAATACCCCTAGAATTGGAAGCGATAGAAATCTACACTAGATATGGTTAAACAACCTGATTCATCTGAAAACCTTGAACTACTTGGAAAGTTATGGTAACAAGATTTAAACCTTCGAGATTGAAGGTGTTAGGTTTCCTTGATTTTGGAATGAATCTCTGAATATAGATTTTCGGGAAACGACTAAAAGTATTGGAAATACTGTTATGGCTAAATTATTCGGAAGGATCGTATTGACCAAAAAGGCTGAAGTATCCTCAGACACCGAGGTTTGCAAAATTAACGGGAATGATGGGTAAACCTTTGAGTTCTGAAATTGACTGAAGTGGTTGGAGGTACCGAAATTACGTGAATGGCTGAAACACCCACGAGTACTTAAATGATTCGAATACTATATATGGTTCAATTGACAGGAATGATGGATATCTCGAGCTTCAAAATGACTGAAATACCCTCTTGACTGGAATAAATAAATTACCTTTGATAAAATTCCAGAAATGCCAATAAAGCTGAAAATGACAGAAATGCCCCTAAGGGTTGAAGCATGACTCACATACGTCAATCACTCCTGATATTAATATAAGGTTGGAAGTTTTTTCGCACATAATATAAGTTCGACTACTCCGAGGCAAGTCTTGTGGTGAATTATGAAAGCAACCGTTCAAATATACGATACAACTGGATGCATTAAAAGGGTTGGTTAGTACTGCAAGGTTGTGATATGTTAGTTCGAATGGTTTGGAGGCTCGAAAAACTTCTGGAAATCTTAAATATTGCAAATCATCATTTTATCATTATTGGGCTAAATTACAAAATCACCCCTAAAAGTTAAATGACCAAAATGCCTTCGTTGGCCAAAGTAATCAAAATAGCCCTGAATATATCCGATATCGTGAAAGATCTTGACATAGAAATCTCATAATGCCTGGTTGGAAACCTTATGAGCAAATAGAATTCCCTGAGCGACTGTTTATGCCTCGTTGGTATAAATTACCAAAACTCTCATGTATGATAAAATGACTATAATACCCTTGTAGGCTTAGATGACTGAATCACTCATGATATATCTGGACTCTCTAAGACCTTGATGTATCAATTCTTGAATATCTGGTTTGAACCGTTAGTATGAACCCTTTTTAATAGAGATCTCATTTTGAAATTTGTTCAAATTGTCAAAAGTTCAATGTGTCCCCTTTCGTAAATATCGAGTATCTTCAAGAAATAAATTGTTCCATCTAGTGTGTTCCATGTGTTCCATCAAGCATATCATCAAAAGTTCAATGTAGCACACATGGAACACACTAGATGGAACTTTTGATGACTTAATTATGAATGATGATATGCTTGATGAAATGATGAACTGGACATATGATAACATTTTCTGCCTACTCGTTGTAAGTTCGGTCGATCTGTATGCTTGGTATATGATTGTGCTATGTGGTTATTTGATCTGTGGTAATATTGTATGTCTGCCAGATGTAAGTAATAGTATAATCTGTTAGCTTGACCTAGGATGGTACACTATGTTTGCATGATGAATGATGATATCATCTGCACAATGGTATGCCCATATATGTGCCTAAAGAGCCTGAACTTCTGTTTCTGATGCTTCGTATGGAATATGTCTGCCATATGTATTCTGTTACTCATGTCTGAAATCTGAATATCAGTTGCTATCTGGGTATATCGTTGGGTTATGTTATGAAGTCTTTGTTGGTACAGCCCTGATCCAACTGGTAAATCCTTATGGACTCAAGGTCTCCCCTTGGGTAGGTTTCGATGCTTTAACATGGGTAAATTCTTATGGACCTAAGGCAGCCCTTAGGTGCCACCTATGCCCATCGAGCCTAGGGTAAGTCCTTATGGATGCAGTTTTAGGGGATTGCATATTGGTGTAAGGTTGGAGGGTAGTTACTCGTAAACCCTTGTATGTACTTGAACATTTGTATTGAATTGTTATGTGTTCTTATGATATGACCGGTATGTATTTATGCTTGTTTGATCGGCACTTATTGGAACACACTAGACACTAAACTCTTTGTTTTCATCTTCATAATCTATCAGCTTGTATAATTCTCGTTTGCTACTCGATGATTGAATGAAGAACAAGTACCGTTATTCTCAAGTATAACGTTACCCCGAAATAGCGGAAAGGAAATGGAGACTGTTACTACTTGGAACATCATGAAAATGTTATGCCTACCATATATCTGCATGAGCTTATAGCATCTTTTGGTAGTTCTGTATTACTGAGCTTTTCCAAGCTCACGTTGTTTTTTCCATCGCAGGTTAAAAGAATATATCATGGTATAATGTTTGACATCAGTGTTTGGAGTTCTCTCGGTGTTGCCTCTAGAGTACGGTATTGTATAGTTAGTGGGCATGTATGTCATGTATTGTTTTATGATAGTGTCTGTAAAACACTTTCTGAAATTTTTGTTATGAGTTTAAATGACTTCCTGAAATGGTATTTTAAACAGAAGTTGATTTTACAGTTTAATAAGTGTTTGAGCAAAAAAAATTATGTGTATTTTTACTGTTGGTCGCTCTTGTGACCCTAATGTGTTTTCTTAGGATCCGTTGTAATGCATAGGTGGGTCTATGGGGTTACAAGATGAGCCGAACGAAACCGGTCTCGCCGGTCGCCGTGATCCGTAGCCAGCGCAACTAGGGATGGTAATCGTCTAGCCTAGCTTGCTGGGGCGGGATTTTAGGGAATTATCCCCCGCGCGTGCAGCGCACGCGCTAGCGCGTAGCGCGCGAGACTTTCCCCTTTTTTCTTTATTCGATCCAAGCCGTCAATATTTTTCACCGCTGATCCAATGGTCTACATTAAACCTGAAAAAAAAAAAACAAATGGGTTAGTTTGGGCCTCTTTTAAAAAAATGGGTTTCTTATTATTTATAAGATTATTTTTATTTTTAATGGACCCTTAAAAATAAATGGACACTTCTATTTAAATGATGTTTTTTTTAAAAAGTGTGTTTGATGAGTATTTATTTTGGTTGTGTTTTTGGTCCTTATTTCGATTAAATATAAGTTTGAGGGACTTAACTGGGTTGTTTTATGATGTTTTCATGTAGGGGACGTGATGCTGGAAATAAACTGGAATTCTACAGAAAATGTTGGAGTCATGGGCATGAATGCTGACTGGGCGCCACGTCAGCGTCTTCTAGAAGCTGACGTCAGCAGCAGTGTTAGCTTATCAGGCCGCTTATCAAATAGCTTATCTCCGGATTTTTAAATTTTAAATTTTAAACTTTGGATAATTATTTTGTTTAATTTTAATTATCATTTTAGGTTTACCTAGGTTATTTGAAACACTATAAATACCCCTTTTGGGGTAAGACTTGTCATCAATCAATCATCAATTGAATATCATTTCATCTTCTCTTGGAAATTCTTCTCTTCTTAGTTTTACTTAAGTTCTTTTCTTATATTTCTTATTTTAATTATTTCTTAAATGTCGAGCATGATTAATTTGATAACCATGCTCGGCTAGATCTTTTTAAGCCGAAGGCTTATGCGATGACGCGTTCTGAAGGCGAGGTTTGAAATTATGCTTCAAACATTTCGGAAACTTTTCTCGATTTCTTCATACTTATTTTCTAAATCAAAATGATTTTTTAAAACCCAAAGATTGACTTTGGAGAAAAACAATTGTTTTGATCTATCAAGTCGGAGGGAGGATCAGTTATTGAAACAAATCCGACTTCCAGGGAACACACTTAGTAAATAGATTACTAAGAGAAATTGAGATCGAATGGTTTTTATAGAAATGACTTTTCGAGTTGGTTACGAGCTTAAAGAATTTTTTTTCTCAAACATTGAGTTGGTTTAGACAAATTATCAAAACTGAAATCAAAAATTGATTTTGGAGATTCAGTTTACAAACAAAAACTTCAAAGATTGACCTTGAAGTAATTTTGCCAACAAGTTTTTCGAAATTAAAATCTCTACCATTGAACCGAGTAGAACAAGTCAAAGCTTAGCCCGAGGCTGAAAATCTCCATATTATTTTCAAGTCTTTTAAAACATTTCTTTTACTCTCTTAAACAATTACATTTCATTGCAAACAAACCACCCCTCCTAAATCACATCAACATAGCTTCATAAACAACTCTTGGTTCAGAAACTACAAAAGCGCGACAAGGAAAGTTCTAAGTCCCTGTGGGTTCGATTCCTATTTCCCTATCTATATTTAGTTTAATTCTTTTATTTATTTATTTATTTATTTGAAAGAAGGAAATTATTCTTGACACATTACTACGCGTGTCAAAATTGGCGACGTTGCGGGGGACTTTGGCAACTTTTACTGTTTGTTTTTTACCAGGAGAAATTCGGGAGAACAGGTTAAATTCATCCCAGAAATCGAAGCCAAATGGGAAACAACGAACAGACGATCCAGCAGCTGATCAGGGCACCAGAGGACAATCAGCCCTTGTGCATAACCTTTCCGAATGGTGAAACGTCATTCCAACTAAAAACAGGCTTGATTCATCTCCTACCAACCTTCCACGGTTTGCCCAAAGAAAACCCACACAAACATTTGAAGGAATTTCACATGGTTTGTCTAAGCACAAAGCCTCAGGGAGTATCCGATGACCAAATTAAACTTAGAGCTTTTCCATTTTCATTAGCAGATATAGCAAAAGATTGGTTATTTGATTTAGCCCCAAACTTTGTTACAACCTGGACTGAAATGGCTAAACTCTTTCTTGACAGGTTCTTCTCTACGGCAAAAGCGAGTGAATTAAGGCACAGCATCCTGAGCATTCAACAAAGGGAATCCGAATCTTTATATGAATACTGGAGAGGTTTAAAAAGTTGTGTGCAAATTGTGCAAAACATGGATTATCGGAACAAACCCTCCTTCAGTATTTCTATGAAGGATTGATGCCTATGGATATGAAAGTAGTGGATGAGGCAAGCGGCAGAGCTCTAGTCAATATGACCCCAACAACGGCTAAAACACTGATATCAACCATGGTCGCCAACTCGCAAAGGTTTAATCAATCTAGCGAACCATCTCGAAGGGTTCGCGAGGTAAGTACAGTTTCTTTAGAAAATAAGGTTGATAAATTAGCTGAAATAGTGCAAACTCTTTTTGCAGGAAAAAAAAGGGAACAACTAGACTTTGTGGGATCTGTACTAGTCCAGAACATTCGACAGACTGTTGTCCGATGATTCAGGAAAATGATGTCGCCCAAGCCAATGCCATAGGAAATGCATATAATCCAGGGTGGAGAAACCAGTCAAACCTTGGATTCGCAAACAACCAGAGAAAAAATCAACCATACCAACAAAGACAACCTTACCCACAATAAAAGACATCTCTATAAACCTTAGTTGAGTGTTTACCGATGTCCCAAGAGAAATTCCAAATTCGTACCGAGGCCCACTTACAAGAGTTAGACAAACAAATGAGCCAACTAGCAAGCCGTCTTGATTCCAAAGGTAAACTTCCTTCACAAACCGAGACAAACCCTAGAGAAAATATAAGTGCCATCACACTCCGTAGTGGGACCGTTACAGCTCCAAAAGAACCATCAAAAAACAATAATCCCACTCCTGCCATGGAAGAAGGTAACGGAAACCAAGATAACCCTTTACCATCTCCTCCTTCGTCTCCATCTCTTGAAGTCGCGCCTCCTTTCCCATCATGATTGGTAAAACGTGACAAAAAGGCTGAATAGAAAGAAATTATTGAAGTATTTAAAAAGGTCCAAGTGAACATTCCTATCTTAGAAGTCATTCACCAAGTGCCAAGGTACGCTCGTTTCCTTAAAGAGCTCTGCACAACCAAGCGGAAACTCACCGGGCACGAAAAGGTAAATTTGGGAGAGCACGTTTCTGCAGTTTTTCAACGTAAGTTACCACCTAAAATGAAAGACCAAGGTATGTTTGCTATACCCTGTCAAATTGGTAATGTATCTATTAAACGTGCTATGTGCGACCTTGGGGCTTCAATAAATGTAATGTCGCTTTCTGTTTATAAAATGATAACTAATGATCCTTTGAAGGAAACCAGGATTATGATACAGTTGGCGGATCGATCAGTCATCTATCCAAAAGGAGTGTTGGAAAATGTTTTGGTAAAGGTATATGTCTTATTTTTCCTACGGACTTCTATGTGATCGATTTGGCTCACGATAGAACAAACACTTGCTCCGAAGTGTTGTTGGGAAGACCATTCATTAGCACAGCAAACACGAAAATAGAAGTAATGATCGGCCTTTTATCCATGGAATTCGACGGTGAGGTAGTAGAATTCGATGTTTATAAGGTAATGAGGTATCCTGATCAGGTTGAATCTGTTAACTCAATTGATATTGTTGATCCATATATATAAGAGTATGCGGATACTAATGTTTTTAATAACTTTGATATGGACTATGAGCTTTGCGACGATGAGGCAGAAAATGAGGACGAATATGTTTCCTTTATTAATTCTGATTTAGCTTTAACTCCATCAAAGACTGAACCTTTGCCATCTATTTTGTAGGATCCGAAGTTAGAATTAAAGGAACTCCCATCTCACCTTAAGTACACCTTCTTGGGAGACAATGATACCTTACCGGTTATCATTTCGAACGAATTAACCGGAGAGGAAGAAGTTGATCTTGTCACAGTCCTGCGAAAGTATAAGGAAGCAATCGGGTGGACGGTAGCAGACATCAAAGGACTTAGCCCCTCAACTTGTATGCACAAGATCAAAGTCGAGGAAGGGGCAAAGCCGTCACGACAAGGTCAGCGACGCTTGAATGATCCCATGATGAAGGTAGTACAAGACGAAATTCAAAAACTTCTAGATGCCGATATTATATATCCAATCTCGGATAGCGAGTGGGTAAGTCCTATTCATGTTGTTCCTAAAAAAATCGGCGTCACGGTGATCAGCAATGACAAAGGTGAGTTAGTTCCAACTCGAGTTCAGAATGGATGGCGAGTTTGCATAGATTACAGGAAGTTGAATTCTCTAACCCGAAAAGATCACTTTCCATTACCATACATTGATCAAATGATTGAAAGATTAGCTGGTAAATCTCACTATTGCTGTCTCGATGGTTTTTCAACGGCTTAAATCGTACTATGACAATGCTCCGGTTGGTCTAGTTGAGGAAATTCGTTTAATCGAACCTGTCACTTGAATAAGGTCGTCAAGCTAGCGACGATAAACAAGCGCTAAATGGGAGGCAACCCATTTTTTCATTTCATTTCATGTCTTGAATTACTGTTTTTCATTTTCATATTTTAATTTTCATTCTATTTCATTTTCAGGTGCATCGTACACATCAATCGAATATAGAACCCACATCTCCTTCTTTTTTTTAACTCCCTCTAATAATATATTTATTATAGTCTAAATAATTTATTTATTATATATTATCTTTCTATTTAAATTCACGTAAGTTATAATTTGTTTTAAATTTAAATCATAAACTATATTTATATATATATATATATATATATCAAATCGAGACCCATCAACAACCCTTTTTGTTGGAATGAAAGAATCAATTACTTGTCCTTGTCTAGCAAAAATAAGACACAGACACTTCCAATGCAAATTAGGTGGAACATTTGCCACAAACATCATCTAACACCGTCTATCTTCCGCCGCCACCGACATTAGTCACAATATATAAATATATAAGTTTTGTTGGTTGTTTATTATTTTTAAAGATACATAATACTACTTATTATTTTTAGAAAAATAATAGTATTTTAAAATAATATTATTGAATTATTATTTTCAGAAAAAATAATATTATTGAATTATTAACTATGAGTGTTATTGTTTTATATATTTAGTAGTAATAAAACATTCTAGTATTTTTTAATAAAAAATTAAATAAATAAGTATTTAAAATATTATAGTATAATATAATTTTATTATTTAAATATTAAATTTTTAATATTATAATAATATGCTCAAGTATATTATAATATTACAATATTCTCATTTTAATAATATATAATAAATCATCAACCTAATTAATTTTATTTGTTTTCATAAAAACAAAATTATAGAATTAGTATTGATTAGTAATATTATTTTACTTATTTTATATCAATCTAATATTATTATATTATTTTAATAAAAATATTAATTGCTAAAATATTTAAAATATATGTATAAAAATTTGCAAAATATATTATTCCTATTTTAATATTATAATTTTATATTTTTATTGTAATATATAAAAATATTTAATAATATAATTTGTTTTAACAAAATATACTAATCATTATATTTTTATTTTAAAATTGTACAACAGTAACATTTTAGTAATAGTGTTGTTCTATTATATATGATGTCAGACCATTGTCGTTCTCTTTTTCTCTGATTTCATGTCTTGTTTCGTTAGATGCCTAACTCCTCATTTGTTTATTGAGTAAAATTTATAAATGGTAACTAAATTTTGTTAAAAAAACAAAACGGTAATTAAACTTTTAAATGTTACAAAATGAAAATCAAACTTTATATTTTGTAATAAAATGATAACTGAAGCGTTAAACTCTGTTAACCCTTATTGACAAGTTGATTGTGTCTGCCACATCCCCACTCCTTTCTCCACCCTATTTTCTCCTTTTCCATCATGTCATATTTAAAAAATAAAAAATAAAAATTTTATTCCTTTCCACTTCATATTTAAAAAAAAACAATAAACAAAGGTAACAAACAACTAAAATCTCGAACCAGAGAGATAATACACAAAAATGACAAACACCCATTAACCTAAATCGACTATTTCAAAGAAAACACACAATGAAAATGAGAGAAATTAGAGTTTTTATCAAAACATTAAAATGGAAAAACCCTAAAAGAAAAAAGAATATGCAGATGAAAATGTCAGACAAAGAAACATAAAATGGAGGCAAAGGGCTAAGAAGGAAAAATTAGATCTGTCATGAGGGACGAAGAACTAACTTATTTCGAAATAGTAAAGATAGAGAAGCAAAGAGTTTTGTGTTACATGGTGATAAAGATACGATGGGTATGGCTCTTGAGCGAAAGGAAAGCACATCCCATGGCGACTGGTTCAGCTCGCACACGGGCACAGTATCGGCCCTTGAACCGTGGAATTTATCAGCGATAATAGCTTCACGTTTTTGTAATTACCACGTCACCCTTTAATAGTACTTAATGGCTCAGTGGCTATTTTGTAAAAAAAGAAAATTTAAAGTTTAATGTCTATTACATAATTTTTAAAAGTTCGATGACTTTTTTTTTTGACAATTCAGTGAACATTGTATATTTTATCCTTCATTTTATGGAAAATCATTTTCCAAAATCTCAATGTATAGTTTTGCAAGGAGTAAGTTTATTTAGGCACGTGTTTCTAAAACAATATTTTTAAATTGAATTAGAATCTAAAAATATATAAATTTTATTTTAATATTGAAATTTATTCAGTCACATGTCACAGTTTCTTGACATATATATAATTGACAACTCCATAAACGGCCATTGCGTATAACGCAATTGTTTTTAGGGTTTGACAAACCTTTAGGGTTGAGATGATGAAGATCGCCTTTTCAAGAAATTAGCAGTCTCCTTCTCAACTCGGAATTTCCTTTGCAAAAAGAAGAAGAAGAAGAAAAGATACCACCAAGTTACCAACGCCTCTTCCAGCATCATCTCCCCGATGATGATGATAACGGTGATGGCGTCGGCGGAGCTCCGACAATCTACGTGCCAGCCACCGTGGGCGAAGGGGTAAAGAGCTACGACGTCCCGTTGATGTACTTTTCGCTCTCATGCTTCCAGCAGATGATGATTCGACCAAAAGAAAGCGATCTTGAAAAGGATCTTGGTCAGTCAATCCCCGTGGATTGTAGCCTGGAGATGAATATTCGAGTTCTGGAAATGTAGAAGTTAGAAGAACAGGTGATGAAATGACTAGTTCTTCTGATTCAGTTGCAGAATCTTAGTTTGATTTCTTGCTATTTCATTTACTACTGCTTTCCAACTTCTGAGCATTCATTCAAGAATAGGAATGTAAATTCTTCATGCATTTTTTTATCTCTCTGAAAGTGTCTTTTCATTTTCTTGATAAAACAAGATTGGACATGTTCATTTTCTTGATAAAACAAGATTGGACATGTTCATTTTCTTGATAAAACAAGAATCTTAGTTTGATTTCTTGCTATTTCAGTTACTCGTTTCCATCGATGGATTCAAATCGAATTAGAAAAAGTTTGTGGCATGATATTTTTAATTTTTTTTCTCTAAAAGTGTCTTTTCATTTCTTGAACAATCCAAACATCTCCAGGCTACTATCCATGCCGATTAGTTACCAAAATCGTTTCAAGATTGCTTTCTTTTGGTCGAATCACCATCTGCTGGTACCACGGGAGCGAAAGGTACATCAAAGGGACGTTGTACGTCTTTGCCTCTTCACCCATGGTGACTAACATGTAGATTCTCGGAGCTCCGACGATGCCTTTACCATTGTCATCATCGGAGAGATGATGTTGGGCGAGGCGTTGGTAACGGAAGTAATAGTACTTGAGCTTGTTGCATCGACATAACTTGTTGAGTAACAAACAGAGTTCAGACCCTTAATTCATGGCGGAATCATAAAACCCTATAAGTTAATGATGCACTCTCTTCTTAGGAACAATCATTCAATATTATGGACTAAGTTGAATATAATATAATATAATATAATATAATATAATATAATATAATATAATATAATATAATATAATATAATATAATATAATATAATATAATATAATATATGTATTTTTAATTTAATTTAATTTTTATTTAATATTATAAATAATATTTTTTTAAATCAATAAACAAATGTGGCCAGGTTCCTCTTCCAAAGGCTGTAATTAAGCGTGTTGATCAAATGTGTTCCAGATTTTTTTGGAAAGGAAGCGATACTTCAGCTAAAGGCGCGAGGGTGGGTTGGAAGCAGATATGTTCCTTAAAGTCTGAAGGAGGATTGGGGTTGAAAGACTTGGAATGTTGGTCTAAGGCGTGCTTGATGACATTGATTCGTAACATTATGGCAAACCATGATTCTTTATGGGTTGTTTGGGTGCGAGAGTACATTTTAAAGGGTAATGATTTTGAGCAGCTTCTTCCTAAGTTGAGCTACAGTTGGATAGTGCGTAAGCTTGTAAAATTGAAGGGTGAGGCGCAAGTAATTTTTTCTCCGGTTCAAGACTGGTCAAAGGTTAATTCTCGTTGGATTTGGGAGCATTTGCGTGATGTCAAACCCAAAGTGGATTGGCAGAAACTTGTATGGTATCCCTTGCACATTCCGAAGCATGCAATTATATGTTGGATGGCAATCTTGGATCGCCTCCCTACTTATGATCGGTTACAAAGGATGGGATTGCTTGCTGCAAATGTTTGCTTACTGTGCAGGGAAGAGGAGGAAACAAGGGATCATATTTTCTGCTCTTGCCCTTTTGCTAGAAGGATTTGGCTGTCCATTTTGGATTCTTGTCGGATCACCAGGCCGTGTATCAGCTGGTCCGAAGAGCTAGCTTGGCTTGTGAAGGCTCTCAAGGGTAAATCCTTGTTGGTTCTGATTTTGAAACTTGCTTGGAATGCCTTTGTTTATAATGTTTGGATGGAAAGGAACTTTAGGCATTTCAGGGGCAAAAGTAGATCAAGTGAGGATGTTATTTCTTGTATTAGGCATACTATAGGTATACGTTTACAGCATAAATGTATAGATAGAGTAGATGTGATTAATCATAGGCTTTGTACAGTTTGGGGCCTGCTCTAGGCTTTCGATACTATGTTTTTTGATGTAGCAGTTTACTGCTTCTTGGATAAATGAAACAAAACTTATCCAAAAAAAAAATAAATAAAACATAAGAGACTTAAGATGCAATTAACTTCTTTCTATAAAAGTAAGTCAGATTTTTTTTTATCAAAAGTGCCATGTGACATGTTTTTATTGGTCAATTTTTTAAACTAAGGGCAAAACGTTTTAAAAAATACTACTTTAAAAGACATGCTTGGTAAAAATAGTATACTTTAACGGCCAATAAAGCCTTTTAACTTATGTTTTAAAGGCTGGACACTGATATTTTTTAATACATAAACAAGTTAAAAAATTATTATGTCTAAATCAAATACAAAAATTACAATATATATGAAACTAAATGAATTCACTTCAAAACCCGTAAAATGCTCCTAGTAGTAAAGGATATCGTGTTCCACCTAGATAATTTGGGTTTGAGCACCATGTACGTACGGTATGTATATATTATTAAAAAGGTAAAAAAAATAGAATAAATATTACCATTTAATCACACTCATTAAAAAAAGCCACTTCACCATATTTATATTAATATAACAATCAATTCTATTTAATATTATTAAATTATTAATAAGGGCTATTATTATTTATATATTTAATATTAATATAACTATCAATTCTATTTTTAATAAAGCTTTAATTAAATAAATATTTAAAATATTATAGTACAATAAATATTATCATTTTAATATTATAATTTTTAATATTATAATAATATGCTCAATTATATTATAATACTATAATATTCTCATTTTAATAATATATAATAAATCCAATATAATTTTTAATATTATAATAATATGCTCAATTATATTAAAATACTATAATATTTTTTTTCAAGACCAACCATCATTAACTTCCATAACTCCATTAATATATTGCTATTAGATGCTCGAAAAACCGTGGGAATATACCTTATCTCCATTTAAATTGTTTGAAACCGTGGGAATATGCATTACCTCATTCAAATTGTTTGGAATCGAGTTTCTGGAAAAAGGATCTGTAAGTAGCGTACTTTTCTTGCAAATTCAAACATCATGAACAATTTTCAATCGAAGGATGTACTGGCAGTTCAGTAAATACATCACTTTCATGTTGTTATTCGCTGGACAAAAATCCTATGTCCTTTTTCAGTGTTCCTTTATAAGCTCTAACATTAAAAAATAAATTTTAAGCTCTAACCCTAAATTCTAAATTTTAAACCATAAATTTTAAACTCTATGTTTTTTTTAAAATCCGCAATTATGGGCACATATGTAAAATGTGTGATATTATTATAAAGTATGACACAAAAATAAGTGAACATTTATGTTAGTCGTGCCATAGGTATTAAAGTGTCATAAAAAAGTGTGGATACCATAAAATATATTTTAATTCAATGAGGGGCATAATTATAATTACTTAACTATATAAAGAGGTAGTGATCCCCAAGAAATATGTTAACTTGTATTACTCTCGTCTCCATCAAAAAAAAAATACGACAAGGGCTTGTTGTCACTAAATTTTCACCTAAATTCATCATTTTCACACTTTATTGTTATTATTGTATTAAATTATTATGTATAGTTATTATTGTTGTTGTTGTTATGTATACATTTATTGTTAGTAGTAGTATAATAGTTAATATGATTATTAAACCCAAAAAATAAATAAATGGTCCATTTGTATTAATTAAACCCATTACATTATAAGGACCATAATAAAGAGGCTCGTTTGGCCCAAACACGCTAAAACCCAAAACCCTTTCTTTGTTTTTGCACAGCCAATAGGGAACTGTTGGATCAAGGGCTGATCCAACGACGCAGATCGCACGCGAGAAGCCCAAGCTGGAGAAGTTTAAGCGTCTCATCTCCTAGCTGTTAGATCAGAAGTGATCTAACGGCCCGGATTGCTCCGAAGTAAGCCACATGGATCGCACGCGGAAGCTAGCTGGAGAAGATCGAATGGTGCACCTTCTCGACCGTTAGATCAAAAGTGATCTAATGGCTCAGATCACCCCCGAAGTAGGTTATGCGGATCGCCACTTGTGCGTGGCAGCCATGCACTCGTCGTTTCGAATTCTCGCGAGCGTTTCATCTTCCCAGGCCGTCTATCTCCGTTTCGATTGCTCCTACCGGCGGCGTCTCACCATTTTCGGTTAACTAGAAGCATGCAAAAGGAAAAATAAAGGGTTAAATCCCTAAACATGAGCACAAGTCAAAGGGTTTAAATCCCTAAATCGAAGCTATGGAAAAAATCAAGTTGCAAACAGATCAAAACAGAGGCAAATCGCAATTAAAACGGCAACCAACTTAAAATCATAGCCGAGACGGAAGCAATTCAGATGATATTATGGGATCCATGCTTGAAACTCAAGCAAAATAGTAAGTATAAAAGGCATTGTAAATTTCATGTAATACACAACACATAATACACGATTTACACAAGAAATTCATACACAAAAGGCATTCGAATTTCAGTGTAGCAAGCAAGAAAGGATTGTAAGCATTTTCACAGAGGAATAAAGCAAGCTTCTTTGTTTCTGATAACTCATCTACCTCATGATTTATGCTTTTAAAAAATAAAGAAAAATGAATAGTTTTTTTACCTTCGTTTTTCAAAGCACCGCCGTGCATGTTGGTTTCGATGTAGCTCCGATGACAAAAAATGATTCGGAGTTCGCTGAATTTTGGAAGTCAGCATGAAATTGAGGTTTTTCTGAAGCTAGTTTTCAAAAGGATCGAAAAAGGATTATAAAAGGATCGAAATGGGCTTTTTTGAAATTTTTGTAGCCGACAATGGTGACCAGCGTCCGCGATTGGTGGCCGGTACGACGGGCGACCATCGTACTCTCCAAATCAATGGAGAGCGTTTCATGAAGGAGAGCCGGTTTTGAGCCATTTGAAAGGGGGAAGGAAAAATGAATTTAATTTCTGTTTTTACCCTATTTGTACCAACCCGCAACCCGACCCGTATCAGCCTTTCAACCCGCGCCCAACATTCATAGATCTTATACCGCGACACTTTAGTTTTAAAACCTTTCAATTTCGTCCTAACCATTTTAATTTGGCTTCAGATGTCTAATATTTTGATAGATTAATCGAAACATAATGTCACCAAAGTGGCCTCTTTTGTGTAGATTAGTTTATTTAAAATATTACGATGATTATGAGTTTTTGTAATTCATGCGTTTATTAATTGGCCCAAAGAAAAATTAATATTTGGCAGAATTACAATGACAATTATGGTAATAAATGTGTGACAATTATGAGGTATTTTATGTGAGCAATACGTTATTCCAAAGATTATCTATTGTTTGACATAGTTTATTGTTAATGTTTGATTGCTAGAACAAGAGTGTCACTTGTAGTTAATATTAATGTCCAAAGACTTGATATTAATGTTGTGTTTGATATCTTGAGGGGAACTAGCCATTAAACTTTTATTTTGAATTTATTTGTTTACTTTAGGGATGTCAATATAATTCGAATTCTATTCGATCCGAAGAAAAAAATTTGATCCAAATCCGATCGAAAAAAGTCTGAATCTGAATCTGAAAAAAGTCTAAGTCCTAATAGGAGGTGGATCGGATATGAACGTTGACAAGATCTGATCCAAATCCATATATGATCCGAGTCCGATCCATATATGATCCGAATAAAAACATTTAAAACTCTAAGATTTAAAAAATAAAGATATATATTGAAATCTCAATTAAGTTGAATTGGGATTATGTACATTAATATAGATATATATTGAAGTCCTAATTAAGTTTAATTGAGATTAAATATATTTAATATATATATATATATATATATATATTGAAATCCTAATTAAAGTTAAATTAGGATTATATATATATATATATTAATATATATATATATATATATTAAATTTCTAATATAAGTTGAATTATGATTACAAATGCTATATAAAGGCATGAGAGATCTAGCAGTCATTAATGCTTTTTGGAAAAACCCTCTAAATAGTTTAGAGAGTTTTATATGCTCGTTTCAACTTGATGAACTACGTAGTGGTCAGAGCATTATCATTGCGACTTATGAATCGACATTGTGGAATCGTGATTGGGTATTTATCTTCTCCAAATTCAGAATTCCAGATTTTAAACAAGCAATTCTTCACCCTTAATCACCCCGATTCATTCTTTGTACATGGATCTCGGGTGGTGATCGCCGGATAATTTTTTCGTTGCGCTATGGGGTGTACCGGCTAACAATGGAGCTTGATGGTTAGAGACTTTTTTCTCTATGTCAAACGTTATTGTATTTTTAGTTTGTTTCTTCTTGGATTGTAATATTTATTGGACATTTTATAATTGTGAATTCGAAAGTAGTTGTGTTAGTAGACTAGTAAGGCAATAGTAGTGTATGTAAGGATGATTTATTTGTTGTTAGTTTTTTAGTTGAAGTTTGAGTTGTTACTTTTATTTGTTTTATATTGGATTGTAATATTTGTTGAGATTTGTTTGTGCTATTAGTTTAAATATATTTGTTTGATGAAAATTATTTTTTATTTAAAGATATTTGTTTGAGTTGTTACCTTAAAAGAGGAAAAAGTAATTGGATTCGGGCTTTTGGATTTGGATTTTAGATATTTTATTGGATCAGACTCGAATTTATGTAATCGGACTTGGATTTTTTTGAGATCAAATTATTAATTGGATTGGACTTGGACTTTATCAAGTCCAATCCAGGTCCGATCCATTGCCATCCCTAGTTTACTTATGAATATTTATGCGAGCTTGTTTTAGTTTATTTATTTATTTTTGTTATATATTTAGTTAATTTATCTTTTTCTGTCATAATATCTGTTGATATGCATTCTACACTCATGTTTAGTGGAGCTAATTTCAAGGAATAAAAAAGACACTTACATATTGTATTTGGTGATTGTATGATTATAGACTTCGCACTAAGGAAAGACAACTTGCACCTCTCATTGCGGTAAGCACCCATAAAAGGAATTTTGAGAGGTGAGGTCGTTCAAATCGCATGAGTCTTATGATGATAAATAATAACATTTTATGTCTTTAGGAGCACAAATTTGAATAGATTACTCATACTAAGGGTTTCTTTGACAAAATTAAGAAATGTTTTACCCAAAACATTAAGGTTAGGATGACATCATTTATGCCTTATTTGATGTCTATGAAGTATAAGGGTCAAGGAAATGTGAGCGAGTACACTATGAAAATGTTTCATATTGCTTCAAATTTTAAGGTACATTAAATCAAACTTTCTAACAATTGTTTGATCTTATGGTTTTGGTATCATTTCGTATACAGTTTAACCAATTCAAAAAATAGTTAAAACTGTCAAAAGAAGAAATAGACTCTAATTTGGCTCATTTTTCATTGTGTTCAAGAGGAAGAAAAGTTGAAGCATTATAAGTGTAAAAATACACATTTGGTTAGTGCTTATTTAGTTAGTGTCTCTAAGAATAAGGGGAATAAAAAATATTAAAATAAAGTTGTTAAGGGTCCAATTCAAAAGAAACAACAATAAGTTACAAATGATTGATTCTTTTGTAATAAGTTAGGACACATGAAGTAATTAAACTTTAAAAGTGAGCAACTAATTTGATTATTTTGAGTGATTCATGGACTATATGTTTTATGATCCCATAATTAGGAATTATTTGAGGAGATACCTATAATTGTTTTTTAGGATATTGAGTTTGATGGGAGAAATAAAGTTAGATACATTGCTATTGAAGAGGAATTGGGTTATAATATAATTTCTACTATCACTTTTGATGATGTTTAGGTTTTCACACCTATCATTAATCAAGAAGTGAATCAAGTACCTCAGCAAAACAATGTTGAACAACTCTCATTCAAGATAAGGTAATTGTTTCAGAAGAACAAACTCAACAACCTTAAAAACAAGGTTATTAAATAAGATAAGGTAATTTTTTCAGAAGAACAAACTCAACAACCTTAAAAACAAGGTTATTAAAGAGATCCATGAGATAAAGGAGAAATATTATTCTATATTATATTTTATTTCTTCAAGAATATAAGAATAATAATGGAATGATAGAAAATGGCCTAATAATTTTTCATCAAATCATAAAAAGTTCTAACTCTCAAAAGTGGATTGATGTCATACAAGAAGAGTATAATTTTAAGCAAGGCAATAAAGTTTAAGAACTTGTCTCATCACCTTAAGGTGCAAACCAATTGGTTGTAAATGAATATTTAAAATCAATAGGGATGAAAATAGTAATGTGGATAAGTATAAGACATGTCTTTTATCTAAAGGATATACTCTAAAAGAAGACATTGATTTTGTAGAGACTTTCTCTCAAGTTTTATTGAAATAATCTTTCAAGATAGTTATTACACTTGTTGCTCATTTTAGTCTTAAGCTACATTAGACATACATTGAAGAAACTATTTATATGGTACAATCAGTTGTGTCTTATGATACAAAATCAATGATATGCAAATTAAGAAAATCCATCTATGGGCTTAATTATTTCTCTCACTAGTGGTATTACGAATTTCACCAAGTAATTATCACGTTCGGTTTTGAGATAAATTTGGTTGATGATTATATATATTACAATTTCAGTGGGGGTAAACCAAGTGATACTCACATTGCTAAAGAAGGCAAATTTATCATTACTCAATGTTCTAAAAGTAACCTTGAAATCTAGAAAATACAAATGATTCCATATGCATATGCTGTTGAGAATCTAATTTATGCACAAGTATGTATGCATTCATATATTACTTACATTATTAGAATGTTAGATAGATATTTAAGCAATTCTAGTATGAACCATTGGATAACGGCCAATATGGTTATGAGATATCTTTAGAGAACAAAAATTAGATGCTCACATATCGGAGTTCTGGTAAGTTAGAGATCATCAGGTTTACATGCTTCGATTCTATTAGAATATTGATGCAAAATATTCTTTCACTTGAGCTACTAATTTTGGATTGAATAGAAAGACCACTTAAGTTATTTTGTGACAATAAATATGCATTCATTTATTCTATAAATAATATGAACACTTTAAATTTGAAGCACATAAATATTAAGTTCTTAGTTGTTAAAGAAAATTCAGAGTGATTGTGTGTCTATAGAGCATGTTGATACAAACTTCATAACAGCGCGCTTATTAAGAAACTATCACCATAGGTCTCTCATGTAGGTGTAATGTTATTTAAGGATATTCAGTTTTAGTAGGAGTTTGTAATTTTGAAAAATCCTCATTCGTTTTAGACACACTTTCGGTTACTTCAGTTTAATGATATTTTTTTGGTTTATGCACACTCTACATTCAGTAAAGTTTGAGTTCACTAAGGTTTAGGAGGATCAGTTGTAAATAGACATGTTCGATTCACATTTCATGTAATTTTTCATTCTACGCATCCATGATTGATCTATGTCATTTGACTATATATGTATATGTGACCATTGATGGGTCTAGTCATGATTGATATGGCAAAGGTTGCTTTGATCCTACATAGATATAGTTGATGGACGAGATTGTTATAGAATACCTATTATATAATAGCAAAATTTTGAGCTCATAAGGTTGTACATTTATCAGAAAATATATGTTGCCCAAGTCAGAGATTGTTGGATTAAAACCCGCAATTGTGGGTACATATGTAAATTATATGCTACTATTATAAAGTATGACACATAATTAAGTGACCAATTATGTTAGTTGTGTCATAAGTATTAATGTATCATGGAAATAAAAGTATAGATACCATAAGATATATTTATAATTCAATATGAGACAGAGTTATAAATACTTAATAGTTGGTTTATTAAATCAACTATATACAGAGGTAGTGGTCCCCAAGAAATAGGTTAACTTGTATTATTTTTGTCCCCGTCAGAGAGTTTTTACGGCAAGGGCTAACTTATCTTCTTGGAAGATATCAACCACCTTGTAGGCGATCTTCATCAAAAGATTCAAGATTTTCAGTCTATTAGTGAATTCATGTATGCTTCCACATTTTTTTATTATTCTCGATGATTTGATGTGATAAATCCTGGGTTAGATTTCGGATTTATTATGGTTTGGTTCTAACACCCTAAAGATACACCATACCTATAATCCCCTAAACCATAACTTTAAACCCTAAAACATTTTTTTGAAACAATTTTTTTAGTGTGGAGTATAAAAAAGGCACCAAAAGGGGAAATAATTTTTATTCTTATTCAATGGTGGGTGGTATGTTCCTCGGAACAAAAATTCTTTGCTCTTTTTAGTGCCCTAACAAATGCACCTTACCGTTAATTCTTTAAACCATAACCTTAAATTTTCGACCTATTTTTTTATTGTGGGGCACTAATATGAACATCGAAAAAAACAGAAAATTTATGTTATGTCCCTTGCTTTGCTTCCTATTTCATATCGGACCTCTCCAGAAGGATAACTCGATTCCTCTTCTTTTTCTGGTACGAATAGTGGATTAATTCTAGAATAATGCAGGTAGATGATAGTGGATGAAAAGACTAGTGTAGCATTTTTCTTTTTCTGCATTAACTTTACTTTAAGATATATAGTAAATATTGTAACCTATATCTCCCCACGCAATGCTTAGGTTTGATTCATGACAATGTAATTCATTCTATGTTTTATTTTCCTTCTCCAATAAAATTTATTGGAATCAATAAAAATGTAAAAATTCTTTTAATGGGTTAGTGAATGTGTCACCATCTGATTGGATAATTAAATTTGTTGAATAAATTATAATTAGGGTTAACTTGATACAAGTTACAAGTAATAGGGATTAATTGTGTAATTATACTATTTTTAACTACAACGTCAATTTTAACGGTTAGTGGCTTGATTGACATCATTTAAATAGTTGATTGGTCTGATTGACAAAACTGAAAGATTGGTGGTCAAAATAGGATCTGACCCATAGTTGGGTGGTCATGAGTGTAGTTTACGCTAATAATAATAATTTAAGAGTAAACTACACAATTAGTAACCGGCCTTTTAGGGGGCTTCATTTTGGTCAATAATCTTTTAAAACATGCGGTGTAGTCACTAAACTTTTATTTCGATTTTATTAAGATTATCGCCATTAACTATCGTTAAAAAATGCTAACATAGTCGTGTTTTCTTTTTCCTCCTATCTTTTTCTCTCTCTTTTTTCTTCCATAACTGAATCTCTCAACCTTTCAATATCTCTTTCATTTATGTTAATTAAAAACACGAATAAGAAAGATAACCTACATTTACCCGATTATCTTCTCTAACTTGTGTTAGTAGTAGCCGTCGGAAGGAACATTGGTTTAGCATCCATGACCGAAACTTGAAACATTGATTTCATTGGTAAACTAATTATGATAAGCTAAGATAAGCTAAATTCTAAAAAAAACCTTTTATTTTTATTATTTTTTTTATCTGTACAATGTATATTAAAAAAAAACTTATTAATGGGCGTTTTAATTACTCGAAGCGTAACCAATATAGAATTTTTTGGCGTGGTAAGTAAGAAAAAGTTGAGTTTTAATAAAATTGTATGTGTACGATAAATAGGTAAAGAAATTTTAAAAATTTAAAACAAATTATAAAAGAATAAAAGAAATTAAAATGAGAACGAAATCTATAACCAATAATGAAAAAATAATATATATATATATATAATTCTTGAAGGGACTTACTTAAAAAACATATGTATTTAGTGGTGTGCCATAGGGGCTGACCTGTACCAGCCACCCCTATGACTTTGCCATTGGCCATATGCATGGAGGTGGTAATAGCGGTGACGAACAATGAGGTTTGTACCGAATATGAGCATTAACCCTAGGTGATGGTGGAGTTAATTGCGGAGTCCTCTTAGACAAAACTTTCAACACATTCAAGATATTATGAAAATGAATTGAATGAAGGTGGTACGGGAACTTATCCAGTCGTCGTAACTGCAATGACCCTGTTTGGTAAACAACTTTTAAGCTAAAATTGTAGGTTTGAAGTATTTTAGAGGTTTGACCAATCAAATTCTGTAATTTAGATGTTTGAATAAAATATTTGTAAAGACTCTTTTGTTCTTGATAATTGACTAGCGTCGTGAACTATCAAATAAAATCCTTCATCTCAATTAAAGGAATAAATTAAGTAGAACAGTGAGAGTAAGGGTCGATCCATAGGGACTAAGGAGTTCCCGATATCGATTTGAGTTGATCTTTATACAAGTAATCTACAAGTGAAAAGAGGGTGTTTAGTGAAATAATTCGAGAAGATTTAGAAAAATAAACAAAGAAAAGGTAATAAATGAAATCGATGATGATAAGAGTTAGCCTCTAGCATTGCTTCGCCTCAACTCGTCTCGATCACTAAAAGGGATTTTACTTCGAGTTCTTGTTGGTTACAGTCTACAATGCCCAACCCTTGTAACTTGCATCTCTATGGTAAACTAAGTTCCAAGGCCAATCCTTAGAATCCAGTATTTGTTTGATTAGCTTCGGCAATCGATGCTAACACAAATTATATGCTTAGTGCTGGAAAAGCTCGTGCTCAGATGGTTTGTCTCGATGAGAATCGTATCCGATCTTGATTTCCCTTAGCGGACCGCCACTAAGTTTGTTCTTAGGGAGTTGAATATGCTACAATCCTATTCTCTCCCCCAACGGTGGATCAAAACCACGTTCAATCCGATGCACGCTTTCGGAGTAAAGTAATCGAGATGCCTAAAGGAAAGGTCGATTGCCAATCCAATGTTGCTGAAAATCAAGAAAGAAGTTGAAGGTATGAAGAACTTTTCTATTCTCACGAAATAAGTTGGGTTTAGCTTAGCTTGGGCTAATGGTGAATTTAGCTAAGCATAGCTTGCGAAGAAATCATACTTAGCGTTTTTGAGCAAATGAAAGGTAAAAGAAAACGAAAGTGAAGAGAAAGGAAATTTATAAACTCAAAAGTAAAAATGAAAATAAGAGCAAGAGACGTTTTGAGTTTCACCCCAAAGGGGTATTTATAGCATCCTAAAACCCTGAAAAAACCTAAAAAGATAGAAGATAATTTCTAAATTATTTAAATAAAATACAAAAGATAAATCCCAAATTTAAACTTCAAATTTGGGCTGATAAGTTATCATATCTTGGCTGATAAGCTATCAATTGTTGCTAATGTGGCATCTTCTAGAAGCCACTGACGTGTCGTCCAGTCAGCATTTTCATGCCCCAATTCATGCCTACTAATCCAGCCATGAATCCAGAAAACTTGC